>CM019064.1:45255819-45430819 GCA_009667805.1 Leptobrachium leishanense
TTTATAAATGTCAGATTTTTTTTTTGATTTTTTCTTAAGTTTACTTTTTTTTTCTGTAACAGCCCTCTTTATTATCATTCCCTGGACCTCATATGTAAATTTCAGACATTTTGGCTCAGTAGTTTCTTTGCAAACAGTGTTTCACTTTTCAAACATTCATTCAAACTGTTTTTCTAATTTATTCACTTCACTCTGTCTGCGGTCTCGACTTTCTCGGCTTTTTCCGGTGGCTTTGCTGCGCGTGATCAGCTCCTGCTCGGGTTTTTCCGTGGTTTTCGGCAGGTTAATCCAGATGTTTTTGAAGGTTTTCAGCGTGCATTCGCTGGGTTTTGCGGTTCGTTTTCGTTGGGTTTGCGGTAGCTTTTCCCTGCAATTCGGGGACCCTGTGGTGCTTGCTGAACGTGCGGTGACTTTTCAAATCTCTTTCAATAACCCTGATAATCTTCACCTGATCCCAAATACTAGCACATGTGTACATTGTGATTTCCTATCAAATAAACTTTAGCTGGACATGACAGCCCAACCTTAAAGTGAGTGTTATGGTGAGGGGAAACGGCAGGAAACCAAATGTGGAGAATTCGGAATTGCCTTCGGGGTACGTCAAATGCCTCTCTCCTTGTCATATACTGATCACATACAAGTAGGAATGTTTGCAAATTCAAATTGTGGAAACTGACCTCTAAAGAAGGAATTTAAATAATTTTTATACAGGGTTATCCAAAGAGATCCGAATTGCTTGAGAAAGGTAACCGAACGCTGAAAATCAGCGTTCGGTTACCTTTCCTGGCCATTCGGCTATCCAGAGAGCAGGCAATTCGCCAAATCCTGGCGAATTGCCTGCACATACGGTGCCTGTGATTCGGCTCCTTTTCGGCTCCTGTTCGGCTCCTGTTCGGCTTTTTCGAAGGTTAATCCAGATGTTTTTGCTTGTTTTCAGCATGCATTCGGTTAGTTTTCGTCAGGTTTGCGGCAGCTTTACCCTGCAATTCGGGGACCCTGTGGTGTTTGCTGAATACACCGCAGGGTCACCGAAATGCAATCGGCAAAAGGAACCGAATTGAAGAGAACAAAAAGTCACCGAACGTTCGGTGACTTTTCGAATCTCTTTGGATAACCCTGATAATTTGTAATCCTAAAGATGAATATAAACCATCCACTGTTCATTCACAAGAGGTGTTAATGCAGACACTTGCAAAATCTCAAAATTCACCTCTAAAAAATTGCTACTTGGTTATCCATCCCCTCCTATTCATAATTAAAACTGCAATATGCTAATATTTCACATTCAGCGATGCACCGAGTAGAGATTTCAGCTAATTAGATGTCTTGTGAATCTTCTTATGTAATCGTTAATTTCATAACAAGGGAATGTAATGTATTTCAGGAGCGCAAATACAACATCGACTGTACCATCTGATGAATCGGGATCCTTTGTTACACTAGTGCTGTCAGAGGATGGAAGCTTTGATCTCATGCCAAGGTATGAACATAGGGGTTATTTGGAAAGCAGAATTATTTATCAAATTAGCATTAATATTATCTTTAGTCTGATACTAATAATTAATCATGAAATCCAAAATATGACTGTGTATGTTGTAACATTTAGGCACTCTTTGCACAGTATAAGTGCTCAATTTTAAATTGAGTGGTCACTTTGCTGGGAGATCCCTGCTCCCTCTCCCTGCTCCGAGGGAGGATTCAGAGGGTTAATTCAGTCATCCAAGTGCAGGGGCTTAGACCTGCCAGAACCACAGCTCATGGACTATTCAGGTTTCCTGGTCGTGGAGTACTTAAACCATCCAGTGGTCTTAAAGCATTCCTGTATTGAGAGCAATTGGATCATCTGGAGCATCCCGCTCCCCCTGTGGGCATGTGACAAACAACTATGGACCCAATTCCAACCGGGACATTAAGCTAACGTCTGATGCGGTTAGTGAAAACAGCTCGAGACGTTTGTTTAAAATCATCCCAGCTATCACAAACGAGACACAAGTCCTGATTGCACCTCGGTTGTTGTGCCCTCTGTTGTTGTGCTTGCTTACTGTAAATTCACATCTACTATACTTTGTATTGGAGATGTGGAGTTGGCCTTCCCTGGAGAGCGAGCTGGTCCAAACTGGCTTATCCTCCTTTAAACGAGAAGGTATTCAGTGACTGACTACCGAATATTAAACCCTGTTGTTAAGTGATTTTGCTTTTGCAAAATCACTTAATACTTTCATTTAACCCTCCAAAAAAACGATCACGATCATCACGATCATCACGATCCGCCACTTCCTCTGGCCGCAAGCAGCGTGAGAATGTGAAGAAATAGTTCCCAAGTCCCTCTGCATCTACTTCCTCAGCCATTGCACATTCGAGCTCGCACAGGCGCGCACAAGGTTCTATGGAGTACTATGGACTCCAGGAGCTGATACTCATAGTGCTGCTGCGTGCTACTGAAAGTATCAGTCTGTCTCATCATTATTTCGAGCCCAGATACACCTAGTGAAGCTGGGTCAGAATAGTATCGCTAACATGTAGATTGTAGGGGAAATACAGTCGCACGGATTTTCTCCCATATCATGTCTTTGTTTACGTGTGGGTTGGAATCGGCCTGATATGTTATATTTTATTCATTCACTCTGTATGTTTCACATCTCCAATCAACTTATTTTGTTTCTATCCCCGTTCAGCCCGGCTGTCATATTTTACATCCTGTGTGTCAGTGGGTATTACATTAGATCTACGGCTGCTGTAATTTTTAATAATCAGACCAGCAGCTTGTGCAAGTTTCTATTTTGCGGCATATTGTGGCAAGCCGACATGCTGTTACATGTACCCAGGAACAATACCATGTCACTCTATTATTCTTCTACAAAGTAAAGGCAACATTGCAAGTACAAATGAATGTGAAATGATTTCATGTTATTTGTCTTACACTGAATTTCAATCACAAACTCTCAGTTGACTGGTTTATTGCAATAAAACACTTTGAAGGAGACATCAAGACAACAATCCATTCCATCATGTTATACACATGAGTGTACACAAGTGATGAACGGCTACAATCTAGAAATTGCCATCTATATTAAGAATAAAAACCATTTGCAATACATTCAATAAAGTCATTTTAGTGATTTTCTGGTATCTGCTGTTCACATACATGGAACCCAGAAGCGCTGAAATGGGTTTCTTTGCATTCTGTAACAGATGGATAATATGTGTTTTTTCTTTTATGAGACAGTGGTGGGATAGTTCCATTAAAATTGTAGATCAGTCGATGCTGGTTCACACATCTCACTTTCCAGAGCAAAAAAGAGAGGAGAGGAAGCATCTAAAGTGTACTGTATGTCACAATGACCACCATAGGTGTGCAAAGAAGGGCATGTCCACTCAGAGAACTGCTTCTGTAAAATGACATTTTAGGTTCCTGTCTTCACATTTTCGGCTATATTACAATCTTCGCTCAAAAACCCTCACACAAAGCGAAAATATTTGCGCTAAGCGTTAAACTTTTGCGCGCACAAATCACCGCTGGAATTACAATCCTCACGGCTTTTTTCTTCCGCCGATCAATTGCGCGCAATTATTCAAGCACAAATGTAGGCGCAGTGCCGTCTTGTGCAAAAATCTTTACGCGTGCAGTTTTTTGCACCCATTCAGCCAATCAAAATGAAGAAACACACCTATCAAACGCAACTGAATTGCGCCTGGCAGAGGCATCGGAGACGGGTTCTGCGTCTATGATGCAAAGTGAGCACATATGCTACAGTAATAATACACACACACACCTGCCATCATCCATTATATTGTTACTGCATTACTTTTTTTGGGCTTGTGTTTTTTTTGGGTTAGCCAGGTTGTTCAGATATGCCGTTACCACCAGCTTTTAGGAGTTGCTGAAATTATGCGCGCAAAGGCCATGCGGTAATTACCGCAAATAGATTGTAATACCATCCGCGTACCAGCGCACATTCGCATTTACACTCACAATGTTAAGTATTGGACGTGAGCAGTAAAGTAAGCTCACGCAGGGTTCGTGCAGGTTCACCCGCGGTAGACGATTGCACGCAGTTGTTGCGCTGACTATGTAATACGGCATTCATCGCAAATGGTTTAACCCCTCGCGTTAAGTTTTTTTGCGCCGACGCAAACATTTGCGTGAAGAATGTAATTTAGCCCTTTGTGTTTTTCTTATTTGGTTCTTGGTTTACATGAAAATTAACAAGAGTTTGGGATTTACAGTTTGTAAGTAATACATGAAATGTGTACACACCCTGAAAGAGGAGCACACCTACGATGACACAAATTACAGTGACAGGTCCTCACCATTCAGAAGCAGATAACACCCCCTGGGAATTCCTCATGTGAGCAGCACATTGCAGCCATTTATTGATTATCTTTGAAACAGGAGTCTCACACAGTGGAAATGGTGTGAGAATACTGAGTGTGATATGCTTACTCTTCTTTATGTTAGTGCTAAAGATAAAAAGAAAAGAAACAGAGAAACTCAGAACTCCAAATCTACTGTCAAGTGAATTTAGGTCTCCGATGCATATGTCGGCATGCTATTACCTTTGCGTTATCACTGGAATCGAGGAGTGAAGTACTGGTTTATATTTATATATAAATAAGTTATATGTATGCATGTTATCTCTAGATTAGATACTCAAAGTAGATAGATTGGTGGATCTGGTTAGACAGACAGAGCAACAGACATGGATGGATGTGGACAGGTGTAGAAAGATAGATATAGATAGATACGGATAGGTATGGATAGTTATGAAAATAAATTAGATAGATTGAGATCAGTGTTAGATACAAATGGATAGAAGGTAGATTAGGATATATAAATAGATGTAGATAGCTAGGTAGATGTTGACAGAAGGTAGATGTGGATATAGATAAATGTAGATGTGGATAGAAGGTAGGTGAGGATATATATTGATATGGATAAATGTAGGTAGATTGGAAGATATGGACAGAAGGTAGATGAGGATATATAGATAGATGTTGGTAGATAGGTAGATGGTTGGTTGGTAGGTAGGTAGATGTGGATAGAAGTTAAATGAGGATATATAGATAGATGTTGGTAGATAGGTAGATGGTTGGTTGGTTGGTAGGTAGGTAGATGTGGATAGAAGGTAAATGAGGATATATAGATAGATGATGGTAGATAGATGTTGGTAGATAGGTAGATGGTTGGTTGGTTGGTAGGTAGGTAGGTAGATGTGGATAGAAGGTAAATGAGGATATATAGATAGATGTGGATAGATATATACCATAGGACCAATATTTGAGTATTCCAAAAATATATACATGCAAAAAAACAAAAGGAATGTACAAAAAAAATAACAGACTCACTCAAGGATACTTAATAGGGATTCGCTCCACCCGGAAGGCTGCCGGTTAGCTCACACTGGGGCTTATCACTGGATATGTAGAGCTGATCACCCAGCGTCTTGGAACACCTGTGAAACTGGCTGCAGTTCCTTCAGGAACTAAGAGGGGATCCTAACACTTAAAACCAGGTGTGTTTTTTTAAATATAACTTAAACCAGGGCTGTCAAACTCATGGCCCCCAGATGTTGAAGACTACATTTCCTAGAATCCTTCCATTGTACTAGATGGCCCCCTAGTCCAGAAATATCTAGAGGGCATGAGCTTGACAGCACTGCCATAAACGAATAATATCCTCAGGCCCTCTGAAAAACAGGTGACATCTCAGGCTGCGGGTTGATTGCGAGGTCCTAGAAAAAAAAATCATCTGTCACATGTCTGGACCGTGTTAGTTGGCCGGTCCGGTGAGCTCACAGGACTGGCAAAAGGATATGGCATAGAAATATTTGTTCTCAGTCGTTCTGTTAGCAGTGAGCGAAGGAAGTGGATCACCCTGTCCTCCGCACCATGGTACCAGAGTTGACTGTTGGAGATCTGTCTTAATTTTTATTTTGTGTTAAGTGATTTTGAAGATGCAAAATCACTTAACACCAGTTTTTGACAACTGGAATTGTTTGAAACACCTGCTGCAAGAAAGACTAGCAAGTGACCTTTGAATCTATCATTATTCTCCAACCTCCGGTATATTCACACTTCCTGTTCAAAGTACAGGAAGCATTTATTTACAGTAAGTACCTGTAAGAGCTGAGCCAGAGTTTGCGGCTGGACTGGAGAAGCAGGGGAGCCATTAGAATTAATGTTATAGTTAGCGTCTCACTCATTGATACTAACGGCTCAAGTGGAATAGGTTCCTGTGTCATTAACCAGTGAAAAACAAACCCCAGTTAACCTATGTTTATGCAATATCTCCAATTTGTGATATCCTCTCTGTCACACGTCAGAATGTGCATCTAATCCTCTTCCCGAGTAACGTATATACCTGTGTGGAAAACATCATTATATATATTTATAGTAAATGAGCCTCGAGGTGCCAGCGGCTTCATATTTTACCTGTTTATGTCGAAATGCAATTGACAATGAGGTATCAAGGCAGATAAAAATAATTAAAACTTCAACCGATCTGTAATAAAAAAATAAAATAAAACGTTCGGTGCCGCTGCGTTAATTAGCATAACATTTTTCAAAACGAACCCTGTCTTCCCGATTTTTTTTTAAACAGTTCAGCTTCAGTGCAATGCTGTCAGGTAGACCAGATAGAAGTACTAGTGTGTCACAAAACACTATAAATTGCATGGATCCTCTTGTGTTAGAGAGCTTGTTATTTATGGCACGTATAAAAGTTTTTTTGAACTACTTGCACGTTTAAGACCTTGAGCAGTGAGTGCGCGCGCACGCACGCGCGCTTTTTATCCCCCTCTTCTTTCTTTTTTTTTTACCCACTCCTGGTAATTTAATCTATCAATTGTTAAAAGGATAAGCACTTTTAAGAGTCTACATAGATAGGGATATGTTCTCTTTATCCGTATCCATGGAAACCCACCCATTGAGATCAGTATGACAAATTTGTCGAATTTCGATTTAAAGCCCATTGTCCGCGGAAATCCTCCGGATTTCAAATGTCTGCGCTGAGAAAAGGCAAGGCAGCTCTTTCATTATCGAATTGATTTTTGTTAAAATGATATATGTATTAAGTTTAGCGGGCTCTGTTGCGATTTCCACTTATCTCAATTATGTGCTGATAAGAACCAGGTGAAGATTAGCTCCAGAAATTGCATTTTCTAAATCAAATTGCGAAAGGGGATCGCCTCGCCGGCTTTGACTACACCATTGGCGTCGGATCAATAATCCTTTATTATCATTACTGTTTCTATATATTCAGGGAATATTTCAAACAACGTATTCGTCGTCTGGCAGGAACCACAACTGCTGTTGCACAAAAAAAAAAAAAAAACCAACAGGCTACTTTCCACGACGCTATGTTTGACTTGCAACGTGTGCACGTGGCATGTTAGAAAAACGCTGAAATATTTAGAAAGAGGTAAATGGGGTAAGAAAGCGTGATTTAAATGTCCCATTGTTTTGTATAGCTGTTCTTTCTTTCATTTCCACGAGAAGAAAGAAGATTCCCAAATACAATGTGGTTCTGGTGTGTGTGTGTGTGAACAGCCTATTGATTACTGGTATTTTTTATTTTTTTTGCCCGTTGCCTTTATTTCTATTCTGCAATAACATTGCAGTATTTCTATACATGTGGGAATACAATACATGCTTTGCATTGTGCTGTAGTTTAACCTCGCTGTAAGCTATTCTAATAGCGAGGGTCCGTACAGGCAATTCTTTAGGATATACTGATCTCTAGTGGCCACTTTACTGAAATATTTCATTGAAGGTGGAAAAAAGGAGTAGAAAAAAAAATTGATTTCTCTAATTGTTATTGTTATTAAAAATTGATTTATACATGGTATATGTGTGTGTGTGTTTATAAATATATATATATATATATATACAGTATATCAGTGATAGCAAGCCTTGGCATCCCAGATGTTTTGGAACTCCATGTCCCATGATGTTTAGTCACACTTGGGGCTGGCTGGGCGTCACAGGATGGGTGGTTCAGGAGTAACTGGGGTGCCAAGCTTCGCCATTACTGAGATATGGTATCTCTCTTGCTCTCTCTCTTAAATATACAGTCAGGTCCAGAAATATTGGGACATCAACACAATTCTAACATCTTTGGCTCTATACACCACCACAATAGAGTTGGAATGAAACAAACACAATGTGCTTTAACTGCAGACTGTCAGCTTTAATTTGAGGGTATGTACATCTAACTCAGGTGAACGGTGTAGGACTTACAGCAGTTTGCAGATGTGCCTCCCACTTGTTAAGGGACCAAAGGTAATGGGACAGAATAATAATCATAAATTAAACTTTCCCTTCTTAATACTTGGTTGCAAATACTTTGCAGTCAATCACAGCCTGAAGTCTGGAACGCATAGACATCACCAGACGCTGGGTTTCATCCCTGGTGATGCTCTGCCAGGCTTCTACTGCAACTGTCTTCAGTTCCTGCTTGTTCTTGGGGCATTTTCCCTTCAGTTTTGTCTTCAGCAAGTGAAATGCATGCTCAATGAGATTCAGGTCAGGTGATTGACTTGGCCATTGCAAAATATTCCACTTCTGTCCCTTCAAAAACTCTTTGGTTGCTTTTGCAGTATGCTTTGGGTCATTGTCCATCTGCACTGTGAAGCGTCGTCCAAAGAGTTCTGCAGCATTTGGCTGAATGTGAGCAGATAATATTGCCCGAAACACTTCAGAATTCATCCTGCTGCTTTTGTCAGCAGTCACATCATCAATAAATACAAGAGAACCAGTTCCATTGGCAGCCATACATGCCCACGCCATGACACTTCCACCACCATGCTTCACTGATGAGGTGGTATGCTTAGTATCATGAGCAGTTCCTTTCCTTCTCCATACTCTTCTCTTCCCATCATTCTGGTACAAGTTGATCTTGGTCTCATCTATCCATAGGATCTTGTTCCAGAACTGTGAAGGCTTTGTTAGGTGTTGTTTGGCAAACTCTAATCTGGCCTTCCTGTTTCTGAGGCTCACCAATGGTTTAGATCTTGTGGTGAACCCTCTGTATTCACTCTGGTGAAGTCTTCTCTTGATTGTTGACTTTGACACACATACACCTACCTCCTGGAGAGTGTTCTTGATCTGGCCAACTGTTGTGAAGGGTGTTTTCTTCACCAGGGAAATAATTCTTTGGTCATCCACCACAGTTGTTTTCCGTGGTCTCCCGGGTCTTTTGGTGTTGCTGAGCTCACCGGTGCTTTCCTTCTTTTTAAAAATGTTCCAAACAGTAGTTTTGGCCACGCCTAATGTTCTTGCTATCTCTCTGATGGGTTTGTTTTGTTTCTTCAGCCTAATGATGGCTTGCTTCACTGATAGTGACAGCTCTTTGGATCTCATCTTGAGAGTTGACAGCAACAGATTCCAAATGCAAATAGCACACTTGAAATGAACTCTGGGCCTTTTATCTGCACATTGTAATTGTGGTAATGAGGGAATATCACACACCTGGCCATGGAACAGCTGAGAAGCCAATTGTCCCATTACCTTTGGTCCCTTAAAAAGTGGGAGGCACATCTGCAAACTGCTGTAAGTCCTACACCGTTCACCTGAGTTGGATGTACATACCCTCAAATTAAAGCTGACAGTCTGCAGTTAAAGCACATTGTGTTTGTTTCATTCCAACTCCATTGTGGTGGTGTATAGAGCCAAAGACGTTAGAATTGTGTCGATGTCCCAATATTTCTGGACCTGACTCTATATATACTTAAGTTGTGGTGGAGGGCAAAAAATTAGATTAAAAGCCTCCAGACTGTAAATTATAAAGTTTATTATTGCAGAATCCATTTGCACATCGCAGCAATTCAAAGAACTGCGTCGCAGAGCTCCTGTGCTAAATTCCCCATATGCAGCAAGGAACTCTGGGTAAGACATGCAATTTCTCACTCTCCTGGAGTGGCTTTGACCTGTTGCATAAAACTGATCTCTGCTAAAAAAAAAAAAATTCCATCTAGTATAGCATGGCATTGACTGAAGGGTTCCGTGTGAAAACAGACCCAGGATGCAAAAAATGGGAAATTGCAGTCGTCATTTGCATGTCTTACCCAGAGTTCTGTGCTGCATATGGGGAATGTAGCATAAGAGCTCTGTGACGCAGTTCTTTGAATTAGAAACATAGAAACATAGAAAAATGTCGGCAGATAAGAATCTTTCGGCCCATCTAGTCTGCCCAATTACATGGATACTTTACCTGGATTTATCTTTTGTTTAGGATAGCCTTATGCCTATCCCATGCCTGCTTAAATTCAATCACTGTTTTGGCCTCTACCACTTCAACTGGAAGGCTGTTCCATGTATCCACCACCCGCTCAGTAAAATAATGCTTCCTGATGTTACTTTTAAACCTTTGCCCCTCTAATCGAAGACTATGTCCTCTTGTTTTGCTACTTTGTTTCCTTTTAAATATACTCCCTTCCTCTACCTTGTGGATTCCCTTTACGTATTTAAATGTTTCTATCATATCTCCTTTGTCTCGTCTTTTTTCCAAGCTGTACATGTTAAGATCATTAAGCCTTTCCTGATAACTTTTCTCCTTCAAGCCGTACACCATTTTAGTAGCCATTCTCTGAACTCTCTCTAAGATGTCTATATCCTTCTGGAGATACGGTCTCAAGTACTGCACACAGTACTCCAAGTGAGGTCTCACAATTGCTGTGATGTGTAAATGGCCTCTGCAATAATAATGTGTATATATATATTTTTTTAATATATATAGATTTTTTCAGATTTAAGTATTATTTATTTATAATTTTAAAAAAAGCCTTCTGTCATTTAAACAAAATTCATTTGGGTACGAAAAATGTACGACCTGTTGTGAAAAACATTTTTCTTTGCAGCTTCAAGCACATAATAACATTATTTAATAGTGGTGTGCAGCAATCTGTGTTAATAGAACGACCCAGTATATTATCTCTTTGAATGCTACATAGCTAGAGTTACTTATAAAAAACTGTTTAATTCCAGCAGTTCTTTAAATAGAATAATTACCATTTGTATCAATGGAGCACAACTCTCCAGGGTCAAGGAAAGTGGGAACATTTGGGAACGTAGTAGTCCGCCATTATTTTGCAATAGGAACAAAGTTCCCATTCAGCACATTTCGGTCATCTATTTCCTTATAAATGTCAACTACCCTCCTCCTGACTAGTGATGAGCCGAACACCCCTGTGTTCGGTTCGTATCCGAACAGCCGAACGGCCTAAATGTTCGAATACGAACTCGAACACAATGCTAATCAATGGGGGCCAATCACGCAAAATGTGTTCACAGTTCTCCTAAATGTACCGGCGGCTGACACTATAGTAGGATTGTCCAAAAGCAAGCTCTCCAGGTGACATGCTGGATTGTTCATGAGATTACGGATGTCAGTAGTTCTGCTGTAGTTGGGGATCTATGTCATTACCAGTTATTGTCTAGTAAGTAATTCCCTGCCTTCCCTTGCACTCCAGCCTTCTTATGATGTTTAATATTAGTAGTGATGGGCCGGACACCCCCGTGTTCGGTTTGCATTCGAACTCGAACACTCAAAAAAGTTTGACTGCGAACTCGAACACAATCGAAACACCATGCAATCAATGGGGTTCGAACGTTCGAAAATTAAGGTCCCCTCCAAGAGGGCATATATGCAATATATTGGCCAGAAAAGGTGTATGGGGGTCTGGGTACTGCCCTGGGGGACAGGAAACAATGAAAGGAAAAAAAAGAGTTTTTAACCCTTTCACTGCTGAGTGCTGAGCCATTTTCCGCTGTGCGCTGAGCTCATTTTTACCGCTTTTGCTCATGTTTAAATGCGATTTGAAGCCATGGGAAATGTTTGCCCAAAAATGAGTGAGAAATGTTTGACCAACAATGAATGGGAAATGTTTATGAATCCCATAGGCTTCATTGTTAAAAATATTCCCGTTTTAATCCAATATCTAATAAACCGTTTACTATTATATTCTGCAGTAAAGAGTCTCTTTATTTTTAGATTTTTTAGGATCTTTTAAGCATTTTTTGGAATATTTGTTCAAAACCTTTTTTTTCCTCGAACTTTCCGCGAACGTCCCGAAAAGTTCGAAGTTCGCGAACTTTCGAACAGCCGATGTTCGAATCGAACTTCAAACCGATTCGAACAGGCAGCCCATCCCTAATTATTAGCATCTTTCTAATAATCTGATCGGGAATGAGGATTTTTCTACATTTTTTATTGAGCAACGTGTTGCTTTATTCATATTTACCCGATTTTATAGAACGTTCTTTGTCACGATGATAATATGGATTTCCTGGGCTCCTCTATTAATAGTTCCTAAAATTCTTCAACAAAAGGGAAAAAGTTTAAAATTCTATTTATCATCCATCATTTGGGATCTATTCTCTGAATCCCAAGTTGCCACCGACTAGAGCAACATACCTGTTATAGTTGAGTGATACTTGTCAGCTCGAGCTAGCACAAGTAAATGAGAAAATCATGGCTAATTCTAGTGTATTAGACCACATTTCTTTGCGTGACCACCTTAGCCGACGATAGTTGATGCTAACATTTCATTCAGAGAATAGAACCCATTAATTCTGTAAACAATGAATGAAAAAGAACATTTACATAATGATATATTTCACATCACTTAACAGTAGTATAACGGAAAACAAAATTGCTGGTTATGTCCTGGTACGTTCGCTTGCTTTTCATTCCACTTCCACAAATTAATTACACTCCATTTTTAACAAAAAAAAAGGACTCGACGAGACTGTGGAAAATCATGTACCACGGATTAGTGTCTGATGAAGGGGCTCATCATTTATCACGAATTGAAAAAGCTCCACACCTGAGTCAGGTTTTAATCACGGGAGAATTACCGAGGCATTGATTGGACTATTAGGACGAGTAGATCAGATAAGGGTAAACTGGGAGATAAGATCCAGCACTGAGAAAATCACTCACACAAAAATATAAACCAGGTTGAGTTAGAGAAATGTGTGAACATAAAGGATTTCTGTAGATGGGCGTCAATGAAAATCAAATGCTTTCAAGACCAGATTGAGGGGGAAAATGTTTAACCCTTTCACTACCAAGTGGTTTGTCATGAAACCAATAGCAGGAACTGAGGTTCTAAGGATTTTTAATAAAATCCTTTAAATTACCCCTTAACCTCATTGCCAGATGGTGAGCGCACACACACACAGACACACATACACGCAAACCTCTGACTCTTTTCACACCATCAGTATCATTAGCGTGCATTGAGACTACTAGCACTAGAGATGTGCATTAGTTTCGGAAAAATTCAGGATTTGGAACGAGATTTGATGACTCGTTTTTTGGAGCTTCTTCCAAATAACGAATCGATACGATACAAATTCAAAACGAAACGAAACGGTATATAACAAATTTATTTCGTTATACACTGTGTCATCATCATAAAAGATTAATTTGAATAATTGATATCAACTATCGAATTTGAAATTAGCTATCAAAGGATATCGAGTAACTATCGAGTTTGAAATGAACTATCAAATGGATATCAACAACTATTGAATTTGAAATGAACTCTCAAATGGATATCATCAACTATCGAATTTGAAATGAACTATCAAATGGATATCAACAACTATCGAATCGATTCGAAATTTCAAATCAATCCGAAAGTAAACAAAATACAATCGAAATTAGTTATGAAATTCCGAAAACAAAATTATTTAAAAACGTAACGAAACAAAACTAAACAAAATGATTTTTTCAGCCATGCACATCCCTAACTAGCACTATATGTGAAAAATAGAGGGCTCCCTCTGCTGATCAGTCCAGGTATACCACTGGGGCTGTCTGCAAGTCTCTGCCTGGAGACCTTTAGGGACCTATTCCCCATTTGCCATTAAGATAGTGGCTAGAGCCGATATACAGATTAGCTCCAGACGTTATCTTACCAGCTGCCGATGCTATTCCATCCTTGCTATAAAGTGAACCTTGTGGCTTGGTCATTGCGGCTCCTTACTGTAAATTAACATCCTTTATTCTGAGCCATTAATTTGCGCCTAGCTGGAGAAGAAAGAGTTATTCCAAGGTAGCTTGTTCTTCTTCTCTGGAGCTGGCATTTCTGAAAGAAACCCTGACTACCAGAACCTGATGTTAAATGATTTTGCAAAATCACTTAACATGGATTTGGGCCGAAATCCCGATTCCCTACAACCAGGTTCCCTAATGCTAAAATCCCACTGGCCAAATTCCAGACAGAACAAATGCCGGACATACCAAGTTCCCTACACAGACAACTCCCTGACACCCAACTCCTAGACATCAAAAATCCCAGCGGCTAACCTTAATCCTAACACCCTAACCCTCCTAAACCTAGCAAGAACACTAACCCCAAAACCTAGCCCTAACCCTAACCCCCTAAACCTAGCCCTAACCCTCCCCCAAAACCTAGCCCTAACCCTAGCCACCCTAAACCTAGCCCTAACCCCTAAACCTAGCCCTAACCCTAACCCCCAAAGCCTAGCCCTAACCCTAACCCCCTAAATATAGCCCTAACCCCCTAAACCTAGCCCTAATCCTAACCTCCCTAACCCTAACCCCCTAAACCTAACCATAACCCCTAAGGCTAACTCCCTAAGTATTAGGGTTAGCCGCTGGGATTTTGGATATCTGGAAGTTGGCCATGTAGGGAACTTGGTATGTCCGGCACTTGTTCTGTCTGGAAGTTGGCCGTCGGGATGTTGGCATTAGGGAACCTAGCTGTAGAGATTTTGTTCGGCACCCACTTAACACAGTGAAATAACACTGTAAAAAAAAACATACTTACCTCTGGACCCACGATGGAGAGGGTGGCATGATTCGCTGCTTGATCTGATCTGTAAACAGCAGGAGACTGTGAACAAATAGTTCCCAGTGTCCTTACTGTATTCCCCCTCGGCTCTTGCGCGAAACCTACTTGTGCAATCTTGTGGCACAGTCACACTGGATTAACGATTTTTCCCTCCCCAGGTTCCCTTTTATCAGTGGTGTTGGAATAGGGCCCTTAATTTGTAGTTTCAGTTAGTTATAATACATCAGCTGTCATGTACAATATACTGTAAAAGAGAGGCGGTTCTATAAATGGACAAAGTAGGAGGTTGCCGAAGGCATCACTCTCGCTGAGACCTCAAATGGTTTAAATCTGTGTTGAATATCAGGATGTACTCGACATATTCATGATTCCATTCCACACAAATACAATATAACATTTACAAACTCCTTTCTAATAAGAAATCTGTGCAAATTTTCTTAATTTGAGTTTATTGAGTTAATGCCTGCATTTTCTCCCCTAAAAAGATGGGCCTTATACTTGTGAAGCACCGCAGGCCATACTAACTCACTGTAACTTTTTTAATATATTTGGAACCCATATGCAGTAAACTAGATTTGTTTGCAATTCTCCAGAATATGTTCTGATCTGCATAACTGGATCTTGGGCTCCTGATGGTGCTTTTTAAGATTGAGTTAACTTGATCACAACAGCAAAAGGATACATTAGGCGCCAAATTACATATTTGGTGCTAACGTTAGCACTCACCTGCGTGAGCGTTAACGTTAGCCCAAGTGGGGAGCGCAAAGTGTTAATCAGCTTTAGGATTACAAAGTCCTAACGCTGATTAATGTCTGGCCGCGGTTAACAAAAAGTTAACCAGAGCCAGGACTTGGTGTTGATGGATTCCGCTTCTTCAGAATCTGTTAACACCAGCCAATAAAATAATAAAAAGAATAATATACTCACCTCCTCTCTTGCAGCGAGGACCATGGCTCCAACCGCCTCCTCCATCCGGCGGGAGCAGGGAAAGACTGGGCGAAAAAGTCCCCCCAGTCTCCCCCTGCGTATCACTACGCTGACTGGCTGGATCTCGCGAGGTGAGATCCGGCAGGTCATGTGACTTCCGGCGTCTGGCTCAATGGAGTCCATCCCGGTGCTTTGCGCGCGATAACAATGCATGCAGCATATATAGAGCCTGCATTGTAATCTAGCGATAAAACGGCACACTAGGGGGGGAAAATGCGGGCGCAGTTTTTCCTCCCTAGCGCCCCCGCTCAAAGAACGCTCGTCTGACCACAGCCTAACACAACATACAATTGTCGGAACAGTCTATTTGTGACAAGTTTTAAAGCCTATAAAGTTCTTAAACATTGGGGATCTGTGCTCCAGCTTCTATCCTAGGAGTCAACATCTAAAAGTTGTCACGTATGTAATTTTTTTCAGAAGCCTCCCTACAATTTTTTTGAGAAAGGATTTGACCAGGAAGGATACATTGAGATTTCTCTTGTTTTCAAGTATGTCCTGGGTGGTGAGTATGTACCGTTAGGTGTCTTGCCCAAGGACACTTACTGGAGAGGTTGCTCGTCAGGCTTGAACCCATGACTCCACAGGCTCTCTCCATGCAGAGCAGTGATGTTACCTCTACTCCACCCAGCCGGTACTTACAAGATTTATTATATTTTTTAGCAGAATCTTATAGCAATCCCAAAAACTCAGCATTCACAGGGAGAGCAAAGGGTTAATACTGTTCATGTTCCTGAGAAAGGCAAAAAAAAACCAAATAATCCCTAAACCAAAAAATGCCCATGCTTGCCCGTCTGTATTTAAATTATCAGGGCTTTTCAGTAACATGGCGAACAGAGAATCAGTCGACTTGTATTTCCCTGTGTTCAGCTCGAGTGCACCTAAGCCACCCGAAATTTTAGACATCTGACTTGCCTAGCTAAACCTCCCGGCTTTAGAAGTCAGTGGATTAAATCCTCCTTATCACTGGAAGTATGTATCATTTTTCTGACATCAAAGATCAGCATACACTATGAAGCTACTCTTAACGCAAACGTGCACCTTGTCCTCCGCGCAAGGCTTGAAACCTGGAAATGAACTCACAGATATTTCTAAATTTAGCTAATTGAGGTCATATTACAAAAAAAATGACACCTTATGCAAGAAATAAACATGTAAAGCAATTCATTATGAATTATTTTTCACTTGAAACAGCACCTTGAAATAATTCAGCAATGTAGCCACCGGGATCTTCTCCATAGTGATCTGATATAAGTGTTTCTCATACTATATAGGGGTTATTCAGAGGGGTCCGAAGTGCCGCCGAAATGTAATCGGACACTAAGGCTAGGGTCAGACGAACGCAGTATTAACGTGCGTTTAGCCGCACTTAATCACGGCCGTGCTAGCAGTAAATGGCGCCCAATGCCGGGGTGTAGCATACGAAGAACGGCCGCACGAAAGTTCGTCCGCGCAACGCAAGTGGCAAACGAACGCATTTTTTCGAGAACGTCAAACCGCTAGTACTGACGTACAGAGTGCGCTGCGTCCGCTAGCGGCGTGTGTGCGTGATTAGGAGACGTCAGACGCTGCTAATGTCCAGCCAAAATAACGTCCAGACGCAAAAAGTGTTTTATTGATGATCCGTACAAAATCACGGACGAAAATGCGCATCGTATGACCGCTATCGCTTATTCCGTGACAAAATACGTCCATTCGTTCGAACGCACTTTTTCACGGACAACGCGACAAATGCTTTAGTCTGACTCTAGCCTTAAATTCAACGTATGGTGATATTTCGGGCCTTTCACAGAGAAGAGAGTTCGCCAAATTTTGGCGAACTGCCTGCAAGTACGGTACCTGTTCGAGGGCAGTGAAATCCCCATAGAGAAACAATGGTTAATCTATTCAGAGACACCGAACAGCAGTGAAAAGTTGCCGAAGTGCCCTGCTGTTCGGTGGTTTTAGGCTAGGGTCAGACTAACACAGTGTGAACGCGCGTGCAGCCGCACTTTATTACGGCCGTAGTAGCAGCAAATGACGCCCAACATAACGTCCAGACGCAAAAAGTGTTTTATTGATGATCCGTAAAAAATCACGGACGCAAATGCGCATCGTATGACTGCTATCGCATATTCCGTGAAAAAATACGTCCATTTGTTCGAACGCACTTTTTCAAGGACAAAGCGAAAAATGCGTTAGTCTGACTCTAGCCTTATTCAGCAGGTTTATTCAGGAGAATCCCATAGGCTTCAATGTTAAAAATATTGCCGTTTTAATTCAATATCTAATAAATCGTTTATTAGTTTATTCTGCAGTAAAAAGCCTCTTTATTGCTAGATTTTTTAGGATCTTTTAGGCATTTTTCGGGATCTTTTCGGCAAAATATTTTTTTCTTTTGAAAGCGTTTTTTCTTTTTTTCTGTAACAGCCCTTTTTATTATCATTCATTGGATCTTATATGTAAATTCCAGGCGTTTTCGTTCATTAGTTTTTGCAAACAGCGTTTCAATTTTGACACTTTCAAACGTACTGGGTTTATTTGGGTTTTTTGTTACCCCGTTCGTCAGCGTGTCGGCTTTTTGTGGCAGCTGGTCTGTGCTGTGATCGGCAACTCGTCGACTTTTTCCGGCGTGTTCAGCGTGGTTTTTGCAGCGGTTTCTGTGGGTTTTCGGTGGGTGTTCGGTGAGTGTTCGGCGGGTGTTCGTCAGGTTTTCCTTTTAAAGAAGACCCGTCATTACTGATGGAAAATCATCTCCCCCCCCAAAAGAGTATTTTTAGTTAGTAGATAGCAGTAGCAGTTATATAATAGACATATTCCTCTTTTCACAGAAAACAATAATTTAAAAACGAGCACTCTCTATACATTCCTTTTTCTTTATTATAATGACACACCTCCTGGCTTTATTAATGGGAATAATTAGAATTATTTAGTGAGGACAGCATAATTAACAGACTCTCTGGACGACCTGTCAAATTCGTGTCGTTTATGTCTCCTAATAATACAGCGAAGCACAGTGTGAGAGTGGGTTGGTGAGGGTAGGTACTAGACATGTGCGTTTTATTTCATCCGAATTGAAATTCAGATGAAAATCCACCAATTTTAGTTTTCGGAAGCATTTCTGAAAATGAAAACTAGCAATCCGAAATTCCAAATCGGTCCAAAAAAACAAATCACAGTAACAATGAAAAAAACGAAACAAAATTGATCGGAGACGAAAAATAAAAAAAGCAATGCAAATTCAATTCAAAACATAGCAATGGGTAAATGGGCATCTCACAGGGCACAGTTTATATCCCAGTTATGGGTTAATGGGCATTGGGCATCTCAAAGGGCACAGCTTATATCCCAGCAAAGGGTTAATTTCTGCTCTCCATGCTGCTGAATAGGTTTCAGCAGCAAAGAAAGGGTCCCCTGCATCTTTTTCTTTTTGTTTTTAATCATTATAAAAATACAAAATAAAAACGAAATTGGTAATAAAATGAAATACGAATGTATCCAAAACACAAAATAAATAATAAAAACAAATCGATCCAAAAACGAAATACAGATCATCCGAATTAATGAATCAGTCCAAAATACCTTAACGAATCGATCTGAAACTAAAACAAACCTTGACGAAAAAATCCGAAACTGAACGAAACGAAAATTTGGGCCATGCACATGTCTCGTAGGGACATAATGTTCTTATGGTTTGTCAAAGTTCTTAGCCGTAATTATTTTCGTTTTTTAAACTCTTGGGGTCCCATTCCAACCGAGCAATTATGCTAAAGCCGCTATTACAATCGAGCCGCAAGTTTTGTTGCGGTTTGGACATTGCGCCTGCTTACTGTAATTTAACGGCTCCTATACTTTATATAGGAGCCACTTATGGTATTTATGGCTAACTGACAAAGAACGAGCAATTCCAACCACGCTTGTTTTTCATCGGCTCGAGACGTTCTTCAGGAAAGAATACCAACCTTTAAACCCTTGCGTTAAGTGATTATGCAAAAGAAAGATCATTTAACGCATAAACAAAACCCAACAAAAATCACGTACTTCCCCCTTATCCCAGAGTGTATGAGCCTGAATAGCTGCTATGCCCTTCCTGCTGCAGAACCAGAGTGCACACATGCCGCGAGAGCTGTACAGCATTTTCCCAGGGACGTGCTGCACAGACCAAACATTTCTGTGTGTCGGATGTCACATGATGGTGCCCCACAGAGTCTCACAGCATGTTTCTCGCTGGTCTGCAGGGTTTGTAACCACAACGCCAAGGATCAGGACCCATTCGGAGTGCCAGGAAGGGGAGTTTAACCAAAATCCAGAAGGCTCTGAATTTCTGGATTGTGGAGCCTTCCGGATTTTACTGGTTTATTCAGAGAGAGGTGAAACCAGGAGAATTGGCAGGAGAATGAACAATCTAGACCAAATAGCCGATTTGGAAAGCGAGATAAATGGAAGAATTTTTCTGGTTTGGCTATTTTGACCTAGAATCTTCATTTCTCCAGTCATTCTCCTGGTTTTCACCTCTCTCTGAATAACCCTGTTAGAATTTGGATAAGGGGCGCCCAACCTGTAATCTTACTGTATTATTCTAAATTGTTTTACTTTTTTGGTAGAGGAAAGACCGTTTATCATCTGTCTAGGGTGAAAAGTCAGATATGTGTGAATACACCAACACGATCTTCAATGAATAGGCCATGATGAAAACCTCAATGTGAAGCATTCCAATGCAACTAAATACTCTTGGCATTGTAAATAACTATACCAGCTGATGTGGCGAATATGGCGAAACGCGTCCTGGAGATGTGATTATAGCTTTTTATTTTTACTTATGTTTTAATAAATGTGATTTTATAGTCACATCCTCGGATCCATTGCGGTTTTATGGATTTATCCAGTTGAGCGAAAAATCCTCAAGTGCTTATCATAGAGATATGGTAGCTCCACCAATAAAGAAAATATCCCAGCAAGGTGTGGGTTACCCTCGAAGGGAGAAAACCACAACTCAGAGGCGCAGATCCACTCAGAGCTAGTGTTGGGGCTCTCCATTTGTGAGTAGAATACCAACAATACTAGAGTGTCTTTAGTATATATGATATACTGCACCATAATGTTTTATATGCATATCCGTCCTATGGGCTGCTGCTGACTGTGAGAGAAACCAGAGCCTTGAAAGCAGCTTTGTACCACCAAAACATATTTACGTATTTTATGTATTTTATTTTACGTATTTATGTACAACCAAACATATTTAGATTTTAATTTGATTGTAGACTTTCTGCTTAATAATACAACAGGCAGGTTATTACTGCTTTTCTTCAACGACCTTTTAAATCTTTTTAATCTAGTGTAAAAACGGGGTATGCCTGAATTCCAACCGGTTTTTATTATTATTATTATTATTATTTATTTATAAAGCGCCAGCATATTCCGCAGCGCTGTACAATAAGCACAGTGCAGACAGGGTTACAATACATTGAACAACATTTGACAAACAGTACAGGAGGAGATGAGGGCCCTATTCCCGTAGGAACTCACAATCTAGGAGGGTTGGGGTTGGAAACAGGAGGAGAGGACTGTAAGGTGAGAGTGATTGATGGTTGTGTCAGTGAGTTGGGTGGTAGGCTTCCCTAAATAGGAATGTTTTCAGGGAGCGTTTGGGTTTCTATCTATTAAATTCATTGCGCAAAAGCGCACGTGCAACAATATTTTTTTTGCGCGAAGCGTTACACGTTAACGCGCGAAAAATAACGGTGGTATTAAAATCCGTGTGCATTTTTTCATCCGTCAAAACATAACACGCGTAAAAAAGACGCATTAACGTTTCTCGCAGAAATCGTGGGCAGACTGTTTTTTCACGCGATTCAGCCAATCACAATTAAGAATCACAATTGTCTCCCATTCAGTTTTTGCGCCTGCCAAAATCAATCTGAGTATATATGCTGCATCGATAATAAAAACACGCACAACCTCTCCATTTTATTGTTTGGGTATGTGTAGAATGTGTAACTATACTTTGCTGTACTTTTTTTTTCGGGCTGGTGTATTTGGTTTCGGCCAGAACGTTCAGATTTGCCATCAACACCAGCTTTTCAAAGACGTTAAAATTATGCGCACAAACGTTGTCCATTAAATTTTGCGCATAGATTGTGCGCTGGTACGCGGATGGTATTACAAACGCATTTGCGCTCACAATGCTAAGTATAGGACGCGCGCAGTACATTACGCTCGCAAAGGGTTCACGCAGGTTCACCCGCGGTAGATGTTAACGCGCATTTTTTGCACGGACATTGTAATACGACGTTCTGCGCAAAGGGTTTTTCCCCTCGCGTTAATGCGTTTTTGCGCACTCGTTAACGCGTTTTTGCGCACGCGTTAACGTTTGCGCAAAGAATGTAATAGAGCCCTTAGTTTCTAAGCACAATGGCATATAAAATGATTAATGGATACAAATCTATTTTAAAGTATTATTTCCATGCTAAGATCTTCTGTTCAGTCATTATGGAAATGATAGTAATTCACAGTTTGTGAGAATCACAAGTGCTTTTTGCGTACTTTCTAATTGGCCTACAGGTCCGGCAACCAAGCAAAGGTCACCCGGGCCCTGTAATTCTTTTATCAACAAACGCACTCAACCTTGTCTGTTCTAACTCATGGAAGCATCAACAACAGTGGGATTTGTGCTCAAATGCTCCGTAGTTGAACACTGTGAAATAATAATTATATGACGTGCTAATGATAACACAGACTTCCTCTCCAGTAATAGAGATATTCCCTTTCCATAAGGTTTGTTTAATTCTTTATTATTCACACTGAAAGGCATTGTGTACAAATTCACGCATCCAGTACTAGAATAGACTATTGTCAATGTTTATATCTCACAGTGTGAAAAGGGCTATCAAAAAAGTAAATATTAATCAGGCGTGGGTTTACTGGATCCGTGATTATTAGTAGACTAGTTGTAAAGCCTGCCCAGAGGGCAGTCTATTGTGGATATACTGCCCCAGCTCATGGATATACTGCCCCAGCTCATGGATATACTGCCCCAGCTCATGGATATACTGCCCCAGCTCGTGGATACTGCCCCAGCACGTGGATACTGCCCCAGCTCGTGGATACTGCCCCAGCTCGTGGATACTGCCCCAGCTCGTGGATACTGCCCCAGCACGTGGATATTGCCCCAGCACGTGGATACTGCCCCAGCACGTGGATACTGCCCCAGCTCGTGGATACTGCCCCAGCTCGTGGATACTGCCCCAGCTCGTGGATACTGCCCCAGCACGTGGATATTGCCCCAGCACGTGGATACTGCCCCAGCACGTGGATACTGCCCCAGCTCGTGGATACTGCCCCAGCACGTGGATACTGCCCCAGCACGTGGATACTGCCCCAGCTCGTGGATACTGCCCCAGCACGTGGATACTGCCCCAGCTCGTGGATACTGCCCCAGCTCGTGGATACTGCCCCAGCTCGTGGATACTGCCCCAGCACGTGGATATTGCCCCAGCACGTGGATACTGCCCCAGCACGTGGATACTGCCCCAGCTCGTGGATACTGCCCCAGCTCGTGGATACTGCCCCAGCTCGTGGATACTGCCCCAGCACGTGGATATTGCCCCAGCACGTGGATACTGCCCCAGCACGTGGATACTGCCCCAGCTCGTGGATACTGCCCCAGCACGTGGATACTGCCCCAGCACGTGGATACTGCCCCAGCTCGTGGATACTGCCCCAGCACGTGGATATTGCCCCAGCACGTGGATACTGCCCCAGCACGTGGATACTGCCCCAGCTCGTGATACTGCCCCAGCTCGTGGATACTGCCCCAGCACGTGGATACTGCCCCAGCACGTGGATATTGCCCCAGCACGTGGATACTGCCCCAGCACGTGGATACTGCCCCAGCTCGTGGATACTGCCCCAGCACGTGGATACTGCCCCAGCTCGTGGATACTGCCCCAGCTCGTGGATACTGCCCCAGCACGTGGATACTGCCCCAGCTCGTGGATACTGCCCCAGCACGTGGATACTGCCCCAGCTCGTGGATACTGCCCCAGCTCGTGGATACTGCCCCAGCTCGTGGATACTGCCCCAGCACGTGGATATTGCCCCAGCACGTGGATATTGCCCCAGCACGTGGATACTGCCCCAGCTCGTGGATACTGCCCCAGCTCGTGGATACTGCCCCCGCACGTGGATACTGCCCCAGCACATGGATATTTGCCCCCAGCTCATGGATTTGCCCCAGCACATGGATATTTGCCCCCAGCTCATGGATTTGCCCCAGGTCATGGATTTGCCCCAGGTCATGGATTTGCCCAGCTCATGGATTTGCCCCAGGTCATGGATATGGTCCCCCAGCTCGTGGATATGGCCCCCAGCGCTCATACTTACCTGTCGAGCGGCGCCAGGGAAGTGAAGATTTCCCCGCTCCCGTCTTTGAAGGACCCAAGCCGCGGTCACGTGACCGGGGCTTGGGTCCTTCAAAGCGGAAGCGAGGGAACTTTCCCTCCGCCGCTCGGGGGGTAGGATGCGCACGGCAGCCGGGTAGAGGCTGCGCCTCTACCCGGCTGCCGCGCGCATCCTACCCCTGAGCGGCGGAGGGAACTTTCCTTCGCCGCTCGGGGGACCACGTTAGATGCGCACAGCAGCCGGGTAGAGGCTGCGCCCGCAGCCTCTACCCGGCTGCCGCGCGCATCCAACCCCCGAGCGGCGGAGGAAACTTTCCCTTCGCCGCTCGGGGGGTTGGATGCGCGCGGCAGCCGGGTAGAGGCTGCGAGCGCAGCCTCTACCCGGCTGCTTTGGGCATGTGTAACCGCCGCGGCGAGCCGGCAGCCGGCTTGTGCCGCGGCGGTTGCATGCGCGCGCAACCAACCGCCGCTGGTTGCTCGCGCATGCGCAGTAGGGTTTTGGCGACGGACAGCCAAAGCCTTACTCTTTTATAGTATAGATTGAGGTGTACGATTTTCTTCCAGTTGAAACATGGAGCCTTGGCCCCGAGTCTTACGAAAAGGAAGACATGAGGTTCAGGCACCAATTTAATTAATGCGTTTTATTAAATATTAAAAAGATAAAAGATTGAGCTCTGATGGTGATACACAAGAACTATAGCAAATATCATTTTGTTTTTTAGGGGCTATATTACAATCTTCGCGCAAAAACTCTCAAAGCGAAACTTTTTGCGCCAAGCGTTAAACCGTTGCACGCGCAAATCACTGCTGGAATTACAATCATCGCGGCTTTTTTCTTCCGCCGATCAATTGCGCGCGCAAAGAGTACACGCACAAATGCAGGCGCAGTATCATCTCGCGCAAAAATCTTTGCGCGCGCAGTTTTTTGCACCCATTCACCCAATCAAAATGAAGAAACGCACCTATCAAACGCAACTGAATTGCGTCTGACAGAGGCATCGGAGACGGGTTCTGCGTCTATGATGCAATATGAGCACATATGCTACAGTAATAATACACACACACCTGCATCATCCATTATATTGTTGCTGCATTCCGTTTTATGGGCTGTTTTTTTTTTTGGGGGTCAGCCAGGTTGTTCAGATTTGCCGTTAGCACCAGCTTTTAGGAGTTGCTAAAATTATGCGCGCAAAGGCTATGCGGTAATTACCGCGAAATAGATTGTAATACCATCCTCGTACCAGCAAACATTCGCATTCGCGCTCACAATGTTAAGTATAAAACGCGCAAAGTACAGTAAGCTCGCGCAGGGTTCGCGCAGTTTCACCCGCGGTAGACGACTGTGCGCGGTTGTTGCGCTGACTAAGTAATAGGGGATTCGGCGCAAATGGTTTTACCCCTCGGGTTAATGTTTTTTTGCGCCGGCGCAAACGTTTGCGTGAAGATTGTTATTTAGCCCTAAATAGGTGTGGGAATTCTGCTCTCCGATTAAGCACTGATTTTCAGCATGTGGACCAAGAGGGAACTCAGGTACTCGTGCAAAAACAGTGGAGGAACTGCATTCCCAAGCATTCCTGCTGGAGTAGACCTCTGGATGTAACTACAAAGGCTTTTATTGGGTAAACACAGACAATACCCCATATGAAATTGTTATCTCAAGGTAATTCTAGGCCATAAGAGCAGCATATTACAAGAGACGACATCCATGCATCTGGCAGAGGAAGAAAACATAACAAAGTAAAATAAGTACTAATAAAATATTAAATGATTTATATTGATGGTTTGATATTATATATATAAAGTGTAGATTTGATAAGCTATGTTAGTTCAGATGCCAAAATCACCAGCGTATATGAGTGCATAGTGATACCTTTTTTATTGGACTAACATCACATTTACAAGACAAGCTTTTGAGAGTATAACCTCTCTTCTTCAGGTCTGGAAGCTACACTGAGCAAAATCATAGAATTGAACAATAAAGAGCCAAGCAGAGGGGGGGGGTGGGTTGTAAATACTAGTAGTGCAATCCTATGATCAAGTTAGGTAAACAAACAAAGGACAGATCATATACAGGGTATTTCACAAAGAGCCAAATCTGGCCCCCGAAATGGCACAGAACAGGGGATTTCCCCGTACGGTGACATTTTGGGGCCATTCGGCTATTCAGAAAGCAGGCAGTTCATCAAATTTTGGAGTATTGCTAGCAAGTATGGTGCCAGTTCGGGAACAGTAAAAGTCCCTATAGAGAAGCAATGATTAATCTATTCAGAGAACATCGAACAGCAGTGTTGTCAGTGAAATGCCCTGCTGTTCGGTGGTTTCATTCGGCAGGTTTAATCAGGCGAATCCCATAGGTATCAATGTTGAAAATATTCTCGTTTTTATTCAATATCTATTAACCACTTCAATGCTGAGGACGCGCTCAGCGCGTCCTCAGCATTCCCGCTGGTATGCGGAGGACGCGCTGAGCGCGTCCTCCCATTGGGGTCAGCGTTCGGCCGGGTTCCGGCCGATCGCTGGCCCCCCCGGTGCGGGCTGACATCCTCGATGTCAGCCCGGCATCCGGGACCGCAGCCGCCGGAATTAGGTGTCATCGCGGCAGCGCGATGACACCTAATTCAGGCGCCCCCCCCCGCATGTGCGGAGGAGGCGCCTGAAAGGGAGGGGGGGAGGTCCTTTGGACCTCTCTCTCTCCCGATCGGCAGCTCTGCGGGGGTTAACCCAGGCATCATTTGGAAGGGCACAGCCTGCCCTTCCAAATGGTGCCTGGCATTAACCCCTGGGGAGCTGGATCGCGAATCGGCGCTGAAAAGCGCCGGTTCGCGATCCTTTCCCGGAGCTGGCCGACATCTTGGATGTCAGCCAAGCCTCCGGGAACTCCCCCTGAGGACTGGCGTCATCGTGCGTAGCACGATGACGCCAGTCCTGGACTTAACCCATAACTGCCACCAACTGTGGAGCTAGGGAGTTCCAATGAACTCCCTATCTCCCGATCCGTGGCAGTTAGGGGTTAATGTTTGGTATGGTTGGATCGGCCAGAGCATGGCCGTTCCAACGATACCAAACATGAAAGTGAAAAAGTTTGTCAAAAAAAAAATGAAAAATAAAAATTAAAAAAATTAAAAAAAAATTATAAAAAAAAAATAAACACTTTTTTTTTTTTTTTGGTTTGTTAATGCAGCAATATTGTTTCCATTTCAATTATAATGTGAACAATGATGCTGCACTAACGATTTTTGTATGCGGTGCGTTTGTTAAAAATAGTGTCATTTTCCCCAAAAAAAAATGTAACGAGATCCCATCTCTAATTTTTTTAACAAGCGCACCCCATACAAAATATAACCGCAATTGCTCGCATGTTAAAATGTGAAAAAAAACACTTTACACATTGTAAATTATTGAAAATACATATTTTATTGCATTTTTTGTTATAATATACAGACATGACATAACCTATACATATAATAATGACATATTATGAATCTACCGAGTCTGACGGAAAGAACGATATATAATATGTCTGGGTCATATACTAAAATAAGCCTTCAAAACACGTTTAAACATGATGAGCAAAACCGGTAAAAATGACCTCAGCACAGGGGCGTGAAAAGCCTCAGCAGCGAAAGGGTTAAACCTTTTATTCTTTTAATTTGCAGCAAAAACTCTATTTTTTTAGGATCTTTCAGGCAGTTTTTTGGATTTTTTGAGGAATTTTTTTCCTGTCTCTTTATTTATAGCGGCTTTTCTTTTCTCTGTAACAGACCTTTTAATTATCATTCACAGGACCTTATATGTTAATTTCAGACATTTTCGTTCAAATAGCGTTTCAATTTTGACACTTTCAATCGTTTCTTTTTTTTTTTTACCCGAACGTTGGCTTGTCTGTTTTTTGCGGCTGGTCAGCACTGTGCTCGGCGGCTCTTCAGCTGCGCTTAGAGACTGTTCGGTGTGTTTGCGGTTGGTTGGCGGCGGCATTCTGCTACTAATTCGCTGCACTTTGGGGACCCTGCAGTGATTGGTATATTCACCACAGGATGGGAAAATTTTATTCCCTGAAGTGTGGGGAACGACAGAGCACAGAAAGGCCTGAGAAATTTTGGTGCTCTGTGAATAACCCCTATAGTATATATATATATATACGGCCTGGCCAAATAAAGTTGCAGAATCTAATATTTGGTTGGACCGCATTTTGCTTTGATGGCAGCACTCATTTTCCATGGCAACATTTGGATAAGCTCATGCAATGTCACAGCATTTATTTTAATCCAGAGTGGCATTAATTTGCGGCCAAGATCTTGTATTGATGATGGGAGAGTCGCAGCGCTGCGTAAAGTCTTCTCCAGCACATTATCCCAAAGATTCTCCATGGGGTTAAGGTCTGGACTGTGCGGTGGCCAATCCATGTGTGAAAATGATGTCTCGTGCTCCCTGAACCACTCTTGCACAATTTGAGCTCGATGAATCCTGGCATTGCCATCTTGGAATATGGCCGTTGTGCCATCAGGGAAGAAAAAACCCATTGATGGAAAAACCTGCTCATTCAGTATATTCAAGGAGTCAGCTGAGCTAAATTTTTGCAGCTGAAACATATTAATCACTGCAGTAATTATCTAATGGAAGGCTCACACCTATCTGCTTAGTTAAATTCAGGTTATGACTTTTTTTTGGCCAAACAGTATATATATGTATATTCGTAGATCCACTTTGTTTTACCATCCCTTCTATATTTGCACTGTCGATACTCAGTCACAAAGTGCTCCTTGAAACACAGTCACCCGTGTAATTGGTTGGAATACATCTAAACTACTTGCTGTCGTCAGGGTGTTAGAACCCATGACGGCAGCAAAAAAAAAATAGAAGCCATATGGTAGATTCTAAAAAGCTCAAGAAAACTGGGAAACAAGGAAAGGAAGTGATGAAAGCTTACACTTATACAGTCAAGAAAAGCAGGATGAAATGGAGCACCTCAGTTTAGATTCTCTTTCGGCAGAATTGCCAATGTTCTCATGGCTTCATTTCTTTAATCGATATGTGTTTCTCCATTCTCTTTGGAAAAGGAAATGAAGGATGGATAGAATTCCAAGGTATAATTTGTTTCCAGCAAAGTTCCTAGGCATAATGGTTTAGAAATATTTACATAAGTAAAGTCAATATGTGTTTCCCTTTTATTCATTTAGCTATTATGGCTTTTTTCTCTCAGCTGGATTAATAATAAAAAAGCATTATTTTCTCCCCCTCTTGGGAAGCGTACATGACGATGTTGGGTAATGAATCAGCTGAAGTGATCATTGAAGGCAAAAAATGGATTATGGCAATGATATATGAATACAATTTAGAGCAATTTTCTTTCAAATATGGATTCAATTATGCAATTTCATAAAATGTGGCATTTGAAATTACTTGTCAGCTATTCATATATTTGATGTATTTCTTTTTACACTTGATTTACAGTTTTATTATCACATTTTAGCTGTTCTTATGAAGGGTAGAGTTGTTTTTCGATCAGGAAAGATTAACTTTCCTGTTTCCTATAGTATATCTATCCTGTTAAAACAATACAACTCTGTTTTGTCATCTGCGATGATGAGTCTTAGTGTACCCCAAATTCCAAAATCATTAGTAGAAATCAAGAAACTCTTGTATCCACTCCTTTCCTTTATACATCAGGCTCCCTCACATCCATAATATCATCCACATAAATCTCTGTTTTTCCATATCAGAACACCCATTCCACTAGGTGTGTCTAAAATGTTCAGTGAATGATCTGTTATCTCAAAGGCAACATGGGCCAGGTATGCGTGCATGCACATGACTATCCAGAAACATGTTGAGAAGCACCACCTAGCATGGAGAACACGTGACCATCAGGGTAAACCCCCTGCAGGCAATCGATTGTAGTCATTGTGAGAGGTTGGGTCACAGTGCAAAGGAGCACAGAGTGAACATCAAGTTCTGTTACAAATTGGGGAAAACAATGATTGAAACATAGGAAATGTTGGTGCATGGGGTGAAAGACATGAGCAGAAAATGTGTTTGCGACTGGTTCAAATGCTTTTGCAACGGCAAGGATACAAATGAGGGTGAGCCACGTTCGGGTTGGCCGTCGACAAGCAGAACCCCAGACATGATCTAGCAAGTGCAACAAATGCTGGCATGAGATTGACGACTGACTCTACGAGTGATGGCAGAGGACTTGGGTGTTAGCAAGGACACAGTATCGTCCATGAAGATTTGGGTAAAAGGAAGATCTGTTCCCGGTTTGTGCCAAGCTGAAGATGAACAGAAAGAAAAATGGATAGAAACCTCTGGAGATTTCATTACCATGTGTGACCAGGATCCATCCTTTCTGCGAACCGTCATCACAGGGGATGAGACCTGGTGCTACCGATTTGATTCGGAATCTAAGCGGTTATCGATGAAATTCATTCATAGTCTTCTCTGTGACCCAAAAAAGAGTCCCCTGCAAAAGTCCAAGGTCAAGACAATGTTGATTGGCTTTCGACAACTATAGCTTCATAGCATCAACCATAAGGAATTCATTCTTGCAGGTCAAACCATGAACGCCTCTTTCTACGTAGAGGTTTTGAACCGGTTGCTACGACACATCCGCCAGAGTTGTGCAGGACTGGACAGTGGATGTTGTTGCACGATAATGCGCCTTCACACTGTGTGATCCATGTGTGTCAATTCTGGGCTTAGAGCTGTGTACCTGTTCTTGATCATCCACCATGCTCCCCTGATCTCGCGCCTGTGGGCTTCGATCTGTTTCCCTGCCTGAAGAGCATAATGAAAGTCGCACGTTTTCTGGACGTGGCAGCAATCCAAGAACATGTGACAGTGGTTCTGTGATCAAATCCTAAAGAGGCTTTTGCTGACAATTTCCAGTAGCTTTATAAAGTTTGACAAAAGTGTGTTATGAAGTATGACGATTATTTTGAAGACCCATAAAGGTAATTTGTTTGTATCGTCTCTTTTGTTTGTTTTCTGATACCATTCACCAAACGTTTTAGACACCCTTCTTATATAAGCTATAGCTCTTCTATTCGAGCTCATCCCTCTCTTCCTACCTTTTAGCATCCCTTTTCCTCTCCTCAACTCCGGCCTAAGTACCAGATATCCATTTTTTATTTCTATTTCCTATCGAACACGCATATCCCCTTAACCTCTTTGACTACTCATTATCAATATCAGAACATGTCATAAGAATATCTAAAATATATTTGTTTGACCCAGTCTATGTTGGTCCCGTTTCTCCTTAATTATACTTCACTCTACAAAGGTAAAGAGGAAATTCGCTAACTTGAGAACAATCGCTGTAAATCTACAGAAAGAAAATCCAACAACTGCAGGCAAAGTCCCAGCAAAAAATGGTAGACAACACTGAGCTACACTGAGCAACAGTACCTTGATTATTCTTCCATGAAATTTGTATATTGTGACTATTCTCCATTCGCCAGTGTTACAAACTTGGAGATTTTAAAATGGTGATCTTTGTTGACCTCTCATACAAACTATGATGAAAACGACCCTAAACAACTGCGACTGAAATATGCGACTAAGGAAAACTGCACTGAAATCAACATTAAACTACTATGGTGGAAACCCTATTGATATTAGGGATGTACACGACTTTTTTTTTTTCATTTAGTTTTGTGTTTTTGGGTCTTTATTTTTGTTTCGGGTCACTTCGGACAGTTTTTGTTTTGTTTTGGTTTGGATTGATTCGGTGATTTCGGATTGATTCGGTGATCCAGATTGAGTCAGTGATTCGGTGATCCAGATTGATTCGGTGATTTGGGTGATTCGGATCAGTTGGTTTTTCATTTTTAATGAGTTATTTCATTTTTTATTGGTTATTTAAGAATGGGAAGTAGATTACTAGTACCAATAGAATTAAAGTTTCTTTACTTATTTATTGTTTTAGGATTTTTTAGGCATTTTTTGGGTGAAATTTTAGGTTTCCTAACTTTTTTAAAGAAACAAGGCTTTTTAACCCATAGGTTTCAATGCAGCATATGAATCCACACACTGCTGGGAAGCGCCTCTCTGTAGTATAATTACTGCAGCATATGAATCCACACACTGTGGGGCAGCGCCTCTCTGCAGACTGATTCGGTGATTTGGATCCATTAATTTTTTGGATCAGTTAGTTTTTTGTTTTGTTATGATGGATTAATATGCTGCATTCATTATACTGCAGAGAGGCGCTTCCCCCGCAGTGTGTGGATTCAAATGCTGCATTAATTATACTGCAGAGAGGTGCTGCCCGACAGTGTGCGGATTCGTCTGCTACATTGAAACCCATTGGTTAAAAAACCTAGTTTCTTTAAAAAACGTTAGGAAATTTAAAATTTCACCTAAAAAAATGCCTAAAAAATGAAGTAACAAAACTTTCATTCTATTGGTAATAATCTACTTCCCATTCTTAAATAACCAATAGAAAATGAAATAACTCATAAAACTGAAAAACTAACTGATCCGAATCGCCGAATTGCTCCGAATCGATCCACACCGAAATTTCGGATTGAGCCGAAATTTTCAGCTGGTCGGAATTTCATTTTCAGAAATGCTCCCGAAATATGAAAATGGTTATTTTCGTCCGAATTTGGATTCGGAACGAAACAAATTGCACATCTCTAATTGATATACACTGAGGAACTTCATCAGAAGCTACAGTGGGAAATAGCAATCAGTCACCGTTGTTGCAACCACAATGAACTTTGGCTATCTGCAGAAGGAAGATTCAACAATGTCCGGCAAATTTCCAGCAAACAACAGAGAACAACAGTGGACTGTTGAACAACAGTACCTCCAATATTCTTCCATGAAAAGCTATGCAATAAACTTTGTTATTTACAACCATGGTGAACTTGGGCTAGCTACAGACGGAAAATTCAACAATGGCAGGCACTGTTCCTGGCTGCAGACAAAGGTGAACAACACTGAGCTACAATGAATAACAGTACCTCCTTTATTCTTCCACGAAAAGTTTACACTGTGGCTATTCTCAATGTTACAAACTCTGAGATTTTAAAGTGGCAATCTTTGTAGACCTCCCACACAACTATGGTGAAAACAACACCAGACAACTTCGACTGAGACACCGGAGGAAACTACACTGAAATCAACACAAAACGTTTATGGTGAACGCACCGGTGGAAACCCTATTTGTATACTCTAAAGAACCTTGACAGAAACTACAGTGGAAAATGGCAAACAATCACCGGTTTGCAATCACAGTGAACTTTCGCTATCTACAGAAGTAAATTACAACAACTGCAGACAAAGTTCCAGCAAACAATGGCGAACACTGAACTATGTTGAACAACAGTACTTCCATTATTTTTCCATGAAAAGTGTAAACTGTGGCTATTCTCCATTCAATGAGGAAAGGGACTGAGCGGCCACTTTCCGGAGTAGGCATCCTAGGGACTCTGCCGTGTTGGATGTCCCTCCTTTGGTACTCGAATGGGGAGAATTGACACACACAAGAAAAGTAAGGGTGCTAGCGCGGGAGGCAAGTGTGGTGCTCTCACAAGGGTCCCAGAGACCGCTAGAGACCCGTTTAGTGTTCAACTATCTTCTTCCCTACACCTAAGACCTGATACCAGAGTGCCATGCTCTACCTACTTTGTGAATTCCGAATTCTACTTGTATCACCCTTTCTCTTACTCCAGAGACAGAAGATAGAAGAATGTTCCGTGTGGGTGGGGGAGTACATGTGTGTGAAGGTGCTTCACTACGTCTGGTTTCCTGGCTCATCTGTCAGGTGAATCCTAGTTCCCAATGCTCTATGATGGGACTCATTTTGTGGGTTTACATGCAATCACACGGTGAACTATAAAGTGCCCCCTTATTCACTCACAGCTCCAAGTGCCGCTTGCGTTCCAGTTTCAGTGGTCATTTGGCTTAATGCTTGCGAGCAACTGAGCTGGGTGCGGCTAACATGTTGGACATTTGTTTAGTTATCAATCAGCGTGAGGCGTCAGGTATAACTCATTCACACTCTATCACACAACACAATTCTTGAAATCATAGGAGACAGAAAAGTAAGAAAGAGACGATGTTACACTTACTGACACCAGCGGTTAGGGTCATTGTCCCTATCCGGGGGTCTGGCGTTGGTCCCCCAGGCAGTCTACAGGTCTCTGATCTCTGCTGCGGTCCCGAGATTGAGCGGTGAATATTTGCAGAAATGAATTACACAGACACAGGCTATCTGTCATCAATCATTAATTTTCAATTTGTTTACATTATCAGGGTAATATTTATAGGAAAGTATTCAGGAGTGGATATGGGGTTCATCCAATCATTGACAGATAATGACATTTGCATGCACGTATTGTTCTTGGAATTGCAGGTCAGCTCGACCATACGTATATGCAATTTCTTGCTTAATAATCAAAACAGAAAGTTGAACAAGAACTGAGTCTTTGACGTGCCGGGCAGGAGGGGGGAACGAGGCCACAATCAGGAGTAGAGCAAAGAAGAAATTAAGGGTCAAACCGCAACGTTTTATACACAATTTAAATTTGTTCAATATCTAGTTTAAATGGCTACCTAATAAAAATAGTGAACAGCGTCTTTAATATATTACAAACGGGTGTTGCAAACTCACTGATTTTTAAGGGGCAATCTTCGTAGACCTCAAATACAAAAACAGATTCACCTGGAATACCGGGGGGAAACTACACTGAAATCAATGCTAATCTACTATGATGGAAACACTGGTGGAAGCCACGATGGAAATTAAAGTGAAAAGTACAGCAAACTATGGAGAAACTTCTCCAAATATTTAATTCACCGTAGTTTGTAGTCCAGGGAAGATAAACCACCATTTTTTTTCAATGAAAGAAATCTGATTAGTGAATAACCCCAATAAAGATTAAAATTACCTGCAATCTCACCATACCAGTCCACTCCGTGCTCATTTTCCTCAGTAAAATAAATCCTTCTTATTCAGCATTTCCAGAAAAAATTTTTCGTTTCACGTTAATAACGAAGATCATCATATTAAAAGTCTCTCCTATCCCAGCAGATAGTCCTGTTTGATGTGGACTTCACTCTTCCTATTTGCTGCTAGCTTTTACCGCCTCATGTACCCTCATAATAACAGTAGCTAGATATTATCTTCTAATGATGTTATGGGGTTGGAAAAAAGACGAGACAGAGGAGATATGATAGAAACATTTAAATACGTAAAGGGAATCCACAAGGTAGAGGAAGGGAGTATATTTAAAAGGAAACAAAGTAGCAAAACAAGAGGACATAGTCTTAGATTAGAGGGGCAAAGGTTTAAAAGTAACATCAGGAAGCACTATTTTACTGAGCGGGTGGTGGATACATGGAACAGTCTTCCAGTAGAAGTGGTAGAGGCCAAAACAGTGATTGAATTTAAGCAGGCATGGGATAGGCATAAGGCTATCCTAAACAAAAGATAAATCCAGGTAAAGTATCCATGTAATTGGGCAGACTAGATGGGCCGAAAGGTTCTTATCTGCCGACATTTTTCTATGTTTCTATGTTTCTATGTTTCTATGGGGTGTTAAATGCCTTCACAAACAGTGTTTAATTGGTCCTATGAGATCGATGGCAACCCAGGAGGCAATGAGTGTCGATTCAGAGTCTTCTGAGTGCCTCATTGTGATTGATAATGTTTTTTTCCAGTGAAAAATATCTTTTTGTAATTTCACCTTTAACACACAACATATTTAAAACTTCCTCTTCCTGGAGCGAAATCGAAAGTACCTTTTAACTTATTATTCCTCTAAGTGCATAACCCTTTTTTTGCTAAAGCATCATGACCCTTTTGAAATTCAGACACATTCACATTCATGGTTTGTTGCCAGCCAAAAGGCACATTAGGAGCCGACTTGTTAATGTGTATCAGAGTTCAATCAGGGATTTCTGGTTGAAATAACTATAGTAAATGATTCCTGTTGATCTTGTTTCTAAGTATCCTTTCGAAGAAAATTAGTCCTATAGACCACGGAGTGTTTTGGTTAAAAGGAACAGATATTCCTTTACTTTTCTGATGATAATTTAAATATTTTCTAGATGTTTAATTATGTATCAAAAATATATACACACAGAGCCCTATTCCAATGTTGACATTACAATAAGCACTCGAGCCGTAAAACATAACAGCTCGAGTGCTCAGCTTAATTTTAACTCGACCTATTCCTTCCAAGGCGTATGCAGTCTTTGAGTCTCGGTCATCACGGCTCCTTACTGTACATGTGCAGGTAGCAGATGAAGAACAAGCAATTCCAACCTTGCTCATTCTTCATCTGTGCCTGATGATATTCAGTAATGAATAATGACTTTTAAAGCCTAGTGTTAAGTGATTGCGCTTCTGCAAAATCACTAAACCCTAACCGGGTTATTCAAAGAGATCTGAATTGCTGGCGAAAGGCAACCGTACATTGAAATTCAGCGTACGGTTACATGTCCTGGCCATTCAGCTATTCAGAGTGCAGACAGTTCGCCAAATGTTGGAAAATTGCCTGCACATACGGTGCCTGTTCGTTGCCTGTTCGAGGGCAGTGAAATCCCCCATAGAGAAGCAATGCTTCGTCTATTCAGAGAACACAAAACAGCATTGAAAAGTTGTCGAATTGCACTGCTGTTCGGTGGTTTCATTTTCGTCAGGTTTATTCAGGTGAATCCCATAGGCTTCAATGTTAAAAATATTCTTGTTTCAATACAATATCTAATAAACCATTGATTATAATATTATGCAGTAAAAAGTCTCTTTATGTTTAGATTTTTTTAGGATCTTTTAGGCATTTTTCAGGATTTTTTTAGCCAAACTTTTTTTTCTGTTTTTTTTTTTAATTGTTATTTCTTTTTTCTGTAACAGCCCTTTTTATTATCATTCATTGGATCTTATATGTAAATTCCAGACATTTTCGTTCTGTAGTTTCTTTGCAAACAGCGTTTCACTTTTCAAATATTCGAGCGTATTGTTTTTTTTTTTCACTCCATTCGTCTGCGGTGTTGGCTTTTTCCAGCGGCTGCTCTGCGCTCTGATCGGCTCCTGCTCAGGTTTCTCCGGCGTGTTCAGCGGGGTTAATCCAGATGTTTTTGCGAGTTTCGGTGTGCGTTCGCCTGGATTTGAGGTGAGGTTTCGTCGGGTTTGCGGCGGGTTTTCCCTGCACTACGACGTCCCTGTGGTGCTTGCTGAATACACCACAGGGTCGCCGAAATGGGATCGCCAAATCACACCGAATTGAAGAGAACGAAAAGTCACCGAATGTGCGGTGACTTTTCGAATCTCTTTTAATAACCCTGTAAGTTGAAAGCACAAGAAAATCACAAATGTACCTCAGATCCCTCGGTGAGAAGAGCTGTGTGAATTGACGGGTGAGTGAGGATTGTGGACCCCTTTGGTGGAGCACCCAGGGACGCACCGGAATACTATGGGACTCACTCTGTGGCAGCTGTCCTCTAGCTTTGTATTATTATTATTAATATTAATCTTTATTTATAAAGCGCCAGCATATTCCGCAGCGCTGTACAATAAGCACAGTATAGACAGGGTTACAATATATTGAACAACATTTGACAAACAGTACGGGAGGAGATGAGGGCCCTATTCCCGTAGGAACTCACAATCTAGGAGGGTTGGGGTTGGAAACAGGAGGAGAGGACTGTAAGGTGAGAGTGATTGATGGTTGTGTCAGTGAGTTGGGTGGTAGGCTTCCCTAAATAGGAACGTTTTAAGGGAGCGTTTGAAGGAAGAGAAGTTAGGGGAAAGTCTGACAGTACGGTGAAGAGAGCACCATGATCCATCGCTTCTTCTCTCCATGGGTAGAGGGACACTGGGAATAAATAGTTCCCAGTGGTCCTCCTCAAATCATACCACTGTCACAACCAGACCCAACTAGTGTGAGCTCCAGCAAAGCTCAATCAGGATCGCATATGGCTCCATGGATTCTTATGGACTCCTTGAGCTGATAGGATGTTTCCAGGTTTTCTAATCAGGATAGTGCTGTGCTGGGAGACAACCTGAGTCCCTGAACTCACATCTTCAACAAGCACAGAACCTGACAGGGACAGAGTGCCAATCCATAATGTACAAACCATTTTAAGGAACACCCTAACCAACTAACTACTTAATCTTAGCTCGGCAGTATCGTTGAACATGATTCTATCCCTTTCCCACCCCCATCCTCACAATTCCTGCTATCACAGACCAATTTGAAAGCTTTTGAAAGTGTATTTCTTTTTTTTCAATCAAAAATTTTTTATTAGGTAAAAGGTAGTACAGAGAATACAGTATGAGAATATTAACAATGTACAATAATACATCAAAGAGTTAAGTTAAAAAGTGGTAACACTCGAGTACCCTTGCAGATCAGTTATAGTTCATCCAGGTAAATCAGGCTACTATTACCGGGGAAACCGTGAGTGCACTTGTGTGGGGGTACCGATGGCTACTGAGTAGGAAGAGAGACTGTACAGAGATTGAGGTAGAAGAAAGAAACAGATAGGAAAAAGGGAAAGTGTGGTAGACAGAGCAAGAAGAAGGGAAGGGAAGGGAACAAAAAAAAAAAAAAAAAAAAGGGGAGGGGGGTCAAGACTATCAATGAAAGGAAAGGTGGGATCTGAAGAAAATATAAGAAAACCATACGAACAAGAAACATATATCTCAGATTCAAGACCTTAAGGGGGGAGAAGGTTCCGCGAGTGATGTCTCAGGTGTTCTAATACCCTCTCAATCTGGTTGCAGCCAGCGTCTACAGTCGGCTGAAGATATAAAGGAGTTCCAATGGAACCAAGTTGTGTTATGCACTTCTGTCCATCCGCCCGGGGGCAGGTTCGCTGTTTCCAGAGATCTAATGTTTTCGACTTTCGATATCAGATCTCTAGGTGATGGTACCACAGATGAGTTCCAGTGGATAGGGATTAGTGCCCGAGCTGCCAGCAAGATCCTAATCAGCACAGATTTCTTCAGGGATTTTACAGAGAGTTTCATCTGTCCTAGCAGAAATATCTCAGGTGTGAAGTCCAGCACAATTTCGGTGGTGTGTTCAATTAGAGAACTTGCTGAGCGCCAAAAGGGCTCCAGATTGGGGCATGTCCACCACAAATGTAGAAAGGTTCCCTGATCTCGGAGGCATCTCCAACACTCCGTAGAGTGAGTCGGGCTAAAGCGGGCTATCCAAATGGGGGTAGTATACCATAAGGACGCAATTTTAAAAGATGTTTCCTTTAATCGAGAGAGAGGAGTGCCGTGGTGGATCAGAGTGAAAGTTTTCGTCCAGTGCATTTCGGGGATCACGGTTCCCAGCATAGTATCCCATCGTCCCACGTATGAGGGGGGATCTAAGTCAGAAGATTGTAGAGCGTGATACTGGGATGAAAGACTGTGCGACGGGACAGTGCCTTTAGCACACAGACCTTCAAATGTCGTAAGCGGTCGCGTCAGGTTCGTACTGTTAGGTAGTGACAACAGAAAATGTTTAATCTGTAGGAAGTTAAACCGATCTAAATAGGTAAGTGGAGGGTCTACGTCCGAAGTTGGGATCTGTCGGAATTGGCCGTCTTTTAGAACGTGCATGGCCAATAGGCCTGGGTGGGTGGTAAAGCGATTCCGTAATGTTGGTCTAATGCCCCCTCTAAAAGCCGGATTATGAGATAACGGGAGAAGGGGAGCTGGGAAGGTAGACAGGGAGTGGCGATCCCTGAGTTTGTGCCAGATATTGATGGTACAGATCAGTGTTGGGATCGAACGGTAGGTGGTTGGTATGTGATCTGGAAATAACCACGGCAATACCCATAGCGGGCTTGATGCTAGGCTAGCTTCTAGGTCAAGCCATTTCTTAGTCGGGGATACGACCATCCAATCTAGTATTCTGGTAAGATGGGTGGCATGGTAGTACAACCGGATGTCCGGTAAGGCAAGTCCACCCTGCGTCGTAGGTCTGCACAACGTTGTAAATTTAAGACGGGGTCGTGCGCCCACCCATACGAAGGATAGAAAACAGAGGCGGAGGGCTTGAAAGATTTCGTTTGAGATGGGGAGTGGAATCGTTTGCATAAGGTAAAGAATGCGGGGTAGGATATTCATTTTCAACACCCCTATTCTGCCCAGCCAGGAAATATGTTTATTAGACCATGTCTTGATGTCATGTCTGATGTCAATCAGAAGGGGTTCAAAATTTAACTTGGAGATACGCATCACGTCTGCCGACAGCCATATTCCCAGATATTTTAATTTGTCTGCACACCATTTAAATCGAAAGCGTTTTTGAAGTTGCTGAGCCATTCCCTCCGGAACGGAGATTCCCAGGATCTCAGATTTCTCCGCATTGATGGTCAAGCCCGCCACCGTGCCGTAGTGTTGCAATTCCCTGACCACCTCCGGCAGGGAGGTGATCGGGTCCGTCAGCAGAAACATGAGGTCATCCGCATATGCTGCGACTTTATGCCTGTGTCTCCTCCCCTGAAGCCCTGGAATAACTGGGTTCGCCCTAATGGCTGCCAGTAAGGGCTCCAAAGATAGGGCAAAAAGCAGCGGAGACAATGGGCAGCCCTGTCGTGTTCCGTTTAAAATGGGGAAACTAGCCGTCAGCGCCCCGTTGACTCGGACTCTGGCCGAAGGAGATGTATATAGAGCAGAGACCCATCTCAAGAACCCGTCACCTAGTCCAAATTGTTGAAGTACTTGCATCAGATAGGGCCATAACACCCTATCAAATGCTTTCTCAGCATCGGTAGAGAGTAACAAGAACGGAAGTTTTTCTTGTTTTGCGATTAGTATAGCGTTAATAACCCTCGACGTTGCGTCCTTTGCTTCCCTACCCGGTATAAACCCTACTTGGTCCGAGTCAACCAAGCGGGGCAGGTATTGTTGAAGTCGAGATGCTAAGATACGCGCCAAAAGTTTGACGTCCGTGTTGAGGAGAGAGATGGGGCGGTAGCTGGATGGCAAGAGCGGATCCTTACCCGGTTTTGGGATCAAAGTGATAGTCGCCGCTAAAGCCGAAGAGTGCAGTGTCCCCTCCGATAAGAGCGAGTTGAAAGTAGCTAATAAGTGTGGTAGCAGCTCTGGTTGGAGGAGTTTTAGATATTCTACCGGGAGACCATCAGGTCCGGGGCATTTGTGAGGCTTGACATGTTTAAGAGCCGACACTAGTTCCTCGACAGTAATTGAGGACCCTAAGTCTGTGGCCTCCTCAGGTGACAGTCGTTTAAGGTTCTTGTTTGCAAGATAACTATTAATGTCCGTGACATTAAGGTCAGGAAATTGCGAGGTCTGTAACGAATATAGGGATTGGAAATACGTGTAGAATTCCTCTGCCACCCGATCAGGGTGTGTCGTGATGTCTTTGGAGGGCAGACGAATGCGAGGGATGTATGCCTTTGCCTTTTTTGATTTAAGTATCTGGGCCAGTAGCCGACCTGGCTTGTTTTCGTGGAGAGCAAAAAAGGAGTTTGTTTTTGTGGCCAGGAATTTTAGGTCAGCCGTTAGTCGCGACGTAAGAGATGCCCTGGCTTTTATAAGCAGTTGGTAAGTCGCGGTGTCACCTGAAGCGGCATGTAAGTTTTCTAGACGGGACACCTCATCAAAGAGGTCAGCTTTTTGTGCGATACGTAGCTTCTTAGCTGCCGTACCTTTGCTTATGAGAAAGCCCCGTAGGACTGCCTTATGGGCTTCCCAGACCGTGGTAATCGGGATTTCTGGCGTGAGGTTCTCCACAAAATAATCAGATAATAGCTGGCGGGTCTCTGCCAATACCACTGGGTCCTCCAGGAGGGAGAGGTTTAGTCGCCACGTACGTTCCCGCGGGACAAAAATCGGGGAGGTTAAACAAGCCGATATTGGGGAGTGGTCCGACCACGTTTTCGTATGTATGTCTGAGGCTCGAATTATGTCAAATGTATGCTGCTGTACAAAAAAGTAGTCTATCCTTGAGTATACTGCGTGCACTGAGGAGTAATAGGAGTAATCTTTCTCGCCTCCGTGTAGTGCTCTCCATACATCCACCAATTGATGGCTGTCTAAGAGGCGTCGCATACGGCGCAAAATGTTTCGTGGGGTTGATGACACCCCCGTTGATGCATCCACTTGGGGATCCATAGCGATATTGAAGTCCCCTGCTAGAACTAACGTGCCCTCTTGGAAGTCTTGAAGGGAAAGTAGGATAGCTGCCAAGCATCGGTGTTGGGCCTTGTTGGCCAGATACACCGACGCCAATGTAAAAAGCGTGCCCGCTATGCGACCCTTCACAAAAAGAAACCTACCCTCCGGGTCTCGCTGTACCCCCACCTCTTCAAACGGAAGTCCCCGTGCAAACAAAATAGCCACCCCACGCGATTTACTTAACCCATAATTGCTGGAATATCCAGTAGGGAAGTTTCTGTCGTGTATTATCGGAGCCGTCTCACCTCGAAGGTGTGTCTCCTGGAGGAAGGCTATTGACGCCTTCTGTGCCCAGAGCTCCCGTAAGATTTTAGATCTCTTTTCCGGGGTATTTAATCCACGGACATTGTAAGTTAGCAGTTTGAGCGTCCCTGGGGAGAACAAGGTCGCCATCTGAGAAGGTATGAAGCAAACCCCCAGCAACACAGAACCAAAACAAAAACAAAACAAAATAAAACCAAACAAAATAAAAAGGGAGGGGGGGAGGTGAATAGTAGGATATAAACAGAGATGAGCGAGAGAGAAGTAGAGTAGAAAGAAATAAGTGCGCCAATAAGAGAAAGAGAAGATTGGCTAATGAGGCAAGAGGTGTGACTGGAGGATCAGAGACAGGGGCAGGAGTAGAGCCTCCCCCGCAGAGTCCCCAGAAGTTAGTACACCAAGCCTCTCGGGGGTGAGTAGCCTGATTCACCGTTCAGCGAAAGAAAAATTGAATGAGAGTAAGCAATGAAGCAATAAAATCAACAGTCGTGAATGTCAAGTGACAAATTCAAACTACGAGTGAACCCGTCCGAGTCTATTATAAAGTTAACTCCCCAAATTAAGAAGGCATATAACAGAAGTAAGCTAAGATCATAGAAACTTGCGTTTTTGTAACCAACATAGTATACTTGAAAATATATGAAGTCAGAGCATCTCTCCTCTGTGGAGGTCTATGTACCACCCTCCCGTAAAGAGGGACAGTATCACCCCTCCCGCCACCCTCCAGAGCAATCCTAGACAGCATATAACCAGTGGTGACAAAGGAGGAGGAGCACCCCTCCACAGTGAGGTATGGTAGTGAGGTATGCATCGCAACAACCTTGTAGCTGAGATCACCCCGGAAAACATATGGGGAAAAGTATCCTCCTGAAGTTTTTTATATAACATATTAGAAAGGTAAATAATAACATCTTTACTATCATTACTATCACTATCACCACCTAGTGTGGACGTAACCAATGTAATATACTGGTAAATCCGTGGGGAACTAATTTCCCCCCGTATTAAGTTACATTCAACGACATCACCCCCCTCGCCGCTATCTAGAGCAGACCTAAACAACAATTAACTCGTGAAAGCATATGAGGGAAGGGTACCGCTTGTAGAAGGTTGTAGTCCACACCATTTTGGGTATTGAGAGACCGCGCCCTCTTCACCGCCACTAAATGTGGTCCGAATTAATGTGCGTAATGTGTAGCACCGCACCACAGAATTCCCTCTACCCCTCGTTGTCCACTAGCGTATTAATAAAAAGGAGATTTTTATATATTTAATATTAACAATTTATGGTCTCTCTTTTTTTTTTTTTTTTTCCCCCCCCTCCCTCCCTCCTTGTTTCCCCCCCCCCTCCCTTCTACTTCTTTTTTTTGTTTTTTTTTTTGTTTTTTTTTTTGTCACGCTATTACCTTCCTCCACCTGACCGTTCACGCACAATCCCCCCTCCCCCTTTTGGCAATAAACGAGTAATGTTATGAATCATAAAGCGATCGAGTAAAGAGCCATAAGGCAAGCCAGCAGGTGTAAAGTTAGTGAGGCTTGATTGAAAAGGTATAGTACAGTATACCGCACTATAGTCCAGCTTGCCAGACCGTTCAACAAGAAAGAGAGGCCAGCAGTGGCGAGACGTCTAGGTGCACTGTGAGAAGAAAAATTGGTCTGCGTCCCAAAAATGTACTGTCCATGTGTGCCAAGAGTAGACTGTTCCTTACCCCCCCTCTCTCGCCCAGGTTCCCTTTTTTTTTTTTTTTTCCCCCCTTCCCCCCCCCCCTCCTGTTTTGTGTTCCCCCTTCCTTTTTTTTTTTTTTTTTTTTTTTTTTGGGGGGTTGAAATATCTTCTCCCTCCCGTTATCCCACCCTCCCCCCCATCCACCTTCCTTTCTGTCCCAATTTGCTGTGGGCGGTGTCATTCAATAAGGTTCACAATAACTCTAATTGTCATAGGTGTTTAGGACTCTATCCATGCTGTGGTAGAACACGAAGAGTGTGCAATGAGGCCTGCATGGCCACTGAACTGATGCCTCGGTGTTTGAAAGAGAGTTCGTTTTGGTGGTTGCTCAGTGTAATTTTCCAGTGGTGCGGTTGAGGCCCGTGCCCCCGTCAGTCGACCCCGCCACGCCATCCTCTCGAATTTGTTCAGGTTCCCTGCGACGGCGCTGTCGTCTCTGTGGTAGACCTCCCGTGGCCGTCAAGGGCTGGAATTCAAATAATTCCCAAGAGGGTATCTCCATCTCTGGGAGGTTTAGCGTACGTAAAAATTCCGGTATATCTTCTGGGGTGCGAACGGTAATCCAGTTGTTATCCCAGCGTACCGACAGAGCTAGAGGGAAGCCCCAGCGGTATGGAATCCCGGCCTCTTGTAAGGTGCGCGTAAGCGGGCGTAGGATGCGTCGGGCCTGTAGCGTGGTGGGCGAGAGGTCATTAAAAATCTGTATTCTAGCGCCCCCATAATCCCACGCAGGTTGCGTTCTGGCGCGGAGCGAAATGCGGTCCTTGAGCGCGAAGTTTGTGAGGTTACAGATGATGTCTCTCGGCGGGGCATTGGGAGAGGCAGGGGGTGGACGTAGCGCGCGATGGGCCCGCGCCAGGTCCTCCGTGTTAACGACTTTGGCCCCCAGTATGTAATTGAAGAGTCCCGTTAAATATCTGCGTATCACCGTCTCACTCTCCGGGACCCCCCGAATCCGCAAGTTTTGACGTCTGGATCGATTGTCCAGGTCATCTAGGCATCTCCAGATCGCCGACGTAGCTGTGTCCCCGACTGGGGAGTGCGCCCCCGCCTCCGCAGCACGCTCAGCCGCATGCTCTAGACCGCGGACTCTGGCCTCCACATGTCCTACCTCCGTCCGGAGCTCCGTGATCTCGTGCTGCAAAGAGTCCCTCACCTCCGCCACCATCTCCCTGATGTCTGCTCTCGTTGGCATTTCGGCGAGGGAGCGCTCGATGCGTTGCGAGGCCGCCCCCAGCTCGGGCAGGGAGAAATCAGCGCCGGCGGGAGAAGCCGCCATGACAGACGGCCTCGTGCTGGTAGGAGTCTCTAAGACAGGGGTAAAATACCGATCCAGGCTTGCGGGAGCCGGTGTGGCTGGTGCTCCAGGGGTTGTGCAGGTTGCTGTGCGCTTTTTACCCTTCACCATATCGGGGTTTTGATGCATATAGGGCTGAAACTCGTAGGGTCCACTCGGAGCTCACCTAACGTGCGTCCATCTTAGGCAGTCGTCAGGCCACGCCCCGAAAGTGTATTTCTTAACCTCACTATCAATGATGTCAATTAGTTATCGGTGGACAGCCTTCCTGGGTTTTGGTGCAAAACACTAAACCCAGGTACAAAAATAAAGTGTCAGATACATTGATACATACATTTATATGGTTCTTATGGTTCCTGGAGTGTCCTAATCCCTGTGTGACAGACACTGTATAACACAATTGGGTTTCAAAATGTCTTGTAATTGATTTAAGGTTGCTTTAGCTTTTTGGTCTTTCAAATGTAACTGAAGAAAGGCTTCTGCAGAATTTCTTACCGTTGTGGCAGTTGGGTGGTAACCCATGGAAACTGTGTCTCACACCCGAGACCCATTACTCTGAGCAGTGGAAGACTTGGAAGGTCCTGATACACCGTGAAGCCAACACCAGGAGTCAAGTCCTAAAAAAATAAGTGTGAAAACTCCAAGATTTCTGTTCCTCAAATAACTTAAGCTGGCATCCCAAAATCACATTTGACTTTAACATATGTGAATATAACGCTAAGCTGTATTTTATGGAATCATTGTGATGATCCGAATAAATATCATATTTCTAGTGACTTATTAAGGAAGCCTATGATTTAAACCTAATAACAGCATTTCAACAGCTAGTGCGAAAGGGAACTCCAGTCCATTCCTCCTGGAAACACAGTGGAAGAATCACGTTCCCAAGAATTCCTGCTCGACTTGACCCCTACCAACATCTATTATGAATTTGATGAATGGTCCAGACATGAGTCTTTTTAACAATTTTCTCAATGAAGTTTCCTTGTATGATGTTACTAAAGTAGTTCAATTTTCTGTCATTCTCTAAAAAAATCCACTTCCCTAACTTGTATAGAATACATCTGTAAGTTGTAAAGACTTCTCATATTTAAACAGGATTTATGTTCATTTCCAGTGATCAGTGTGCTGACCGGTCCGTTACTTATGTTAAATGCAACCAGAGAGGTAAGCCCTTGTTTCCTTATATTTCACTAACCAATTATTCTGTTTGTCTGCACATACCCTCTCTCTACCTCTATCATAAATGTACAAAATATTCCTGCACTAGTACTAACCCAATGCTCCATTCAGTGAATCAGATTACGAAACAATCAAACCGCACTGCTAGCTCTTCTTTTCATCAGGACACCACGTTCTGTCTTCTGATGAAAGTTCTTCTCAAGTGAAACATTGACCAATCGTCATAAATGTATCGTTAACAAGAAGACCCAGTAGTACTGGTGTGATTTTTGTCCTGTCTCACCCATTGTACAGCGCTACGGAACTTGATGGTGTTTTATAAATACTTCTACCTGTAGTTCTGTATCTACATATATAAATTGTTTATACATATTTACTTGTTGCTTTTTGCACTGTTTACGTGTTCTACTATTTCTCTATCTCTGAGCAGTATTGCGGCATTTATTTTTTTTGCTTTGATAGTATATTCCATGACCCTCCATCCTTCTTAGAGCCATGCCTAGCATTTATCTCTACCCAGATGAGACATTTTCACACAGATATACACAATGACCATCCACATTGATAATCTCAGACACCGATGACTACTCTCATCATCGGCATGACATCTCTCCACTCCACTGCATTGATAGACACCCCCTTCTCCCTCAGACACACTCCCATGTCACTGATTACTTGGAGGTGGGGGGAGCTGTCAGAATCCATCAGTTTTGGAGGAAGGTGGAGTTCCATGCTGGGCATTGGCTCTGTGCATTTACATGGCAGGTGTTGGCAGTGGTACGTTCCCAGGGCTTGTGCCCTGCTCGCCCCACCCAAAGGGCAGGCCTGATCCTTGTAACGTACTTTCTGATTTCTAGTTATTATTACACTTTATTTATATATCACCAGCATATTCTGCATCGCTGAACAATTCGCACAATAGACAGGGTTACAATACACTGAGACTGACCAACATTTGATAATCCAGTACAGGGGGAAACGAGGGCCCTCTTCCCGTGGGAACTCACAATCTAGAAGGATTGGGGGTGGAAACAGGAGGAGAGGACTGCAAGTTGAGAGTGATGGACTGCAAGATGAGAGTTTTGGACTGGTTGGGGCAGTGAGGTGTATCAGTGAGTCGGGTGGTAGGCTTCCCTGAATAGGAATGTCTTTAGGGGAAAGTCTGACCATACGAGGGAGAGCGTTCCAGAGGATGGGGGCTGCGTGTGAGAAATCCTGCAGTCGATCATGGGAAGAGGTGATGCAGGGAGAAGCTAGGTAAAGGTCATTGTTTGACCTTAGGGAGTGGGCTTGGGTGTATTTGGTGATAAGTGAGGACAGGTAGTGGGGAATTGAGTTAGTGAGAGCTTTGTAGGTCAGGGTAAGGATTTTGACTTTAATTCTGCAGTGGATGGGGAGCCAGTGATGGGACTCGCAGAGGGCAGCAGCAGAGACAGAGCGTCGAGTGAGGTGGATGAGCCTGGCAGAGACATTCAGAATGGATTGTAGGAGGCGAAGCGGGAGAGAGGGAGGCCAGCTAGAAGATTATTGCAATAGTCAAATCGGGAGATTACAAGAGCGTGGATGAGTTTCTTTGTGGTGTCAACGGTAAGAAATGGCCGAATTCTGGAGATATTACGCAACTGGTAGCGGCAGGAGGAGGAAAGAGACTGGATGTGGGGAATGAAGGAAAGAGCAGAGTCAAGAGCAACTCCGAACTTCTAGGTTTTTTACAATCTGTACTATCGACTTTAGCATTCACACCTTGTACATTATATAGTATGCATGTCTATGTCTTCTCTATTTAACAGTATTTTGTAATGTGTAGACCTCTTCAAACTCTATTTTTTGTTTATTCTGTTTCATAGAATGTGGAAAAAGACTTGTAGATACAAGTAATTCTAAGATTGTGGGTGGGACTGATGCAGTCCCAGGAGCTTGGCCATGGATTATCTCACTCTACTACAATGACCGACAAGTGTGTGGAGCATCTCTGGTGAATGAGGAGTGGTTGGTATCTGCTGCACATTGTGTTTATGGGTATGTAATTGTGACGAGATTCACTTTGAACTGGGGAAACCTGGCCTTAGCATTACAGTTGGGAGATGTGGGTTATGGGGAGTCTGACTCGTCATTTTATTCCCTAGTCCTCTCTTATGTCCTAGTCACCCTGTGCCGAATTTGTCAATAAGGGTACAGGATGTTTGTGTTATGTGTGAATATTGTTATTATTCATATTGTTATTATCTGTATCATATAGTACTGTTATAATCTCTGGTATCATTACTGTGTGTCACTGCAGCCCTTTCCAAACCCCCCCCCCCCATATCGCAGATCTTTTACTTCTGTGAAAGGTTTGAATGGTTTTTGTTTGTCTTGTTTGACAAACATTGCTCCATTATCAGGCCATTGAATTTTTGTTATTATTATTTTATTATTGTTCTTTATTTATATAGTGCCAGCATATTCCGCAGCGCTGAACAATGGGCACAATATAGACAGGGTTACAATACATTGAGACCGAACAACATTTTGACAAACTGTACTGGTTGGGGCAGTGAGGTGCATTAGGGAGTCGGCTGGTAGACTTACCTGGATAGGAATATCTTAAGGGAGCGTTTGAAGGAAGGGAAACTAGGGGAAAGTCTGACAGTATGAGGGAGAGAGTTCCAGAGGATGGGGACTGCGCGTGAGAAATCCTGCAGTCTATCATGGGAAGAGGTGATGCGGGGAGAAGTTAGGCGTGGGTTGCAATTTGACCATATGGAGTGGGTTGGGGTGTATTTGTTGTTTAGTGAGGGCAGGTAGTGAGGAGAAGAGTCAGTGAGAGCTTTGAAGGTCAGGGTAAGGATTTTGAATTTAATTCTACAGTGGATGGGAGCCAGTGTACGGACACGCAGAGAGGAGCGGCAGAAACATAGTGGTGGATGAGCAATGGCAGAGACATTTAGATGGATGTGATCGGCTCCTGCTCGGGTTTCTCCGGCGTGTTCGGCGGGGTTAATCCAGATGTTTTTTGCAGGTTTCGGTGTGGGTTCGCCGATTATTGCGGTGAGTTTTCGTCGGGTTTGCGGCGGGTTTTCCCTGCACTATGACGGCCCTGTGGTGCTTGCTGAATACAAAGCAGGGTCGCCGAAATGGGATTGCCAAATCGCACCAAATTGAAGAGAGCGAAGTCACCGAACGTGAGGTGACTTTTCGATTCTCATTGAATAACCCTTTTTTTCAAAATTTCAGGTTAAAGGGACACTACATGTGAGTAAGCATAGATCTGTAGATATTGTGTCATTCTATACTGATCACATCCAAAAAAAAATTAAGTATACCCACAAGCAAATAAACCAGCAAGCTTTTCAGGGTGCCATCCCTTTATCATTGCAAAACGGCATTATGCTTTGTTACAGGAGTTGCTACTCGAAACATTTGTTGTTTTATGCTCTTCAACGCAATAAACGGGTTACATGACTGAACCCAGCAGCATCGAGCACTTCCTTCCCCTTCTTGCTATTGATCTATTGCTACTACCGCCTGGGATTAACTGGTATTTATTTTCCCCTTCAGTACCAAGTGAATTTATTTGAAGATAATACTCTCCTAACATTCATTTGAAACATGAGATGTGAAGTTAACGATTAAATTTTTGGCTAAAATAGATGTTTTGTACAAAATAGTTTTTCTGAGATAGTTACAGTAAAAAAAATAATGTTAATTTGCTGATTTATAACTCATTATGGATTTGTTTATCGTTTGCAGAAATATTGTTGAAATGTAAGATTCTGAGCTCTAGATTGTGTCCTTTATTTTACACAATTTCAAACGGGGTCTGCATTATTATCATACAGGCAGAAATTGCCTTTGTGTTAGATACAGTAACTGTGATAAAGATAAATAACAAAAATGGTGAGATCTCCTGCTTATGGGGATTTGTTGTGATCTTAATGTGATTATTAACAATGTAGCTTCCAAAAATAACAATAGAATATAAAAATAATATATGTATATGACATAATGTCTGTATATGTAGATAACAGTAACACCTTGTATCTGTACTGTACAGGGATTTTCAATCAATAGAACACCCTGAGTCTTATCCCTGTATGGCATGAGTGATCCCAAAGATCTCCCTGTATTCTGTCCTCTCCCTGACAGCTATAATGCAGCCGTAATCTATTTGAACCTTTTGTTGCAGTTTGGATTAGGTCTGCTATTTGCAGCTGGTTTTATGTCTCTCCAGGGTGCTTGGAGAGCCATAAAACAAAGGATTTTGTTTCTCCCCATGGAACACACTAATCTGTCTTTTAAAGGTTGTGTAAATGGTCTTTTGATATGCTAACGAGTGTTTTTTAATGCATTACAATGAAAGATCGACATAACTCGATTTTGGGTGTGAAGAGGTTTATTTTTGTCTATTTTTTTATCCTTGTGGACGGACCAGTCTCCCTCCAGCCCCATTTTTCTTACAACAAATTAATAATTATGTCAAAATCATTTAGTACAGGGATGTCAAACTCTTCCCCTCCAAAAGCTTCTTAACTACACCTCCCGGGATTCTCTGGCCATCTATTGCATTGAAAAAATTCTTGGAAATGTAGGCAATAAAGATGGGGGGGGGGGTAAGTTTGCGATCCCTGTTTAGAAATATTGCAAAAAAGCAGGAGTGGGATAAATACCTTTACATGACCATTTTTCAGTCTTATGTTTATTAGCCTTTTGTATAAGACAATAGCCTCGATTTCCCTATAATTATCCTCCAGCCTTATACTTGTGGTTATTCATTAATACCATACACTTCTAACGGGGAATGTCATTTGTTGATTTGCCCATCACTATATTTAGATTATTTACAGTCCCGTGTTTAGTTAACAAATAATAGCCATTTGTTGTAAAATGTGTGGGTTGAAGATAACGCTGTTTGAGATATGCAAATACCTCCCCACTGGTTTTGAACCAGATATCATCTGAACTGTTTTCCGCAATATATTATTCTTCACGTGATAATGAAATGTCAAGAACAAATCTCACAAGCCTATTGTTTCTAAAGTCTAGCATACTAATCATTTGTGTCGTGGGGCTGATGACTGATTACTTGGGGGGACTTTTTTTTTCTTTTTTTTTCATAACTCGGCTGTTTAAAGGATCATAATAATTACGTTAATAATAGGCATTTCATAATTGTATTTTAACTCCTGCTACTGTTATAATTTATAGTTCTCCGGCAAGATTTTAGAAATCTCGTGTTAATTTTGAGTTGGGAAAGTGATGTCCTGCGGTGCCTGTGGAAAACATTAAGTGCTTTCCAATTATAATAAACTATCTCGCTTAATCCTATACAAAGCACGCTTTGTTTGTCCTACTAAAGAGGTCAACACATTAACACAAATAACGCAGGAACCATCCTTCAAGCTTGTCTTAGGGGTCATTTATAATGTTAACTTTTTCTTTTAATCTGCAGAAGGAACCTTATACCATCAGCGTGGAAAGCGGTGCTTGGGCTACATAGTAATTTGGATCTATCGGGCCCGCAGACGGTTATTCGGGTCATTGATCAAATTGTCATAAGTCCACATTATAACCGGAGGACAAAAGACAGTGACATAGCGATGATGCATATGCAATTTAAAGTCAATTACACAGGTAAATAAACACTGACAGTAATATAACATGAATACTTCAGTGCTCAATGACAACTATGTATCGAATGCTGTTTAAGACACAACACATTTAAAAGACTGGCTGATCATACACCTGGGCAGGGTGGTAGCCCACCCGCCACGTCACGGCACCTCTGGGTCAGGTGGGTCCTACCTAATGAAACCAAGAGCTGCTTTTCTAAACAACCACATATCCTCATGCTGCTTATCAGCTAAGAGGCAAACTGATGGGTTTATATTTATAACCTCACCAAGAACAATTCTACTTTTTAAAAAGAAAACACGGAAAGAGGCAGGAGCAAAAATGACCTGGCTGGGGATACAACAAAATATACATATATGCAGAAAAAAAAAGGTTTTGCGCCTATTCCCTAACAGGGCGGCTACGCAGACCAGCAGTATCCATGTATACATGAAGCAGGCTGGATACTTCTGCCCCTTTCCGTGTTTTCTTTTAAATCCCAAAGTGGAATTGTTCCTGGTGAGGGTATACATATAAACCCATCAGTTTGCCTCTTGATAACCAGCATGAGGATATGTGGTTGCTTAGAAAAGCAGGTATTGGTTTCATTAGGTAGGACCCATCTGACCCAGAGGTGCTGTGACATGACAGGTGAGCTTACACTTTAATGGACATTCAAATAAACCAAAACCTCTTTGTTTTGTTTCCCATGGAGCTACAGCGCTGAGTGCAAATGACAACCTTTTTCTTGTTATGTTTCATACAGTACGTGAAGCAGGCTGGATACTTCTGATCTATGCAACCACCCTGATAGGGAATAGGTGCAAAACCGTTTTTTTGTGCAAATATGGGCAGGGTGGAAATCAAGGTATCCAGGAACACCATATGCTGTGTAAATTGGTCCACTATGTATCCAAATTAAAGGGACACTCTATACACCCTGACCACTTTAGCATTTTAAAGTGGTCAGGCTGTGTGGAGTGCCACCCCCTCCCACCCGGACTATTTTTCAGAAAACAATATGTGAAGCAGAGGAGTTTCCTCTGCCCACCCACGTGCCACCAGGCAGTTGGGATTTTAAATTTCACGGCTGCCGATCACCGGTGATGTAAGTGCGCTCTGTGTGTTGACAACATCCTTTCTCAGACCAAAGGCAATAGAGAACATCCAGAGAAAAAGCAGCCGATTGATTGGTTACGCTGAAAAAAAATGCTTTTTTCTTTATTTATAATGCAGCACTATTGTTCACTTTTCAGTTATAATGTGAACAATGTTGCTGCACTAATAAAAACATTTTTTAGTTTTAGCTAAAATCGCTAATTTTCTCAGAAAAAATTTACACGCTGTAGATGATTGAAATTATTATCTTTTTCTTTTAAAAATAAAAGTTTTAAAACCTTTAATAAATATTTTCTGTTTCTGTCAACATACAGGGTTATTCAAAGAGATCCGAATGGCTGCTAACCTTTCCTGGCCATTCGTCTATCCAGAGAGCAGGCATTTCGCCAAATGTTGTTGAATTGCCTGCACATATGGTGCCTGTTCGGTGCCTGTTCGAGGGCAGTGAAATCCCCATAGAGAAGCAATGCTTCGTCTATTCAGAGAACACAAACCAGCAGTGAAAAGTTGCCGAATTGCCCAGCCATTCGGTGGTTTAATTCGGCAGGTTTATTCAGGCGAATCCCATAGGCTTCAATGTTAAAAATATTCCGGTATTAATTCAATATCTAATAAACCGTTCATTATAATAATCTGCAGTAAAAAGTCTCTCTATTTATAGATTTTTTTAGGACCTTTTAGGCATTTGTTGGGATTTTTTTGCAAACATTTTTTTCCGTTTTTTCTTTTAAATCGTTTTTTCTTTTTTCTGTGACAGTCCTTTTTATTATTATTCATTGGATCTTATATGTAAATTTCAGACATTTTTTTGCAAACAGCGTTTCACTTTTAAAACATTCAAGCGTACTAGTTTTTTTTTTTTCTTCACCTCCTTCGTCTGTGGTGTCGGGTTTTTCCGGCGGCTGCTCTGCGCTGTGATCGGCTCCTGTTCGGGTTTCTCCGGCGTCTTCGGCGGGGTTAATCCAGATGTTTTTGCGGGTTTCGATGTGCGTTCGCCCTTATTTTGCGGTGAGTTTTCTGCGGGTTTGCGGTGACTTTTCCCTGCATTACGATGGCCCTCTGGTGCTTGCTGAAAACACCGCAGGGTCGCCGAAATGGGATCGCCAAATTGCACTGAATTGAAGAGAACGAAAAGTCACCGAACGTGCGGTGGCTTTCGATTCTCTTTGAATAACCCTGAATTTTTTTTAATGGAAATTCTCTTTTTTTTTACTTTTTTGTTATAGTATTCTGGCAGGATATGATGTATACATATAATAATGATATATTATGAATCCACCGAGTCTGCCAAAAATAAGGATATGTAATTTGTCTGGGTCGTATAAAAAAACATGATTTCAAATTGCGTTTAAACATGAGCACAAAACGGTAAAAATTAGCTCAGCGCACAGGTTGTTTAATGCCATACAGCAATATTAGGGAAGGTTAGAAACAGAGAGGTTTGTGAGGGTCCTGAGAACAAGCAACGGCACTAGTGTCCTGCTCTAGGGTGGGGTCCGCTCAGGTCTCACAAGGTTTTAGCTCGATTGCGCCATTACAGGGACAACTGCTCCATATGCAAATCAGACGCAATCACCCGGAAAGGATATCCAGTACCGAAATGCCAAGGACGTCATCCCTGCAAGAGAGATGCAGCAACCCCCGACAATCGTTTTGGCCTTGTTAGGCCTCGTCAGGAGGGTATAGCTCACACCCCTCTAGGCCAGTGTTTCCCAAACCTGTCCTCGGGACCCTCAACAGGCCAGATTTTGCAGATCACCTTGGTTAAATGCAGGCTGAATCCTGCAATCACTGAGCAGCAAATCATATCACCTGTGCTGTGCTTGACATATCTGGAAAAAGTGGCGTGTCCGAGGGTCCTGAGCATAGGTTTGGGAAACACTGCTCTTGGCTCATTTAGCAAGGGGTCCACGTCTGGATTACCCTGTAGATTTAGGGAAAGTTATCAGGGTAAATTTCAGTAATTATGGTGGGTCCTAACAGAGATTAATGGTCCACTTGCTATTCTATTAACCACTTTTACCACTCTGCTTTCATGTTTTTTCATCCTTTTACACATTGTACAAAATGTGAGAAATAATTAGCCAGAATAAATATTCCAATAATACACTTAATGACATGTATCTGATCTGGCGGGTATGGAATCTTGTAAAATAAAACAATAGAATGTCCGGGGAATCTGCTGGATCCACAAAAAACCCTTATCTCAACCTCTTGATTAGGAAAGCACAGCACATGTTTGCTTTTGGGTAATGATATGCCATGCTAAACCTCACGTAAATGGTCAGAAAGCGATCAATACATCAAGGCATTTTCTCCAGTATTGAGTTAATTTAGTGTTATTGGAGCCTGCCGTGCCGTGTATCACCGGTGGAATACCGCAGAAATATTTATTGTAGTGGGTTGAGAAGATGAGATTAGAAAACTCCACACGGAGAATTTTATTATAAGAACTTAATAACATTAAACCAATTTTTTTTCTATTATCGGCACCTGTGTGATAAAGCAGGTTACGCGACACTGGAAAATGATCATGTTTAAACCTGGCATTGCCTAATGCTGTTATTATGGATTAGCCTTAATACAAACACAGCTCCTACCGGTGGGTGGATTTCAATAAGCGTTTTCTGAAGCACAAAGAATACAGAGGATGGAGATCCATCTCTCTCTTTCACAAGCACACCATGTATCACATTGTAAGAAGCAGTCCTTTAACCGCACGGTGGAATTTCAAAATAATCATTTCACAAGGAGTTTTCTTAATATTTTTTGAGAAAATGATATCATTGCAAGAAAATTGCTTTCCCCAAATCATGGTGCAATTGAAAATGAAGTATAATTGCTTTTTACTGCAGATTTTGAATAGTGGTAGCTTGGTAAATTACTAAGATCCTCGTGTAATAAGACTATCGAGACATTAAGTGGCTGCATCGGTTTGCTGGATTGATGTATTTTAAAGCCATTTAAAAAAAAATGTTGTGAGCTTAAAGAAATTGAAAACCAGGGATGTTACGCAATGCTTAGTTCCTAAACAAATATCTCCTTGGAACAGCTTGCAGATAAAGACAGAATCCATGTATATCTATGGGATGTTGGTAGTGGAGCTCTATAGGAGTGATAGTGTAGCCTGTTTTAATTTCGGAAATACAGATGGTTCTATTTCAAAACAAAACAAAATATAGGAGTATTTCATTTTATATTGGCCGCATGGGAAAAACTGCTCGTGGCACTAAATTGGATTTAAAGGGTTATTCAGAGAGTACTGAAATGTCACCGACAATACAGTGCTTTCTGATTCTCTGCTCTTCGGCGAGTCCGATTCACTGACCCTGCAGTGAATTGGCTGCCGAACGCCACGACAACCCGAAAGACAGCCGCCGCAAACCTGCCAGACGCCGCCGCAAACCCACCACTCGCTGCTGCCAACCCGTCGGACAGCCGCCGCAAACCCGACGGATGCTGTCGCAAACCCACCACCCGCTGCCACCAACCCGTCGGACAGCCGCTGCAAACCCGACGGACAGCCGCCAAATGCACCTGCAAGCAGCCAATGACCCGCCAAGCAGACTGCCGACCAGCGGCAGAAAAAAGCCGACAAGCCGCAGGACGGGTAAAAATAAAAAAAAGGATTGAAACTTTAAAAATGTGAAATGCTGTTTGCAAAAGAATTACTGAGTGAAAATGTTTTGAATTAACATATAAGATCCTATGAATAATAATAAAAAGGTCTGTTACAGAAAAGAGAAAAAACACTATTTAAAACAAATTGGAGAAAAACTTTTGCTGAAAAGATCCAGAAAAATGCCTAAAAGATACAAAAAAAAAAATAAAGAGACTTTTTGCTGCAGATTAAAAGAATAAACGGTTTAATAGATATTGTATAGAAAACGGGAATGTTTTTAGTATTGAAACATATGGGATTCGCCTGATTAAACCTGCCGAATGCAGGGCACTTCATTGACATTTCACTGCTGTTCGGTGTCTCTGAATAGAGTAACCATTGCTTCTCTATGGGGATTTCACTGCTGTCGAACAGCACTGTATTTCGCTGGCAATTTGCCAAAATTTGGTGAACTGCTTGACTTCTGAACAGCTGCGGCCACAAAAGTGCACCATACAAGGAAATACACTGTTCGGTGCAAATTCGGGGCCAGATCAGCTCTCTGTGAATAACCTTTAGTTATACATTATAAGGAACTTTGGCCTTGATTTAATTGGTTCCAGTTTTCAGCCATTTTTCAGTTCAGGAGATTCAAAAGCGCATTTACTGCCATTTCGATTCCCAATACAAACTCAGATAAAATGTCAGCTCTTCGGTGTAAATAATGGACACATCAATTCAATTCGAGTCTATCGGTATGATGATTCCCAAATAGATATCAAAACCTAAAAGCTGTTGATAAATGGCTTTTTGAGTGTTTGTAGCACCATTTAATGCATGACTGTCCATTTAACCATTTATATGGATCCGTTTTCCGGCAGATTACATACAGCCGATTTGCTTACAAGAAACTGACCAGGTGTTTGCAGAAGGAATGAACTGTTCAATCGCTGGATGGGGCAGAACTCAAAGTCAAGGTGAGACCTTCCTCTGCACATGCAGGAACCTTTTCACCTGTTCTATGCAGATCCTTGTTTAGTTTATTTTAATAAAACTATGAAAAGATAACACGCGCCGCTCATATTAAATCGATCACATATTTTGGTTTATTTTTCCATTGAACTAAACTGGAAAGGGGTCAATATGTCCTGGACAGGCTTCCTTAGAAATAAACCTGTACTTATTATGTCATAAACAACAGCTAACAGAGAGAGATCACATCTATTGCTTGACCTTGAGGTGGAGGGAAAGCTGAATGCAGAAAATATACTCAATAAAAAAATTCCAGTAGACCAATTGTTCATTCAAGTGGATTTATTCCATCGCCAGCAAAAAAATTACGACGTTTCGACCAACTGGTTTTTGTCTTAGACTTGACAAAGACCGTTTGGTCGAAAAGTCGTCATTTTTTGCTGGTGATGGAATAAATCCACTTGAATGAACAATTGGTCTACCGGAGTTTTTTATTGCGTTTGCTGTTATAGGGTCATGGAGCAAGGACCCTCTTTCTACCATTGACCATATATGGTGCCCAAAGCTGGAGTGTTTTGCAGCAAAATATAGACATATCCTTAAAAAAAACCTGATTCAAAGTGGTCGGAGCGCTCAGACTGGGCCAAAGATTCAGCTTCCAACAGGACAATGACCCTAAACATACAGCCAAGACATTGCAAGAGAGGCTTCGGAGCAGCTCTATGAACATCCTTGCGTGGTCCAGTGGGACCCTGAATTAGTAACCAAACCAACATCTGTGCAGAAATCTGTCCCGCTGTGGTTCCCATACACCTTGTCAAAGCTTGAGAGGCTCTGCAGGGATTAATGGCAGAATCCACCCAAATCCAAGTGTGCAAATCATGTTGCATCATACCTAATCGCTGCATCAACTATGTACTGAATTAAGGGTGTGAATACATACATCAGTGTTGATTTTTTATTTTTTTGTTTGTTTGTTTCTTACACATAATAAACAAAGAACGTACAGATTATATTCTCCATATTTTAGCCGCCCCGGTAACTCATGGTTCTATAATTCTTCCACTATTTTTCTGAACAAGCATAAAACAAATAAAACAAGACAAAGAAACAAAGATAAAACATGCTAATTTATCCATATAAAAAGTTAAACCTTATTAAGCTTCCTCCCAAGGATACGTCTTTCTTCACCTGCTTTGAAATAAACCTTTATTGTAGCAGATGCTATTTCGAGTCTTCCAGGATAGGTGAGAAGGGGAGGGTGGGCTCTGCATTGCAGTATGTCTGAATTAATCTCTCGTTCTGTTTCCACCGATTATGAGTAGAACATATTACCCTACAGAAAAAAAAGAAGAAACAACTCCCACTAACAATCTCATCAACACGGCAATCAAGTTTATTACGCTGTATTTCTAAATCAGAATTTATACGAGAAAATCATTTTAATAACCCTATAAACTAGCACTGTTTATTGCATTTTCCATAATAACATTAAGTAATTGCTGACCTGCATTGCAATCAGACCACCAATTTAAAGCGCTCAACCCACTGGGAAAACGCTGATTCGATGAATATGTTGCATAAAAATAGACAGCACAAAATTAGATAATCTGAACATCCTGCCCCGATATGTGTCTCTGTATATATATATACACAGTATATAATAAAGTTTATACTTGTGGAAGACATTTATTCTTCCAGAGTTCCTTTCTACATTCCGCATATGCAGCATGGAACTCTGGGAAGGACATGTAAATGAAGTCTGCATTTTCTCACTTTCTTGCATCCTGGGTCTGTTTTAATACAGAACCCTCCTTGCCAGTGCCATGCCATACTAGATGGCTTTTTAGCAGAGGTCAGGACATGCAACGAGTCACAGCCACTCCTGGGCAGCTCTTTCAGGTTTATTATGCCCTCATCAGCAGGAGATAGGCCGTAACACGATGTCAGTTAACTGGGGAAGCCCCTGGCTGCAAAGGGATTTCCTAAGGAAATCCCATGCAGGAGATAGGTGGGTTCTTTGAACCCCTTTATCTCCTGATCAATTATAAATGTGAACAATGATACTTCACCAATGATTTTTTTGGGGGGTTTAGCTAAAATCACGTAATTTCCCCCCCACCCAAAAAAAAATGGGTTCCCAAGTCTAGCCCATAGAATATAACCGCAAAGGATCGGATTAATAAAATGCAAAAAAAAAAATACTTTACACACTGTGGATGATTGAAATTTTATTAAAAATTCCATTTTTTTTACATTTATTGTTATAGCATTCTGGCAGAAAATGACGTATATATATAATAATGATATATTATTAGTCTGCCGAGTCTGCCGGAAAGAACGATATATAATTTGTCTGGGTGGTATAATAATATGTGACTTAAAACCGCGTTTAAACATGATGAGCAAAAACTTCAGCAAACTTCACTTCCGAAAGAGCGCCGAAGTTGTAAAATTACTCCCGTCCTTAAGGGGTTAATTATGGTGGAGGACAAAAAGTGAGATTAAAAGCCTCCACATAGTAAACAATATATATTTCTGTGCCGTTTGCTATTTATATCTCCAAAATAATGTAATTGCTAACAGGTCCCATTCCAAATATATTGCAAGAAGCGGAAATTCCTCTGATATCGAATGAGAAATGCCAACAAAACTTGCCTGAATATAACATAACACAGAACATGATATGTGGCGGATACGATGAAGGAGGGATAGACACATGTCAGGTAAGGGCACTTTTTTTTTTATAAAGCGGTATATGGTGGTGTGCTGTAAATGGCAGGTAGTACGAGCATCTATAGTGCCCCACATAAGGTATTAAAGCATTCAGTATCTGGCAAATGGGGTAACCCTGTGACATGAATATGGAATAACGGATACTGAGATGCTAAGGAATAAAACATAGCTTTTAATCTAACATGCAAAGGTAAAACCATAGATTGAACAAAAACCATATAAAAATAGGCACATTGTTACGTTGTTATATACCCAGAATTGGTGATATTAAGCAGTAACCCTATAAATCCTGGCATAGTAAGGGAACAGGCCTTCTAGAGTGATGTAGTGTAGTTTGTATCTTGATTTTATAACTTTTCTATCAGGGTTATTCTGAGAGATTGGAAAAGTCACCGCGTGTTCGGTGATCTTTTGTTCCCTGCTCTTCGGGGCAATTCGGCGATTCTAGTTTGCCGACCCTGCGGTATATTCAGCAAGCACCAAAGAGCCCCCGTAGTGCAGGGAATACTCGCCGAAAACCTGCAGAACACTCGCCAAACACTCACCGAACACTCACTGAAAACCCGCAGAAACCGCCACAAAAATCCCGCCGAGAAAACCCGACGAGCAGCCGATCGCAGCGCAGAGCAGCCGCCGGAAAAAGCCGACAGGCAGATGAACATGGTAATAAAAACCAAAAGCAGTACGCTTGAAAGTTTCAAAATTGAAACGCTGTTGCAAAAAAACTACTGAACGAAAATGCCTGGAATTTACATATAAGATCCAATGAATGATAATAAAAAGGGCTGTTACAGAAAAAAGAAAATGCGAATAAAAGAAAAAAAGGAAAACAAATTTAGCCGAAAAAATCCCGAAAAATGTTTAAAAGATCCTAAAAAAATCTGTAAATAAAGAGACTTTTTACAGCAGAATATATAATGAACGGTTTATTAGATATTGAATAAAAACAGGAATATTTTTAACATTGAAGTCTATGGGATTCGCCTGAATAAACCTGACGAATGAGACCACCGAACAGCAGGGCATTTCGGCAACTTTTCACTCCTGTTCGGTGTCTCTGAATAGATTAACCATTGCTTCTCTATGGGGGATTTCCCTGCTGTCGAACAGGCACCGTACTTGCTTGCAGTTCGCCAATATTTGGCGAAGTGCCTGCTCTCTGAATAGCCGTATGGCCCCGAAATGTCACCGTACGCTGAATTTCAGTGTCCGGTTATATTTCGGCGACATTTCGGACCTGTCTGAATAACCCCTTACGTGTTCTTACAGTCACGCTATCTGTTTGTTTTGGTGTGTGCCGTGTTTTGAGCGCGCTCAGCGCATGCCATCCTTTTCTATTTTTCGGGATTTCTGTTGGTATTAGGTGAACTTTCTATTATTGCCTTTTCTACTGTCCTATTGCTGCGGACCCTAGGAGGCTCGTTTCCATACTATGCCGGGATTTATAGGACTTACTGCTTAATATCACCAATTGTGGGTGCATAGACCTGGGAAATGTTCAATTATGCCTCTTGATATTTGTTTTTGAACATTCTATAGTTTTACGTTTGCATGTTAGATTAACAGGGTTATTCAGAGAGCGCCGAAATGTCACCAACATTTCGGTGGTCTCCCGTTCCCCTCACTTCAGCAAGTTCGATTTGCCGACCCTGCGGTGAATTCAGCATTCCCCAGCAGGGTCCTTGAAGTGCAACGAATCGACCCGCCAAACGAATCGAAAAATCCATCGCAAAACCGCCGAACCGATCCAAAAAACCACAGCAAAACCGCCGAATCAATCTGAAAAAAAGCTGATGTCTCGCCGAACAGACTGCCGACAAGCCACCGAACGTGGTAAAGAAAAAAAAACACTGCAACTATTGGCATTTTCAAACAAAGTACTGCATGAAAATGCCTGGAAATAATATATAAGGTCCTATGAATAATAATAAAAAGGTCTGTTACAGAAAAGAACAACTCATTTTAAAAAAATCTGATAAAATAATTTTGCCGAAAGAAGCCTAAAAAATCCTTTAAAAAAAATCAATAAATAAAGAGACTTTTTGCTGGAAATGAAAAAAAATAAACAGTTGAATAAATATTTAAGAAAAACAGGGATTTTTTTCTTTTACATTGAAGCCTATGGGATTCGCCTGATTAAACCTGCCACATGAAACCACTGATCATCAGGGCATTACTCTGATGTTCGATGTCTCTGAATAGATTACCCATTGCTTCTCTTTGGGGATTTCACTGCTGCCGAACAGTACGGTATTTCACTGGCAATTCGCCAATATTTGGAAAACTTCAGCTTTTTGAATAGCCGAATGGCCACGAAATTGCACCCTATGGGGAAATTCACTGTTCGGTGTAGTTTCGTGGCTCTTTTTATAACCCTGTAAAAGTTATGTTTTATTCCTTAGCATCTCACTATCCTTTATTTCCTATACATTTTTTTTTTGGGAACATATGTAGAAATGAATTAATATCTATCTTAATCGCTCAAAAGTGCTAAAAACAGCTAGAAGGTCCCAGTGTGTGACTGGAAATCAAAAGGAATGTATAGTGGTCTGAATGAATTAACATGCCATCGGCAGCCATAAATCACTATCCAGAGCCCCTGTGATGTTCTGCTGGCCCAGCTGACACTGACAGATCTCTGATCACAGTATAATTGATTTCTATGAATATGTTATTTATATGCTTTAGCTTTTCATTAATATTAGACAGATATGAGATGAGCGCACCCATTGTTTTGATGCTTAAAAACTCAAAGTTTTGTCTCTTAACCCTTTCCTTTTCAGACCTATGGGCACAAACACAATGATTTTTTTTAAGGAAATGCTAAACTGGTATTTAACCTCTTAAGGAGGCGTGGGTGGTGCCCTTAAGGGGTGGCTTTAGCCGGCGAGGCGTACGGGTATGTCTCTCCGCCAGGTCCCGTCGTGCGGCACTGATTTGGGCCTGCCCCACAGCTGACGGGCAGTGAGCGTCATTGGCTGCAGGGGGACGGCTTGAGTTCAGCCGTCCCTGTGCAGTCAATGACGTGCGCCGCGATTCGGCGCACGCAGGCTGGAGGAAGGGGCCGTGACGACCCCATTGAAGACAGAGGGGCAGAAATGTACGCCCTGCGTCTTCAAAGCCCTCCCGCCGCCAGGACGGGATGGAACGATGAAAGGGTTAAAGGGCCTACTCTACAGACCCTGACCACTTTATCATCTCAACCCCTTCACTACCAAGTGATTTTCCAAAAAAACATTGACAGAAATCAGTGTTTTTTGTAAAATTATTTTAAATTAACTATAAAGTAAGAAATATTTGAGCTTATACCCATTGTATTTCTTACTGTAAATAACTTATTTTTGGCGCCATCTACTGCCGAATTGAGTTACAGTCATTTGAGCGGCTGGTCTATTTTCTTCTAGTTCCCCTGCATCGGCTGCTGAAATATTTCAGAGCATTCAGAAGCTGATTTTACAGTTTTAGCTCTTTGGGCATTATGCCCACAAGGCTAAATCATTGGGGGCACCTTCTGCAGTCCAAAAGCAAACAAAATATTTTGCAGCAAAATAATTTCATTTGCTTTTGGGCTGCAGATAAGCTTACCGAGATATCTTGACATCAGGGCACCAAATGGTGCCTTTAAAGCCCCAGATATCTCAATATCGGTAGTGAAGGGGTTAAAGTGGCTAGGCTGATCCCCCCCCCCTCTTTTCTTCCCTTCAGTGATGTTTGTCTGGAAACGCTGCGTGAAGCAGAGGTGATTCCTCGGATCAAGTCACCAGATCAGTCAATGATAATGTCAGCACAATGACATCATTCTGTCTCAGACCAATCGCAATAGCAAGAGACCTGAGAGAGGATTGGTTTTGCACAGGGGTCGAGTCCTATAAAAATAAGGCCCCTACTACATTCCTCGCGCATTTGTTTTTGCGCACGCAAATGCGCATTTGCGCGAGGGGAAAAACCTTTTGCGCATAACGTGGTATTACAACGTTCGCGCAAACGATGCGCGTTATCCTTTAATGCGGATGGACCTCCGTGAGCGTGATGAACTGTGCGCGTCCTATACTTAACATTGTGAGCGCAAATTCGTTCGTGCGTTGGTACGCAAATGGTTTTACAATCGATGCGCATTTTTTTACGAACGACGTTTGCGCGCATAATTTTAACGTCTTTGAAAAGCTGGTGGTAACTGCAAATCGGAACGTTCTGGTCGAGATGAAAAACACCAGCAAGAATAAAAAAAATACAGCACAGTATAGTTACACATTCTACACATACCCAAACAATACAATTGTGAATTTGTGCGTGTTTTTTTATTGATGCAGCATGTATACTCAGATTTACTTTGACAGGTGCAAAAACTGAACGGGAGACAATTAAGGTAAATTGATGTCAATTAAGGTTCTTAATTCTGATTGGCTGAATCCCGCAAAAAAACAGTCCGCACACTGATTTACGTGCGCTACGTTACTGCGCGCGTATTACTCTTCGTTTTGCGCGTCGTTTTTCCGAACGTTATTTTCAGATGGATGACAAAATGCTTTCGGATCGTAATACCACCGTTAATTTTCACGTGATAACGCTGGACGATGCGCGCAAAATAATTTGTGCTGCGCGAATGAAATTGCACGAAGAATGTAATAGGGGCTTAAGTGTGGAAACTCAACAGGATTTCTCTCCACCAATTAGCAATTATAATCTGAAACGTAACACAAACACACATTCAAATCGGATATATTTATGTGTATTCTGGCAAAAACACAAGAAAAATCAATTATGTATTGTGACTTAACAGGGAAAGATATGATTGATCAGCTGAATTCAAGCTTTATAGTGTATGGGACCAATGCGAACTGAGTTTCCTCTGCTAAAATAATGGAGGAACTACGTTCCCATGCGTTCCCACAGGACTTGACCCTTGGTTTTGCACATGAATGCACAGCTCCAATCCATCGTCCTGGGCATACGCTATGAAACAATAAATACCAAGTTCCGAGCGATGCACGGTTTGCATATAATATGCTAAACAAGTTGCGTAGGTGAGAAATTTGTGTAAAAAGCTGATCTGGATTCCAGAAGACCTGAACTGATTTGATAAGTAGCGTGTCAAGGGAGAAAAAGTGAGTATCTTCTCCTAAAATAAAAAAGGATGGTTTCGTTGAGTGTTCCTGTAACAATTCTGTTGCTAATTTTTCCCATATTAGAATTCTACTCACTCTCCTTCTATTCAGGTGGTTTTCAAAGTGGTTCCCTATATCTCGCTCAACATTTACAGAGGTCTTTGTAGATTAAACAGCACCAATCTGCATTTTTATATCCAGGATGAGGGAAGGGACAAGAGTTCTGGATAACGGATGTCCATTACATAGATACTTTGTAGGCTGAAATAGCAGCTTGGTGTGAAGCCATATGTAGAACTGGAGAGAGTTCTCTGATTATACTTATATTAGAAAACTCACGATGTATAAAAGTGTCAGACAGATTAAACCCTGCTGAACTGTCCCCCATACAGTTAGAGTTTCTGAAGTGAGGACAGCATACCTGCCATGGACAATGTGTTAAACGTAGCTGTCATAACTGCTGCTTCTCCATCAAGGACCTCGGAGACGGATCCATTTTTCAATCTATGGCAATGCTTCACGAACTCTTGTCGTCAGGTCCCCTAACAGGCCAGGTTTGCCAAATATCTGAAGCACAGCACAGGTGATATGATCTGCTGCTCAGTGATTGCAGGATTCAGTTTGCTTTTCCCCAAGGTAATCCATAAAATCTGGCCTATTGGGAGGTACTTGAGGACCAAGTGTGGGAAGCACTGACCTAAGGCATAATCCTTGTAATTTCAATCTGTGCCCTGCTGTTTAGGAATTAATTGTAGATACGTAATTAGTGTGATTATCTGAAACCTACCTTTTTATGGACTGGTAGAATTTTGACATGTTACGAAGGAGTTTATTGACCTTTTGCCCCTTCATTGGGTCAAATCTATCTGTTTATATAACAAGCCATTCTGCTGACTTTGCCATCATATAGCATCAACATATCCTACAGCACTGTACAATAGGTAGGACAAAACAAATAAATTTGGTATATGGAGAATGATGGAAGAAGAGGAGACTGTTTCGGTGAGTTTGCAGTCAATCAAATCAAATCAAATCAAAATAAATTTATTAGCAGGACCAAATACATTTTAGCATTGCCAAAGCATATGGGGTGGAGGGGGGTAGTGGGACATATATATGGGGGGAATGGGCAAGTCCATGGACATTATCAGGGGTAAGGGATAATGTGAAGTCGGATGGGGGCAAGTCCGTGTTGGGATTTATAAGTCTGGGATCTCTCATGTTCCTCTCAGTCTGTGACATTCTGCGACGTATTGGGCAGATATTTTCACCGCCGGCTCCTCTTCTCCCAGTATGATGTGGGGTTTCCTCATCTCTTCTATAGAGGTGAAGTCCGGGATGAGAGCGGAGAGTCTCTGGAAGTGAGTTTCCCTCAGTGCTGAGAACTTGGGGCACTGTAGGAGGAAGTGGACCTCATCTTCCAGGGCCCCCTGGTCACAATGCTGGCACAGTCTATTCTCCCTGGGCTTGTAGGTCTGTCTATGCTGCCCTGATTTGATCTCCAGGCTGTGGGCCTCAGTCTGTACCGGCTCAGGATCTGTCTGTCCTTGGGGTCTTGTAGTAGCTCCAGGTATGGCCAGTTTGTATTCCCTCTGTAAGGATTGGTAAATGGTGAGTTTCTTGGAGTTTTCTATATCATGTCTCCATTCTCTGATATAGTTATCCCTGGAATCGTTACTTAGGCCTTTATTTTATATTTTGTCAGGTTGCATTCATGGGGGCTTTGGATGATCAGGGTGGATATGAGTTGTTGCAGCCCACATGGTTTGGGGTGGTCCTTGTTGGCCAGTAGGGCTTTATGGTGGTATGAGTTGAGGCTGCTGATGTTTAGGTGGTCCCAGTATGATAGCGCCCTCTTCTGTACTGCAAGAAGTAAGGGGAGTCTGCCCAGCTCGGCCCGGCAAGCATTGTTAGAGGTGCTCCAATGAACTTGTAGGAGATGCTTGCAGAATTCCAGGTGGAATATTTCTGTTGGGCTGGTGTCCCATTTGGGTTGGTCAGGGTAGGTGATGGGGCCCCAAACTTCACTGCCATAAAGGAGGATTGGAGCGATGACGCTATCAAAGATTTTAAGCCAGACTCTTACAGGCGGTTTTAGTTTGTAGAGTTTTCTTCTGATGGCATAGAAGGTTCTACACGCCTTGTCTCTTAGGGCCTCTATGGCTGGTTTGAAATTTCCAGATCGGTTTGTTTCTAGGCCGAGGTATGTGTAGCTGTTGGCTTCCTCGAGAGTGCAGTCATTAAGTGTGAAAGAGGAACTCTTGTTTTTGCGTTCTTCCTTTGGAAAACCATGACCTTTGTTTTTTTTGGTTGATGGTAGTGCCCATGCCGCACTGTATTTTCCAGCACTTCCAGCTGTCTTGTAGACCTCTTTCTGTTGGTGACAGTAATAGGAGGTAGACATGTGCACAGCACAAAATTTCGTTTTGAACTAATGCATTAGTACTAAAATGCAATTTATTTAGTTGCTAAAGAAATTCGTTTTCAGTTCTTTAGTATGAAAACTAATTTCGTTCATCCGAAAACCAGTGGATACAATTACTATTGTAGTGGTGGCTCCTCAGAGGGCTGAGATCGCTGCTTGTTACAGTATCTCTCACTCGCAGCACAATGTGGGCCATATTATATAGCTGGTGCTAACATAACCAGAGCTGTTGTAACTTCCAGAGCTATTATAGCCTATGGAGGTTTTCAGTTACAACAGCTCTGGTTAAGTTAGCACCAACATTGCAATACTGCCCCGTGTCAGGCAAAGCTGTTACAGTAACTGACTGCTGCTCATCAACAGCGCTCAGAGTTTCAGTAAAACTAGTAAATAATATTTTATATATAAGACGTTAGAACAATATTATTTTCTTGTTTTACTGAAACTCTGAGCGCTGTGATGAGCAGCAGTCAGTTACTGTAACAGCTGAGCCTGATACATTGTACTGAGAGATAATGTAACAAGCAGCCGATCTCCGCGCGCTCACAGCCACTGGATTTAAGGGCTAAAAAAAAAAGCTCCTCTCTGTATAATGTTTAGAACATCCTCCTGCATTAATTAATACCCCTCTCTGTATAATGTTCAACATCCACACTGCATTAATTAATACCCCTCTCTGAATATATAATAGAACATCCTCCTGAATTAATGTCCTCTCTGTATAGAACATCTTCCTGCATTAGGCATGTGGAGGGTGCAGAACTTCGAGTTGCGCTTTCATTGCTGGTCTCCTTCCTCATCATATAATATCACAAAGAGGACTGACTAAAATGTAGTGCATTTATTTTAGTTTCTTTCGTTTTTTTGGTACCTGAGCAGTTTCGTTTCTCTTGAGTCATACTAAAACTAAATTATCCAAAATTCGGACTAAATCGCTTTAGTACTAAAACGAATGCACATGTCTAATAGGAGGTCATCTGTATACAACAGGAACTTCACCTCGGTGTCATGTAGAGTTAGTCCTGGTGCTGAGGAGGATTCTAGAGCTTCAGCCAGTCCATTGATGTAGATGTTAAAGAGGGTTGGACTTAAGCTGCAGCCTTGTCTGACTCCACGAGCCTGCCGGAAGTACTCTGTTCTCTGCCCATTCACCTATATGCTGCAGAAGTTCTCATTATATGAGCTCTTGATGACGTCATATGTTTTCCCTCCTATTCCACTCTCCAGTAGTTTAAGGAACAGGCCTGGGTGCCGTACTGAGTCAAAGGCCTTCTTAAAGTCCACAAAGCAGGCAAATATTTTTTCTAAGAGGAGAGGGGTAAATAGCAGAGTCTGAGAAGTAATGGGATGCATGGGGACTGTGTAGGAGATAGATCAGGAAAGGTACAATGCGGGATTAGGGATTGAGTTGATAGGCCTCTCTAAATTAAGGCATTTTTAGAGACATCTTAAAAGTCTGGAGTGATGAGTTGAATGTTATGTGGGAGGGAGAGCCATAGATAGAGGACGGCTCTGGAGAATTCCTGAAGGTGAGAGTAAGGGGTGTGGGTACGAGGGACAATAAAAGATCTATAGCTCGTTATGACTCGCAGGGTTATTTGAAAAGTCACCGCACGTTCGGGGACTTTTCGTTCTCTTCAATTCGGTGCAATTTGGCGATCCCATTTCAGCGACCCTTCGGTGTATTCAGCAAGCACCACAGGGCCATCGTAGTGCAGGGAAAAGCCTACGCAAACCCGCCGAACACTCACCGCAAAACTCGACAAACGCTCCCCGAAACCCGCAAAAACATCTGGATTAACCCCGCCGAACACGCCGGAGAAACCCGAGCAGCCGCTGATCACAGCGCAGAGCAGCCCCAGGAAAAACTCGACACGCAGACGAAGGAGGCGAAAAAACCCATAAACCAGTAGAACGCTTGAAAGTTGGAAAATTGAAACGCTGTTTGCAAAAAAACTACTGAGTGAAAATGTCTGGAATTTACATATAAGATCCAATGAATGATAATAAAAAGGGTTGTGACAGTAAAAAGAAAAACGGTTTAAAAAAAAAAAAAGGAAAAAAGTTTTGCAATAAGATCCCCAAAAAATGCCTACCAGATTATAAAAAATCTATGAATAAAGAGACTTTTTACTACAGAATATCATAATCAACATTTTATTAGATATTGAATTAAAACGGGAATATTTTTAACATTGAAACCTATGGGATTCGTCCGAATAAATCTGTCGAATGAGACCACCGAATAGCAGAGCATTTCGTCAACTATTTCCTGCTGTTTTTTTGTTCTCTGAATAGACGAAGCATTGCTTCTCTATGGGGATTTCACTGCCCTTGAACAGGCACCGAACAGGCACCGTATGTTCAGGCAATTTGCCAGCATTTGGCGAACTGCCTGCTCTCTGGATAGCCGAATGGCCAAGAAAGGTAACCGTACGTTGAATTTCAGTGTTCGGTTACCTTTCGGCCACAATTCGGATCTCTTTGAATAACCCTGTCAGTCTTTTTTGTCTTTCACCAGTTTTCGTGCACTGTTTACACATATTCCTTTTCAGAGTTTTTACTTGTTTTCCTGTAAAGAATAACAAAATTGGGATTTTTATTTTCTAACATCCTGATCACTATTTCTATTCAACATATCATATACAGTGAACATCACTTAAACCCAGCTGTAAAGAAATGAAACACACCTTGCCTTGGTGTAATGACAGGCTGTGGTTCCAAGATATGATTATACATATTTATTTTATTTCTTTGCAGAATTTTTTTTGCTTTGTTTTTCATTTAGACTTTAAAAACAAACTGGAAATAGGTTATCAGGTTTTTTCGATTCACATTGAATATGTCTGCGTACAGAATTCTGTCTCTACTCTAATAATTTAAACCGGATCTTCGTTTAGAAATCTATTGTATATACTTAATTAGTGTGATAATTAGACACATAATCGTTTGTGGGTCCTTTGTGGACTGTTGTAGGCAATGATATCTCTTGAGGTATTTGTCAACAGAATTCCAAGATTAATGTTGGATACATTCAGTCTATGGAGGATTCTAATATAGAATAATAAGCCATAGCGTAAAATATCCAACGTTTGTTCTTTATGAACGATTTAAAAGGTGCAGTGCAGTCCTATATGCACTATATGATACACGGATAGCTGTTAATTTATCTTGTATTTATTTGCCAACTATAAACCTCACATTTGAAATAAATGTTGGAATATTTAAGAAACTAGTCATACTGAGGCCGATCATTTAGGTTGTTTATTTTTTTAATATATTATATTGAGTTTTAAGACATGCAAGCACAAACATATACACAGTTTAAAAAGGTATGACATTTCTTGTGCCAAAACATTTCTATTTTTGCATATTAAAAACAGCATTAGCTTTTGGGAGGAAAAGGTGAAGAATGTCCAGTCCAGACAATAGAAGTAAGAAGAATTTTTTTTTAACTGCTGGTATCTATTTCCCCTGTTATAAACGAAGAAGAAAGTAAAATCATATCATATACTGTTTCCTACATACAAAAGGTCATGTTTATTTAAAGAATTTATTATAAAATTGAAGGAACCAGATCCCATGTAAAAATGAATGACAACCTGCAGCCCTGCAAGTGCTTGGTTGTTTCAGAATGGCTACAAAGCCAAAGAATCCAAAGAAATCCTTGACTTTGTCCATTACCGCATGAATAGATATATGTAATCTATCATTGTGATACAGTCTCACTGTCCTTACAGTATTGCAGATGGCTCTTGTATTTGCATTCTCGATAATAACCTAAAGCTCCCAGTTTGTCTATTGTCAAAATGTAAGCATGAAAGCTGATAGACATTGCCATCTGCCGCCTGACATTGACAAACCATCAAATCTATAACCTTGTATAAGCCTGTAAGGACATGGCTATTATTATTGCAGTATGCCATGTCGGTGTAATGCGCTACACTGACTTTTTTTTAACATTTATCCTCTCTTTCCTTCAATCCTAAATTTTACTTTTACGTTAAAAAAACTAATTAATTTAGATTTTATTGATGCAATGGAAATACACAGGGTTATTCAGAGAGCGTGAAAAGCAGGAGAATGACTGGAGAATGAAAAATTCTAGGTCAAAATAGCCAAACCAGAAGAATTCTCCCATTTATCTCACTTTCCAAATTGGCTATTTTGAACTTGAATTTTTCATTCTCCAGTCAGTCTCCTGCTTTTCACGCTCTCTGAATAACCCTGACAATCTCAGAGAGAGAAAAAGGCTCCAATGAAAAGTTTTCTGAAATACTCTGGAAAGTGATATTTATGAAGGTCTAACCACTACGCTCTGAGTTGCAACTGAGTAAACGAGTGAGCTTTAGTTTGGACTGTATGAATCCGAAACGACCTGAATATAATCGGATCAATTCGGGTTGATCGAATGACTGAAAATAATTGCGCTCACTGTGCAACCCTAACCCTAATCAGAAAAGAAGCAGAAATGGCAATCCCAACCGTATCCCTAACCCTTAAAGTAACATTATTCATAAAATAAGCAGAAATATAAACCCGACCCTAAATGTGACCCTGATAATAAAACAAGAGGATCTAAACCTAATCATAAATAATCAAGTAAACCGTAACAATAACCCTAAAGTAAGGCTAATCCTAATAATACAAGCAGAAATAGTAACCCTAACCCGAAAGTAACCCTAATCCTAATAAGTATACAAGCAGAAATAGTAACCCTAACCCAAAAGTAACCCTAATGATAATATAAGTAGAAATAGTAACCCTAATCCTAAAATTACCCTAATAATTATACAAGCAGAAATAGTAACCCTAACCCTAAAGTAACCTTAATCCTAATAATAATACAAGCAGAAATAGTAACCCTAACCCTAAAGTAACCTTAATCCTAATAATAATATAGGCAGAAATAGTAACCCTAACCCTAAAGTAACCCTAATCCTAATAATACAAACAGAAATAGTAAACCTAACCCTAAGGTAACCCTAATTCTAATAATACAAGCAGAAATAGTAACCCTAACACTAAACTATACTTAACCCTAATAATATTACAAGCAGAAATTATAACCCTAACCCTAAAGTAAACCTAATCCTAATAATACAAACAGAAATAGTAACCCTAACCCTAAAGTAACCCTAATCCTAATAATTGTACAAGCAGAAATAGTAACCATAACCCTAAAGTAACCCTAATCCTAATAAGTATACAAGCAAAAATAGTAACCATAACCCTAAAGTAACCCTAATCCTAATAAGTATACAAGCAGAAATAGTAACCATAACCCTAAAGTAACCCTAATCCTAATAAGTATACAAGCAGAAATAGTAACCCTAACCCGAAAGTAACCCTAATGATAATATAAGTAGAAATAGTAACCCTAATCCTAAAATTACCCTAATAATTATACAAGCAGAAATAGTTACCCTAACCCTAAAGTAACCTTAATCCTAATAATAATACAAGCAGAAATAGTAACCCTAACCCTAAAGTAACCTTAATCCTAATAATAATAAAGGCAGAAATAGTAACCCTAACCCTAAAGTAACCCTAATCCTAATAATACAAACAGAAATAGTAAACCTAACCCTAAAGTAACCCTAATTCTAATAATACAAGCAGAAATAGTAACCCTAACACTAAACTATACTTAACCCTAATAATATTACAAGCAGAAATTATAACCCTAACCCTAAAGTAACCCTAATCCTAATAATAATACAAGCAGAAATAGTAACTCTAACCCTAATGTAACCCTAATTCTAATAATACAAACAGAAATAGTAACCCGAACCCTAAACTAAACTTAACCCTAATAATATTACAAGCAGAAATAATAACCCTAACCCTAGTAAACCTAATCCTAATAATATTACAAGCAGAAATAGTAACTCTAATCGTATCAAAGACTTTAAAAGTAACATTAATCATAAAACAAGTGGAAATATTAACCCTGAAAGTAACCCTGATAATAAAACAAGCAGAAATACTAACCCTAATTGTAATCATAAATCATGTAGAAATAGTATCAATAACTGTATTCATATCCGTAACTGGAACCCTAACCCTAAAAGTAACCTTAATCATAAAGCAAGCAAAAATAGTAACTCTAACCCTAAAAGTAACCTTGATCATAAAATAAGCAAAAATAACTCTAACCCTAAAAGTAACCTTGATCATAAAATAGGCAGAAATATAAACCTTAACCCCAAATGTAACCCTAATAATAAAACAAGAAGATCTAATCCTAATCATAAATCAAGTAGAAATAACCCTAGCCCTAAAGTAACCTAATCTGAATAATGATCCAAGCAGAAATCATAACCCTAATCGTAATCAAGATAATAAAAGTACCGTAAGCACTAAAACAAGTGTAAATATTAACCCTAACCATAAGGGTAACCCTGATCATAAAACAAGCAGAAATAGTAAACCTAACTCTAAAAGTAAGCCTAATCATAAAATGAGCTGAAATAGTAACTCCTAACTCTAATCATAAGCATAGAATTAGGGCTACTATATCTGCTCATTTTATGATTAGAGTTAGGAGTTACTATTTCTGCTCATTTTATGATTAGTGTTAGGAGTTACTATATCTGCTCATTTTATGATTAGAGTTAGGAGTTACTATTTCTGCTCATTGTATGATTAGAGTTAGGAGTTACTATATCTGCTCATTTTATGATTAGAGTTAGGAGTTACTATTTCTGCTCATTTTATGATTAGTGTTAGGAGTTACTATTTCTGCTCATTTTATGATTAGAGTTAGGAGTTACTATTTCTGCTCATTTTATGATTAGAGTTAGGAGTTACTATATCTGCTCATTTTATGATTAGAGTTAGGAGTTACTATTTCTGCTCATTTTATGATTAGAGTTAGGAGTTACTATTTCTGCTCATTTTATGATTAGAGTTAGGAGTTACTATTTCTGCTCATTTTATGATTAGAGTTAGGAGTTACTATTTCTGCTCATTTTATGATTAGAGTTAGGAGTTACTATTTCTGCTCATTTTATGATTAGAGTTAGGAGTTACTATTTCTGCTCATTTTATGATTAGAGTTAGGAGTTACTATATCTGCTCATTTTATGATTAGAGTTAGGAGTTACTATATCTGCTCATTTTATGATTAGAGTTAGGAGTTACTATATCTGCTCATTTTATGATTAGAGTTAGGAGTTACTATATCTGCTCATTTTATGATTAGAGTTAGGAGCTACTATTTCTGCTCATTTTATGATTAGAGTTAGTTAGGAGTTACTATTTCTGCTCATTTTATGATTAGAGTTAGGAGTTACTATTTCTGCTCATTTTATGATTAGAGTTAGGAGTTACTATTTCTGCTCATTTTATGATTAGAGTTAGGAGTTACTATTTCTGCTCATTTTATGATTAGAGTTAGGAGTTACTAGTTCTGCTCATTTTATGATTAGAGTTAGGAGTTACTATTTCTGCTCATTTTATGATTAGAGTTAGGAGTTACTATTTCTGCTCATTTTTTGATTAGAGTTAGGAGTTACTATTTCTGCTCATTTTATGATTAGAGTTAGGAGTTACTATTTCTGCTCATTTTATGATTAGAGTTAGGAGTTACTATTTCTGCTCATTTTATGATTATAGTTAGGAGTTACTATTTCTGCTCATTTTATGATTAGAGTTAGGAGTTACTATTTCTGCTCATTTTATGATTAGATTTAGGAGTTACTATTTCTGCTCATTTTATGATTAGAGTTAGGAGTTACTATTTCTGCTCATTTTATGATTAGAGTTAGGAGTTACTATTTCTGCTCATTTTATGATTAGAGTTAGGAGTTACTATATCTGCTCATTTTATGATTAGAGTTAGGAGTTACTATTTCTGCTCATTTTATGATTAGAGTTAGGAGTTACTATTTCTGCTCATTTTATGATTAGAGTTAGGAGTTACTATATCTGCTCATTTTATGATTAGAGTTAGGAGTTACTATTTCTGCTCATTGTATGATTAGAGTTAGGAGTTACTATATCTGCTCATTTTATGATTAGAGTTAGGAGTTACTATTTCTGCTCATTTTATGATTAGTGTTAGGAGTTACTATTTCTGCTCATTTTATGATTAGAGTTAGGAGTTACTATTTCTGCTCATTTTATGATTAGAGTTAGGAGTTACTATATCTGCTCATTTTATGATTAGAGTTAGGAGTTACTATTTCTGCTCATTTTATGATTAGAGTTAGGAGTTACTATTTCTGCTCATTTTATGATTAGAGTTAGGAGTTACTATTTCTGCTCATTTTATGATTAGAGTTAGGAGTTACTATTTCTGCTCATTTTATGATTAGAGTTAGGAGTTACTATTTCTGCTCATTTTATGATTAGAGTTAGGAGTTACTATTTCTGCTCATTTTATGATTAGAGTTAGGAGTTACTATATCTGCTCATTTTATGATTAGAGTTAGGAGTTACTATATCTGCTCATTTTATGATTAGAGTTAGGAGTTACTATATCTGCTCATTTTATGATTAGAGTTAGGAGTTACTATATCTGCTCATTTTATGATTAGAGTTAGGAGCTACTATTTCTGCTCATTTTATGATTAGAGTTAGTTAGGAGTTACTATTTCTGCTCATTTTATGATTAGAGTTAGGAGTTACTATTTCTGCTCATTTTATGATTAGAGTTAGGAGTTACTATTTCTGCTCATTTTATGATTAGAGTTAGGAGTTACTATTTCTGCTCATTTTATGATTAGAGTTAGGAGTTACTAGTTCTGCTCATTTTATGATTAGAGTTAGGAGTTACTATTTCTGCTCATTTTATGATTAGAGTTAGGAGTTACTATTTCTGCTCATTTTTTGATTAGAGTTAGGAGTTACTATTTCTGCTCATTTTATGATTAGAGTTAGGAGTTACTATTTCTGCTCATTTTATGATTAGAGTTAGGAGTTACTATTTCTGCTCATTTTATGATTATAGTTAGGAGTTACTATTTCTGCTCATTTTATGATTAGAGTTAGGAGTTACTATTTCTGCTCATTTTATGATTAGATTTAGGAGTTACTATTTCTGCTCATTTTATGATTAGAGTTAGGAGTTACTATTTCTGCTCATTTTATGATTAGAGTTAGGAGTTACTATTTCTGCTCATTTTATGATTAGAGTTAGGAGTTACTATATCTGCTCATTTTATGATTAGAGTTAGGAGTTACTATTTCTGCTCATTTTATGATTAGAGTTAGGAGTTACTATTTCTGCTCATTTTATGATTAGAGTTAGGAGTTACTATTTCTGCTCATTTTATGATTATAGTTAGGAGTTACTATTTCTGCTCATTTTATGATAAGAGTTAGGAGTTACTATTTCTGCTCATTTTATGATTAGAGTTAGGAGTTACTATTTCTGCTCATTTTATGATTAGAGTTAGGAGTTACTATTTCTGCTCATTTTATGATTAGAGTTAGGAGTTACTATTTCTGCTCATTTTATGATTAGAGTTAGGAGTTACTATTTCTGCTCATTTTATGATTAGAGTTAGGAGTTACTATATCTGCTCATTTTATGATTAGAGTTAGGAGTTACTATATCTGCTCATTTTATGATTAGAGTTAGGAGTTACTATATCTGCTCATTTTATGATTAGAGTTAGGAGTTACTATATCTGCTCATTTTATGATTAGAGTTAGGAGCTACTATTTCTGCTCATTTTATGATTAGAGTTAGTTAGGAGTTACTATTTCTGCTCATTTTTTGATTAGAGTTAGGAGTTACTATTTCTGCTCATTTTATGATTAGAGTTAGGAGTTACTATTTCTGCTCATTTTATGATTAGAGTTAGGAGTTACTATTTCTGCTCATTTTATGATTATAGTTAGGAGTTACTATTTCTGCTCATTTTATGATTAGAGTTAGGAGTTACTATTTCTGCTCATTTTATGATTAGATTTAGGAGTTACTATTTCTGCTCATTTTATGATTAGAGTTAGGAGTTACTATTTCTGCTCATTTTATGATTAGAGTTAGGAGTTACTATTTCTGCTCATTTTATGATTAGAGTTAGGAGTTACTATATCTGCTCATTTTATGATTAGAGTTAGGAGTTACTATATCTGCTCATTTTATGATTAGAGTTAGGAGTTACTATTTCTGCTCATTTTATGATTAGAGTTAGGAGTTACTATTTCTGCTCATTTTATGATTATAGTTAGGAGTTACTATTTCTGCTCATTTTATGATAAGAGTTAGGAGTTACTATTTCTGCTCATTTTATGATTAGAGTTAGGAGTTACTATATCTGCTCATTTTATGATTAGAGTTAGGAGTTACTATTTCTGCTCATTTTATGATTAGAGTTAGGAGTTACTATATCTGCTCATTTTATGATAAGAGTTAGGAGTTACTATTTCTGCTCATTTTATGATTAGAGTTAGGAGTTACTATTTCTGCTCATTTTATGATTAGAGTTAGGAGTTACTATATCTGCTCATTTTATGATTAGAGTTAGGAGTTACTATTTCTGCTCATTGTATGATTAGAGTTAGGAGTTACTATTTCTGCTCATTTTATGATTAGAGTTAGGAGTTACTATATCTGCTCATTTTATGATAAGAGTTAGGAGTTACTATTTCTGCTCATTTTATGATTAGAGTTAGGAGTTACTATTTCTGCTCATTTTATGATTAGAGTTAGGAGTTACTATATCTGCTCATTTTATGATTAGAGTTAGGAGTTACTATTTCTGCTCATTTTATGATTAGAGTTAGGAGTTACTGTAAGTAAACCTATTTTTTTATATGAACCATTCCACTATTCCAGACTGTTCCTAAATGATCCTAATATTTGAATTTAGAAGTTTCCAAGTACAAACCATACCAAAACCTTTCACGATGCACATATCTACCACAGAGCACAGCAATTTGACAGTTATATCTGAGTATCTCTCCTTGGCGCTACGCAAGGCGTTGCACGAGAAAATAGATTGTTGCTCAGACCTAGTTATCGTAGATAGTGCCATTTGTGTTTACTTTGCATTTGAAGGAAACACATACTAATATGAAATTCAAGCTGAACATTTTGTTGGCAACTTGAAGGGTAGGTGACGATTCCATATTAAGACTTTCTGTATATTTATCTGGGCAGAGACTGTATGAAAAAATATGGAATAAAAACAGATCAAATATAAAATAATGAAAATGAAATGTAAATTATTTTATATTCCCGAATCCGATTGAGTCCTTTATATTACAAATTGTATTCCAGTGGTCCTAACTTACAGCAGTTACTGTATGTAAAAAAAAAAGACATTTAATTATTTTTCATTATTAGTTGTCATTGGAAACAATTTTGTATCTAACAAGCAATCATTTTTTCATTACAGGGCGATTCTGGGGGTCCATTAATGTGTCTGGAAGATCAGAGGTGGTTTCAGGTTGGTGTGACCTCCTTTGGGATTGGATGCGCACAACCAAACCGCCCCGGGGTTTATGTTCGACTAACACAGTTTAAGGACTGGATTCATCAAGTTTCCATTTAAAGAAAATTGTCGACTATGTTTCCACTGGAGCCATTTCACTTCTTACTGTATTCAGAAATAAAGTGGTATTACGTGAGACAGGTTTGACAAAGTATTTTTAACCGTATAGCACTTTAAGTTGCTTTTCCAAATTATACAAAGCATGCTTTTTAATACCTTTTAAAAATATCTGACAATGTGTGTACCACGGCTTGGCTGTCTATAAACTGAATGATCACAGTTTACTGATAAAGAATAGTAGTTTGCACCTTGATTTGGTTTGTTCTGAATCTTTCGAGTGTTTTAGGATGTCATAACTTTGCGTGTTCATAGTTGTGTGGATTTCACTATTGCTGCTCAATTGTTCAAACAAACATTGCAATGTTTTCAATAAACACAATTTTTTTTGTGGAAATACAAACATATCCACGATGCTTTATTGCTGCTCTTTAGTTTTGTCCTTCAGAATTTTATTTGCCAGAGTATTACATGTCGAAAAATTGCATTGTTATTAATTCAGAGCCGGCACTATCCCTCTGACTGATAACGGCACCAGATCACTTCACCGATTTACTGTGTCTCATGTTATCCATACTATGTTCTGCCAGAATGATCAGCATGCTTCTGCCATGAAGAAGAGGGGACACCCTCAACACAGCTTGACATACATTTTTGTTTGTACGATAAAAAAGGTATCAGTGCATCCAGCAATATTCTCATTACTTCATCAACTGAACTTCTAGACGAACACAGCTTCTCCTATCTGCCCCGGCTAAGGGCTATTTTCCCCAGTGACGGTAACTGTAGCATTCGGATGAGTAAGTGTTAATGGCAGGATAAATAACTTTAACGCATGCACCCCCTATTGGCTTCCTAACACTAAACTCCTAAGAAATAACTTAGCGCATCAGTTTTTGCACTAGCTTCTGCGAACTTACTGTACTTTGAGCACCCTATACTTAACATGGGGAGCACAATCATTAATTGGCATTAGGATAAGTAAGGTATTACAAACTGCTAGCAAGCCACAATTTTAGCTACACCTAAAAGCTGGTGCTAAATTATTCTGCTTTTGCAGTATCATTTGGCACCCTTATACTCAGTGGCGTAGCGAGGGGGCAGGAAGGGGCACGTGCCATTGCGCCCCCCCTCCGAGAAAATCGCCACCGCCGGCTGTTTTTCTCCCAACGAGGTGAGCGGCCGCCGGCATGCAGCTTGGCTGCTCGCCTGGGAACCACCTGACTAGCGCACGAGATCACGGAGTTCACGTGAATTCTGCAATCTTGTGCGCTGGTCAGGTGGTTCCCAGGCGAGTGGCAAATCTGCATGCCGGTGGCATCTAACCTCGTAGGAAGAAAAACAGCCAGCGGATACTAATTGGAGGGGCCTGGCCCTGGCAACAGATGAGCCTGAGGTGAGAGCTGGGGGCAAATATATCCATGTGAGCTGGGGGCAATATATCCATGTGAGCTGGGGGCAATATATCCATGTGAGCTGGGGGCAAATATATCCATGTGTGAGCTGGGGGCAAATATATCCATGTTGTGAGCGGCGGGCAAATATATCCAAGTGTAAGCTGGGGGCAATATATCGATGTGAGCTGGGGGCAAATAAATCCATGTGAGCTGGGGTAAATATATCCAAGTGAGTTGGGGCAAATATATCCATGTGTGAGCTGGGGCAAATATATCCATGTGAGCTGGGGGCAAATATATCCATGTGAAGATATCGTGTATGGAACAAAGGTATGGGACATCACTAATCTAAAGCAGAGGATCACTGACGCCATTGCCACCATTGATGAGGGTATGCTACAGCGAACATGGCAAGAAATCAAGTACCATCTTGATGTGCTTCGGGGGAACTAATGGTGCCCATATAGAGGTGTATTAAATGAGGTAAAAAAACTTTAAATATATAAGTCTCATTTTGTAATAATTTTCACTTATCTGTCTTTTAATTTGCCTTTGGAATAATTTTTTGAAATTGTAAAGAGACTTTATGGACACCCAGTATATAATATGTTTAAATAAAATAGCATCTGCAAGAATAAGAAATCTCTGGAGTGACAGCTGAATTTGGTTTGTCTGTGTGCGATACTCAGCTGAGCACCGAGCGCACTAGTACATAAACACACATCGTTTGACAGATAAAATTTCCAACTTTCCAAAGCAAACTTTTAAGTGTAACAGAGCTAGACTAGAAAGAAAACAACTAAGACATGAATTGCTTACATGAAACTGAAGTTGCGGTCTGATAGTTCAGGAGTATTTCCGCCATGTAGCTGTGGCCAGACCTCTTTTGTTATTTATTACCTTTCTATATGTGATGCAATGCACAATGCATCCTTGAGATACCACTTCATCAAAACATGCCACTTTTCATTTTTCTTGATATTTAATCGCTCCGTCAGAGTCTGTGTGTATATTTGATTTTTGTCAACAGCATACACAATATCGTGGTGTATTTCACAGCCAATGGGTCATTGGAAAGTTGAGAAAAATGCTCAGCTCTGCATCCAAACCTATTATTCGATACATTTTGTAAATATAATGATAGTGAAGATGACTGGCATAAATACTGCACCGGTGACACTGCGCAATGTTAGTATCCTCCCCTGAAGTCCATAGGGCTCATGGACACTTGCTCGAACCCTGTATAAGGTTGCATGCAAAATGTGTGCTCTGTGACCTTCCGTTTGCAGTGGGTAGAGGCAGCGGTTCATTTCTCCTCTTCAACTCAAGATAGGGGAAAATTTAGAATTTGGGGGAGTATTGCTCTTTCTGTATCATGTAATTTTGGTTTAACCCCAGGCTTTTTATGCTGATAATTTTCTTGTCAATAATGGCCGCATGTGTGAATGGCGTGCAACTTTGGAATCGGCCATTATTTTCTGTCTGACTCCATATTAGTGCTTCCTTTCAGGGTTGTACTGAAATTTTGGCCACTGAAATATATCAGCCAAAAGGGAAAAACGTCCGAAAAAAAATAGCCGAAAATTCATCCACCTGGGCCTGGAGACTGGCTGGATGGATGGATGGAGAGGGCTGCAGTGCAGATCACAAGGGCCGTCTCTGGTGGTGGGCTGCGAGAGGAGGAAGAGGTGGGGAAGGAAATGTCGCTGCCTCCCCTGCTTGTCACGGGACACAATACAAGCACCGCCCATATCATCAGAGGAGGCAACAGGATATCAGCCTGCTGGCGAAGACAGCTGCCCTAGCCCCGCGCTCCCTGCCAGGATTCCTGCGGCCGAGCTGGAGAGAAGTGCAGTGGAGATTGTCCCCCTCAACCCTCTCTGGCTGTGCATCGGGCTAGGGTACATATGCCAAAAAACAACTATTTAGAATTTATTTTTGATAAAAAGGCATTTTCGGTTTCCGTTTTCTGCAGATCTCATCTTGCATTTTTGATTTCGGTTCCAAATTTTTATTTTGACAGAGCACTACTTCCTATACAAAGTATAGAGAGCTAGATAGATACTAAGCCTTGGATGAACTTAACTAAAGCTCTGATAAACTCCATAGACTTTAATTGGCCCCATTCCATAGTTGTCGATAAGATAAATTCTGGAGATATCACACATAACATTACACATAACGTCTCCAGCAAACTGGACACGTGGCTCAAATATAGCGATTCCCTGCTCCAGGTTACTGTAAATTAATGTCTCCTATACTTAATTTTCACCCCCACAAAGAAGACTGTACCAATGAAGCCTGCGCTTCCACCCAGGAGACAGTATTTCACTGAGAAATACAGGCTCCTCAAAGCTGGTGCTAAGTGATTTTTAATTTGTCAAATCACATAACACATTTTGCAAACCTCCCATTAAATCCCAAACTTACCTATCATCCCGCTGTGGAGAGGGCAGCACCACTTCCTCTAGCCATGAGCAGAGCGAGACTGGGAAAGTAAAGTTTCTAATATCCTTTGATTCCTCTAGGGCAGTGGTCAGCAACCCGCGGCTCCGGAGCCGCGTGTGGCTCTTTCATCGCCATGCTGCGGCTCCCGGGATGGTGCTCATGCTAGGGCGCAGACAACCCCGACCTGGAGCTTCCCCACACTCCGCCGGCCACTGTCACTGGGATCTATCACCATCACCACGCTGTGCGCTTGCTCTTGGCACAGCGTAATGGAAGATGTTGGCTCGTGGTGGTTGTCCAATAGTATGCTAATACTAATAATACATGGGGGGCTGAGGGTTATAAATTTATACATGGGGGCCTGGGGGTTATGGCTGCATTAAGCTCTCGAGCAGAGTCCTCCCTCCTACTGTTCTGTGTGTTTTGTGTATGGATATACAGGTGCATCTCAATAAATTAGAACGTCATGGAAAAGTTAATTTATTTCATTAATTCAACTCAAATTGTGAAGTTTGTGTATTATGTAAATTCAATGCACACATACTGAAGTAGTTTAAAGTCTTTGGTTCTTTTAGTTGTGATGATTTGGCTCATATTTAACAAAAACCCACCTCAAAAAATTAGAATACTTCATAAGACCAATAAAAAAAGCATTTTTAGTGAATTGTTGGCCTTCTGGAAAGTGTGTTAATTTACTGTAAATGTACTCAATACTTGGTAGGGGCTCCATTTGCTTTAATTACTGCCTCAATTTGGCGTGGCATGGAGGTGATCAGTCTGTGGCACTGCTGAGGTGCTATGGAAGCCCAACTTTCTTTGACAGTGGCCTTCAGCTCATCTGCGTTTTTTTGGTCTCTTGTTTCTTATTTCCCCCTTGACAATATCCCATAGATTCTCTATGGGGTTCAGGTCCGGTGAGTTTGCTGGCCAGTCAAGCAAACCAACACCATGGTCATTTAACCAACTTTTGGTGCTTTTGGCAGTGTGGGCAGGTGCCAAATCCTGTTGGAAAATGAAATCTTCATCTTTAAAAAGCAGGTCAGCAGAAGAAAGCATGAAGTGCTCTAAAATCTCTCGTTAAACGGGTGAAGTGACTTTGGTTTTCAAAAAAACACAGTGGACCAACACCAGCAGATGACAATGCACCCCAAATCATCACAGACTGTGGAAACTTAACACTGGACATCAAGCAACTTGGGCTATGAGCTTCTCCATCCTTTCTCCAGACTCTAGGACCTTGGTTTCCAAATGAAATACAAAACTTGCTCTCATCTGAAAAGAGGACTTTGGACCACTGAGCAACAGTCCAGTTCTTCTTCTCCTTAGCCCAGGTAAGATGGCTCCAATGTTGTCTGTGGTTCAGGAGTGGCATAACAAGAGGAATATGACAATTGTAGCCAAATTCTTTGACAAGTCTGTGTGTGGTGGCTCATGATGCCTTTACCCCAGCCCCAGTCCATTCCTTGAAGTTCACCCAAATTCATGAATTGATTTTGCTTGGCAAGTCTTTGGAGGCTGCGGTTCTCTCGGTTGGTTGTGCATCTTTTTCTTCCACTCAACTTTCTGTTAACATGCTTGGATACAGAACTCTGAACAGCCATCTTCTTTGGCAATGAATGTTTGTGGCTTACCCTCCTTGTGAAGGGCGTCAATGATTGTCTTCTGGACAACTGTCAGATCAGCAGTCTTCCCCACGATTGTGTAGCCCAGTGAACCAAACTGAGAGACCATTTTGAAGGCTCAGGAAACCTTTGCAGGTGTTCTGAGTTGATTAGCTGATTGACATGTCAACATATTCTAATTTGTTGAGATAGTGAATAGGTGGGATTTTGTTAAATGTGAGCAAAATCATCACAATTAAAAAGACCCAAAGACTTAAACTACTTCAGTCTGTGTGCATTGAATTTATTTAATACGCAAGTTTCACAATTTAAGTTGGATTAATAAAATAAATGAACTTTTCCGCGACATTCAAATTTATTGAGATGCACCTGTATGTTTGGTCTCTCCCATTGTACAGCGCTACAGAATTTGTTGGCGCTTTATAAATACTTGTAACTGTAATTAATTGAAATATATATTTTTTTATACTAATGACATGGAGATTGATTTTTTTTAAAAAAATATTATTAAAAGTTTTAGTTTAGAGTACCCCTCCCCACCCATAGCATAAAGGTAAAAAACGATATATGCAGTGTTATCTTCATTTTAGATGTCAAAAGGGGTTTGCGGCTCCCAGTGTTTTCTTTTTTGCGGGAAATGGGTCCAAATGGCTCTTTGAGTGTTTAAGGTTGCAGACCCCTGCTCTAGGGTTCTGCAAGATTCTTGCAGAGCATATGGTCGGGATTCATAAGTAGGGATGAGCCGAACACCCCCCCGAGTTCGGTTTGAGCCCGAACCCGAACTTCCCATTTGTTCGGGTCCGAACCCGAACTCGAACCCAATGCAAGTCAATGGGGCTGAAAATTCGGTTTTTAGAGTGCCCTCCAAGAGGGCATATATGCTACATATTTGCCATAAAAGGTGTATGGGGGTCCGGGTAGTGCCCTGGGGGACAGGAAACAAGGACAAAAAGTAAAAAAAAAAATTTTTTAAAGGGACAGTGAGTTTTCCATGAAATAAGGGTTAAAAATAAAAACGAAAAACTTCCTTCAAATATCGTGCCTAGGAGGTCCCCATAACCTGCCCGTGAGGTGGTGGATTTCTAGGATGTATAGAAACACATAAAAACAAAAAAATGACATTTCATATGACGGTAAATGCTTTTCCTTTAATCTATCCATAAACAACTGTTTGGGGCGGCAGTCTGTATGAAAAGAGGAGACATTTTCGTACACGCAGAAAAAGTTGACTGATTTTTTTGGGCTAAATTATTGTGAAATATATGCAGGCTTTGGATGAAAGTAACAATAGGTGCTTGAAAATTGGTCCTTTAGCGTCCCCAACAGTGCCGTCACACCATAACCCCTCTGAGGATATGAATCTGATACAGGCGTCAGTGGCAGTGCACCCAAATATTGTGCTTTTGGTGCCAGGCCTGCAAGTACTATCATACAGTAACCCCTCTGTGGTATTGTGGAAGAATGCAGGGGTGGACCAAGTGGTCCTATATTGAAAAGTTTTTGATCTGGTAATGGGCATCAGTGCACCCAGATATTGTGCCTTTAATGCCAGGCCAGGAAGTATCATCATACAGTAACCCCTCTGTAGTATTGTGGAAGAATGCAGGGGTGAACCTTGCGGTCCTATATTGAAAAGTTTTTTATCTGGTAATGGGCGTCAGTGCACCCAGATATTGTGCCTTTAATGCCAGGCCATCAAGTATCATCATACAGTAACCCCTCTGTAGTATTGTGGAAGAATGCAGGGGTGAACCTTGCGGTCCTATATTGAAAAGTTGTTTATCTGGTAATGGGCGTCAGTGCACCCAGATATTGTGCCTTTAATGCCAGGCCAGCAAGTATCATCATACAGTAACCCCTCTGTAGTATTGTGGAAGAATGCAGGGGTGGACCATGCGGTCCTATATTGAAAAGTTTTTTATCTGGTAATGGGCGTCAGTGCACCCAGATATTGTGCCTTTAATGCCAGGCCAGCAAGTATCATCATACAGTAACCCCTCTGTGGTATTGTGGAAGAGTGCAGGGGTGGACCATGTGGTCCTATATTGAAAAGTGTTTTTTTTTATCTTTTAATGGGCGTCAGTGCACCCAGATATTGTGCCTTTAATGCCAGGCCAGCAAGTCATCATCATACAGTAACCCCTCTGTAGTATTGTGGAAGAATGCAGGGGTGGACCATGTGGTCCTATATTGAAAAGATATGATTCTGGTCAAGGCGTCAGTGCACTCAGATATTCTGCCTTTGGTGCAAGACTGCCAGGCCTGCAAGTATCATCATACAGTAACCCCTCTGTAGTATTGTGGAAGAATGCAGGGGTGGACCATGTGGACCTATATTGAAAAGTTTTTTATCTGTTAATGTGCGTCAGTGCACCCAGATATTGTGCCTTTAATGCCAGGCCAACAAGTATCATACAGTAACCCCTCTGTGGTATTGTGGAAGAGTGCAGGGTTGGACCCTGAGGTGCAAAAAATTAAAATGATATAAATCTGGCACAGGCGTCAGTGCAGCCAAATATTGTGCCTTTCATGGCAGCAAGTGCCTTCACACTGTAACCCTTTTGTGGTATTGTGGAAGAGTTCAGTGCTGGAGGTTTTGTGATTGCAGAAGAGGACATCCCCGATCTATTCCATTACTTCAGCATCAGGGGATTGATAGCTGCTGATCCAGGACTGGTTCATTTTAATAAATGTCAGCCGGTCTACAGAGTCGGTGGACAGACGCACTCTTTTGTCTGTGACAAAACCTCCAGCGGCACTGAACGTCCTTTCGGAAAGCACGCTAGATGAAGCGCAACCTAGTAGCTGCATAGCATATTGGCTACGTTCTGGCCAGTGATCCAATCTCAACACCCGTAAGCCAGTGGATCATCTGCTGGAAAGGTACCCAGGTCTGCCCTTGCCCCTAGGTAGTCCTGCACCATATGGTGAAGACGCTGGCAATGGGTGCCTACATTTGACGTCCCTGGGCGTCGAGGACTAAAAAAATTTAAAAAAGCATCAGTCAAGCAACCCTGGCCTTCACCACTATTCCTCTGATCACCCGCAGCCTCAGAAGCATGTGTGTCAGCACTTGGTAATCTACCAGTGCCTGGAAAGGTGTTACACAAGTGTCGCTTTAGAGCGTCCTCAAGTTTTTTCATCCTGTGCTCCCTCTGTGCGGGCAGGATGAGCTCTGCAACTTTCCCCTTGTATCGTGGATCAAGAAGGGTTGCCAAACAGTAATGATCCCTCTCCTTGATAGCACGAATTCTGGGGTCCTTTAGCAGGCTTTGCATCATTAGGGAGCCCATGCAGCGTAGGTTGGAGGTGGCATTAGCTTCTGAGTCTTCCTGGTCAATGAGGATGACCGTATCGTGCACTTCCTCCTCCCAGCCACGCACTAGCCCTTCTGTTTCTGGGCACACAAAACCCTCCCTTGAGGAATCCCCACCATCAATGCCCCCTCTACTTAAATATTCCTCCTCCTCCTCATCCTCCTCCTGTCTGATCTGAGTAGGACCCGCTGGAATGCTGTCTGCGGAAAGACTGGGGCCTTGAGAGCTAGGGAAGGCCTCCTCTTCCTCCCGCTGCTCTGCCTCTAGAGCCACATCTATAATTCCACGCAGAGTGTGCTCCAGCAGGAACACTAAAGGAATTGTGTCACTGATGCATGCACTGTCCCTGCTCACCATCCTCGTTGCCTCCTCAAATGGTGACAGTACAGTGCATGCATCCTTGATTATCAGCCACTGCGGGGGGAAAAAAACAAGTTGACCTGAACCTGTCCTTGTGCCATATTCACACAGGTACTCGTTGATGGCCCTCTGCTGCTTGTGCAGACGCTGCAGCATTGCTAATGTCGAGTTACACCTGGTGGGCATGTCACAGATCAGACGGTTTGTGGGAAGGTGGAATTCTCTTTGAATTTCTGCCAGGCGAACGCTTGCTGGGAATGACCGTATGAAGTGGCTGCAGACTTTTCTGGCCTGGATGAGAAGCTCTGGCAGCCCTGGGTACTTGAATAAGAAACGCTGTACCACGAGATTTAGGCCGTGTGCTAGGCATGGTACATGCGTCAATTTACCCTTGCGTAGGGCGGAGAGAAGGTTGCTGCCATTATCGCAGACGATCATTCCCAGCTCAAGCAGGCATGGTGTTAACCATCTCTGCACCTGCCCCTGCAGAGCTGACAGAATTTCTGACCCGGTGTGGCTCCTGTCCCCTAAACAAACCAGCTCAAGCACAGTATGGCATATTTTTGCTTGAGCCATTGCGTAGACCCTGTCAGGCGTCGCTTTAACTGCCACTTCACCGGAGACAGAGAAGGAGGAGGAGGAAGAGGAAGAGGTGGTGGTGGTGGAGCAGACAGACCTCATACAAGCAGCTTTCTGGAGGCGTGGTGGATGAACAAGCTCCAGCACAGAGCCCCGTCTTGGATCCCTCCCAGCTGCAATCAGAGTTACCCAGTGTGCCGTGAAGGAAATGTAACGACCCTGTCCATGCTTGCTGGACCACGTGTCTAAAGTGACATGCACCTTGCTGCTGACTGCCTTTCCCAATGACTGGATAACATTGTCTTCCACGTGCTGGTATAGTGCTGGAATGGCCTTGCGTGAAAAGTAATGGCGTTTTGGAACCTGCCACTGTGGTACAGCGCATTCAGCAAATTCACGGAAGGGAGCAGAGTCCACCAGCTGAAAAGGCAGCAGCTGCAATGCGAGTAATTTTGCTAAGCTGGCATTTAGATGCTGTGCTTGGGGATGGTTGGGGCTATATTTTTTCTTTCGCTGCAGCAGCTGCGGCAAAGTAATCTGACTGCGTATATCTTCAGCTACTGGGATGATGTCACATTGTGAGGAAGGACCTGGTACATCCATTACTGTAGCATCATCCCTGTCGGTGGAGGTTGTAGGCAATGACATGGCAGGACATACAGTGGGGGTAGAGACAGATGAGGAGGAGGAGGACCTACGCAAAGTTTTGCGCCAACGGGATGTGTGGCACTTGTTCATATGTCGCCTCAAGCACGTGGTACCCAAGTGTCCGGTATCTTTCCCACGCTTAAGCCTCATCTGACTTAGATTACAAATAGCAACGCTGCGCTCTACTGCACATTTCTAAAAGAACTCCCAGAAAACAGAGTTCCTGCATATGTTCTTTGAGACAACAGCGCTCTTCACCGGAGCAGCTCTGACATGCGATGCCTTGGACTGGCTAGTGCTACGGTTGGTCACAGAGGATTTTGTGCCTCGTGTTTGCTGTTCCTCCTCCTCCCCCTCTTCCTCACTTAATTCCTCTGTTTGATCTGGCACCCATGTGGAGTCAGTGACCTCATCATCATTGTCATCTTCTCCCCCTATCTCCTCGTCACTGGAGTCAATTTGGCAGTATGCTGCAGCTGCTGGGGCAACATGAGTGCCAGTTATTTGTGTGTCATCACTGGCACCCCCTCCTCCTCTAGGTTGATTATACTCCTTGCTCAACCTCAGAGATTGAATCAGAGCACTGTACTTGCTGCGCATCCTCAAGCAACATGTCACTCTCATTGTAGTCAAACAATTCAGCTGACTCCTCTGTGTGTGATAGCGAGGCTACGGCAGGAGTAGCTGTGGACATGGAGGCTGCATTAGATGCTTTGGCAGCTGAGGTGGACTGTAAAGCACTATAAGCCTGGCTGGCAGAGGACTCGGAGGATGAGGATGGCCTAGTTAGCCAATCCACCAAGTCCTCTGTATGTTGCTGCTGCTTAAAACGGCCAGCACCAGTTAGAAAGGACAAGCGTGCCCCTGCAGAGGATGCACCACGTCCACCATGACCATAGGAACAGCCTCCCAACACAGGGACTGCTTGCCCACTTATCTGTGTCTGGGAGCATCTGCCTGTCCTCTTTGTTCTTTCAGACATATATAAATTAATATATACAGAACTCTGATTCAACTCTGGTATAAAGATTTAAAGAACTCTGGTATAACTCAGTGAGACACACTGATAGCTGTCAGCCAGTGACGAGACACAGATCACCTCAATTCACAAATGTTTTAAAGAAATTAGAGAGCCCCAAAATACTGTGTGGTACTGGATGTGTGACAAGACACAGATCACCTCAATTCACAAATGTTTTAAAGAAATTAGTGAGCCCCAAAAAACTTGCTGGCTGTGTGACACAAGACACAGAAGATCACCTCAATTCACAAATGTTTTAAGAAATTAGTGAGCCCCAAAATAATGCATGGTACTGGTTGTGTGACACGACACAGATCACCTCAATTCACAAATGTTTTAAAGGAATTAGTGAGCCCAAAAAAACTAGCTGGCTGTGTGACAAGACACAGAAGATCACCTCAATTCACAAATGTTTTAAAGAAATTAGTGAGCCCCAAAATACTGCGTGGTACTGGTTGTGTGACAAGACACAGATCACCTCAATTCACAAATGTTTTAAAGAAATTAGTGAGCCCCAAAATAATGGGTGGTACTGGTTGTGTGACAAGACACAGATCACCTCAATTCACAAATGTTTTAAAGAAATTAGTGAGCCCCAAAATAATGCGTGGTACTGGTTGTGTGACAAGACACAGATCACCTCAATTCACAAATGTTTTAAAGAAATTAGTGAGCCTCAAAATAATGCGTGGTACTGGTTGTGTGACAAGACACAGATCACCTCAATTCACAAATGTTTTAAAGAAATTAGTGAGCCCCAAAATAATGCATGGTACTGGTTGTGTGACAAGACACAGATCACCTCAATTCACATATGTTTTAAAGAAATTAGTGAGCTCCAACATACTGCGTGGTACTGGCTGTGTGATAAGAGACAGATCACCTCAATTCACAAATGTTTTAAAGAAATTAGTGAGCCCCAAAAAGATTTGCTGGCCCAGTGACAAGACACAGAAGATCACCTCAATTCACAAATGTTTTAAAGAAATTAGTGAGCCCCAAAATAATGCTTGGTACTGGTTGTGTGACAAGACACAGATCACCTCAATTCACAAATGTTTTAAAGAAATTAGTGTGCCCCAAAATAATGCGTGGTACTGGTTGTGTGACAAGACACAGATCACCTCAATTCACAAATGTTTTAAAGAAATTAGTGAGCTTCAAAATGCTGCGTGGTACTGACTGTTTGACAAGAGACAGATCACCTCAATTCACAAATGTTTTAACCACTTCGCTGCGGTGGACGCGCTCAGCGCGTCCAACCGCAGGTAGCGTTCCATGCGGTGGACACGCTGAGTGCGTCCTCTCTTTGGGGCCAGCGTTCGGCCGGGTTCCGGCCGATCGCTGGCCCCCCCGGTGCGGGCTGACATCCTCGATGTCAGCCCAGCACCCGGAACCGCCGCCGGAGTAATTAGGGGTCATCGCGGGGGCGCGATGACACCTAATTCAGGCGCCCCCCGCATGTGCGGAGGAGGCGCCTGAAAGGGAGGGGGGGAGGACCTCCCTCCCTCCCGATCGGCGGTGTGCAGGGGGTTAACCCAGGCACCGTTTGGAAGGGCACAGCCTGCCCTTCCAAATGGTACCTGGCATTAACCCCATGGGGGCCGGATTACGAATCGGCGCCAAAAAGCGCCGGTTCGTGATCCTTTCCCGGAGCTGGCCGACATCTTGGATGTCGGCCAAGCTTCCGGGAATGTCCCCTGAGGACTGGTGTCATCGTGCATAGCACGATAACGCCAGTCCTGGAGTTAACCCCTAACTGCCACCAATGGTGGAGATAGGGGTTCCAATGAACCCCCTATCTCCCGATCCGTGGCAGTTAGGGGTTAATGTTTGGTATTGTTGGATCGGCCAGAGCATGGCCGTTCCAACAATACCAAACATGAGTATAAAAAAAGTTTTAAAAAAATAAATAAATGAATTAAAAAAATATATTTAAAAAAAAAATTATAAAAAAAAAATAAACAAGTTTTTTTTTCTTTTTTTTGGTTTGTTAATGCAGCAATATTGTTCCCATTTTAATTATAATGTGAACAATGATGCTGCACTAACGATTTTTGTATGCGGTGCGTTTGTTAAAAATCACGTAATTTTCCCCAAAAAAAAAGTAATGAGACCCCATCTCCAAACTTTTTTTATCAAGTGCACCCCATACAAAATATAACCGCAATTGCTTGCATCTTAAAATGTGAAAAAAAAACACTTTACACGTTGTAAATTATTGAAAATTCATATTTTATTGCATTTTTTGTTATAATAACTAGACAGGTCATGACGTATACATATATTAATGACATATTATGATTTTGCCGAGTCTGACGGAAAGAACGATATATAATATGTCTGGGTCATATACTAAAATAAGCCTTCAAAACGCATTTAAACATGATGAGCAAAATCGGTAAAAATGAGCTCAGCACAGAGGTGGGAAAAGCCTCAGCAGCGAAAGGGTTAAAAAAAGTTGTAAACCCCAAAAAAAAACTTGCTGGCAAAAGTGACAAGACACACATCACCTAAATTCCCTGATATTTGGTAGAAATGAGACCCCCCCAGACCCCCCCCCCAGTAGCATGGCAGACCGGTAGTAACAACACACAACTATCTCCTTTGAAATCTCCTCTGAAATGCGTGCAGAATCGGCGCGTGGAAACGTTTTATAGTGTGCTGCGGGACTTAGCTCTGTGAGCCCATGATTGGGCAAAATTTGCCCAATCAGGACTCTGAGCGGTGATTGGCATAGTGTTGAACCAGTCTTGCACCAGACCTGTGGTCAGGTGCAAGGCTGAAGCCAATTACGAGCTTCAGGCCAGTGGGAAAATGTATTGTGGTCCATTGTGGTCGAACATGCGGCGAACACCCGGAAATGTTCGGTGTTCGCGATCTAATCGAACAGGAAAAGTTCGGGTCGAACTCCGAACCGTCCGAACCGAACAGCTCATCCCTATTCATAAGGCTCCATGGAGTCCTATGAACTCCACAAGCTGATACTTGTGGCGGCACGGGCGCAACTGCCAGTCTCGGGCAGCCTTGTTTTTCATTTGCGGCTAGGCGCTAATGAAGCACCTACATGGAATACCCTTGGTAAAATGGAGACGGTAAAGAAAATCTACAAGCACAGATTTTCTTGCTTATCTTCTCCAATTTACCGACAACTCTTGATTAGGGCCCAATGGTTGTTGTAAGATTACTGCAGCTCTTTAAATTTACACCAGGCTTGGGACACAGCTCATGACAGATTACGCTACAGTCAGCACCCAAAACTGCCAAGCCAAAAGACAAGTTTTTGTTTTGGCTGGAATAATAGGAGAGTGGGGCCATTATACAGCTCCCTCGTTAATCGTAAGGGATCACCAGGTAACACTAACTGCTCAACTGAATAAACCTCCCCACTACCTGTCCTCACTAATCCCCAAATACATCCCAACCCGCTCCCTAAGATCAACAAACAGTGACCTGCGCCTAGCTTCTCCCCGCATCACCTCTTCCCATAATAGACTGCAGGATTTCTCACGCCCTGCCCCCATCCTCTGGGATGCTCTACCTCATTCTGTCAGACTCTCTCCTAGTTTCCCTTCCTTCAAACGCTCCCTTAAGACCTTCCTATTTAGGGAAGACTACCATCCGACTCACTGATGCAACCAGTCCATCAATCTCACCTTGCAGTCCATCACTCTCCCCTTGCAGTCCTCTCCTCCTGTTTCCATCTCCAACCCTTCTAGATTGTAAATTCCCACGGGAATAGGGCCCTCGTTTCCTCCTGATCTGGTTTGTCAAAATGTTGTTCAATGTATTGTAACCCTGTCTATATTGTGCCCATTGTACAGCGCTGCAGAACATGCTGGCACTTTATAAATAAAGAATAATAATGATAATAGCGGGTTAAGAAGGTAAATACCATAGATGTAGAAGATGAATAAATATAACTCTTGAATTCTCATATAGCAAATCTGTCAATCCCAACTGTTAGTTGTTGTTCCCGTCTTCCAGATTTGCAAACTTACATTAATTTCACATTTTTTCACTGTATTTCCACTTTATATTAATTAAAAAGGGGTTTTGCTGACTGTCAACATATTTGTAGACTGTAAGTAATAAAGCAGAGATTCATTGGAGCAGGGATGAGTCACTTATATTGTTTTTTTCTAAGAGAGAGAAGCTTTCATTCTTCAAGGCTGAAATCAAGTTAAAAGGATTCTCGGTTCCTTCACTCTGAGATACTGAAACCTGCTCTGCTTCATTAATCTACAGTAGTTTGCTTGACATTTTGAACATCTTTCCTCTGTGGTTAATGGTTTCTGCAATGCTCTCTGTCACTGGTGTTGCGGCAGTCTAAATGAAACCCCAGCAAACTCCAAATTGTTTTAGACCACAGTTCATTGAGTGGTCATTCCATATTGGGTGGCCTCTGGCTATTATTAGAGTACATCTCCTGCGACCCTTCATCAACTACTTCCTGCCCTAGAGATCGCTTTTGAGGTTCCAGTCATTAGTCTTTTTATTATTCTCTATGAATACAAATGCATTGTAATCTGCTCGACTTGTAATGCGCTCTGACTTTATCCAAAAATACTGACTTTGGCAAATGTTGAGAGCTCCCAGGAGCTGTGGCACAAGTTATTTGATGTACGGGGAGCCCTACCCCAAAAATACAGAGTTAAGTAACCTCGGACTGGATGTTTTCGAACTACATTTCCCGTAAGGCTCAGTCAACCTAATGAGTGGCTGAACGTAATTGGAGATGTCATCCTAAACCATCTGAGGTCCAAGGTTGCTGACCCCTGTCCTAAAACAAACACATAGAAGAAGCTCCTCACTAATCACAAAATACACCCAGCCCACCCTCTAAGATCTAACAATGACCTGCTCCTGCTCCATCAATACCTCTACACATGCCAGACTGCAGGACTTTTCTCGTCCGGCGCTGACCCTATGGAATGCGCTCCCTCGCAATATCAGACTGTCCCCAAATCTGGTTTATTAAACGCTCCCTAAATACCCTTCTGTTTATGGAAGCCGACCACCTAACTCCATAACAAGTCATCCGACCGACCCAAAAATGGTCCTCACCTCTCCCAGCATTAACTCATCACTGCAGCCTCCCTCCTGTTTCTAATCCCCCCTCACTCATCTAGATTGGAAATTCCCACGGGAATAGGGCCCTCACCTCCTCCTGTATCTGCTGGCAGAATACTGACCTGCCTCCTGTATGTATTGTAGAATTATCCTGTCTTTACCCATTGCACCTTTGCACAGCGCTGCGGAATGTGTTGGGCTTAATAAATAATGATAATAAATAATAATGTATTGTCTGTTTATGCCTTAGCCTTAACCTTACATGCTTAATAGTTCTGTAGCCTAAAATGTAGTAGAAGCAGCCTATCAGTGTAGCCCTTCACACTTAACTAACAAAATCTGAAGACACCAAAAATACCATAATTGTTGTTGGTGCCATCTTGATGAACACTATCTAAATACAATGATACACCATATATTGCATTTTTTTCCATAGCAATGGAGATGCTAAATGTGATAATGCCTGTTTTGAAAGGACCTTTTCTTCTTTTCTTCTGGCTGCAGCACTTTGCTTTTTCGTCTTGGCCAAGCTGTTCATATTAAGCCTCAACCGTCTACAGGGTTATTCAGAGAGAGACGATCTGGCCCCGAAATTGCACCAAACAGTGAATTTCCCCGTACGGTGCAATTTTGTGGCCATTCGGCTATTCAGAAACCTGGCAGTTCTCCAAATATTGGCGAATTGTCAGCGAAATACAGTGATCTTCGGCAGCAGTGAAATCCCCCAGAGAAGCAGTGGCTAATCTATTCAGAGGCACCAAACAGCAGAGAATTGTCATTTAAATGCCCTGATGTTCGGTGGTTCAGCTTGAGAGGTTTAAAAAGGGGAATCACATAGGAAAATAAAAAAATATTACCGCTTTTATTTTATTTTTATTCAACCATTTATTCTTTTCATTTTCAGCAAACAGTCTTTTCATTTATTTATTTTGGGGAATTTGTGGGGACCATTTTTACTTTTTATTATTTTCTATTGTACCTTCTTTGTTATTCACACACATTTTCGTGCCGTAGTTTTTTTCTGCAAGCAGCTTTGCAAAGTTGCGGTGGTTTTATTTACCCATTCATCGGCTTGTCAGCTTTTTTCTGGTGGCCGGTTGGTGCTCTGTTCGATGGGTTGTCTGCTTTTTTTGGATCGATTCGGCGGTATTGCGGTGGAACATTGGATGCATTCGGTGGTTTTTCAGATCGATTCAGCGGTTTTATGGCGGTTTTGCGGATATGTTCGACGGCTTAATCCCTGCACTTCGGGGACCCTGCAGTGAATGCTGAATTCACTGCATGGTCGGCGTATCGGACTTACTGAAGTTCAGGGAAAGGGAGAGTCTGTCCACATCCATAAATCTGTTCTTCCACTGGAAGCATCGGCGAAAGAACAGTCATTGGATGTTTGACGTCAGGTTGTTCATGAGTGACAACGCATTGACCACAAGAACCTACCAGTTATGGATTATTCTCAGAGTGTCACTATGTTCAGGACCATTAACTACTTAATAATGATAGTTTAGCCCTCCAGAACTTGACATCTTGTTGCCATAGCAGTTGAGGCATGAGAACCACAGAAATTATATAATGTAGTCATAATGAATGTACCATGCAAAAGCCTTTCATTACGCCACTTACAATAGCATGCATTGTACAGATGTCATTGCTTATAGCCGTCAAGCTACTCTTCAATAATTGAATCATTTTTCTATTCTTCTGCCATAGCTCGGTGTGTCGCGTCGTTTTAGAAATCAGCTATTGTTTTGACCTAGCCGAGGCATTTCAGCGCTGCTTCTTATTGAGACATTTGTTCATTTTTCATTTTCAGCATTGTACTTGTCATGTACCATATGTTTCCTATTACAGATATGAAAAAAAGGCACAGAAACGCTGATTGCCTTTTGAATTATATATATAAGCATATGTGCCTCTCATATGTCATTATAGCTTCCAGATATTTAGGGAACGTGAAATAAAAGAAAAAAAACAAATGAGCCAAATTTATCGAACAATTATGCACATTATGTTGATACAGCAATAAGCGATAACATAAAAACGTCTCCATTCATATTTCAAATTAACATACTGTACATCCAGTTTGTTTGTTTTTTTATTCTACGATTTCCTGATGACGCGCAGCCCCCATGCTCTGTAACGCTCTCCCTCGTACTGTCAGAATTTCTCCAAGTTTCCCTTAAGACATTCCTATTTAGGGAAGCCCAACACCCGACTCACTGATGCAACCAGTCCATCACTTTCACCTAGTAGTCCACCACTCTCACCTTGCAGTCCCTCACTTTCACCTTGCAGTCCATCACTCCCACCTTGCAGTCCATCACTCTCAACTTGCAGTCCATCACTCTCACCCAGCAGTCCACCGCTCTCACCTTGCAGTCCCTCACTTTCACATTGCAGTCCATCACCCTCAACTTGCAGTCCATCACTCTCACCTTGCAGTCCATCACCTTGCAGCCCATCACTCTCACCTTGCAGCCCTCGCCTCCTGTTTCCACCCCCAACCCTTCTAGATTGTAAATTCCCACAGGAATAGGGCCCTTGTTTCCTCCTGTACTGGTTTGTCAATTGTTGTTCAATGTATTGTAACCTTGTCTATATTGTGCCAATTGTACAGTACTGCAGAATATGCTGGCACTATATAAATAAAGAATAATACTAATGTTTCATTATCACTGTTATGTATTGAGGTATTATGCTGTCCTCCATCCAGCAGATGGCAGCAGAGCAAATGTGTGCATTTGTACTTCTGTGGTGTAAGTGTCTCTTGTGTGTATGTCTCTGTGTTAGCTTTATGCTGTAATAAATCAGTGAAGTACTCTTCCAAATGCTTGTCTGTATCACTGAGCAGTTATCCATTCAAATACACTAAAATCACATAGCACGCTAGCCTGTATTTATACGTATAATGTTCACTGCAACCTTGACAACATACAGGGCTATTCAGAGAGCGGTGAAAACCTTGAGAATTGGCAGGAGAAGAGAACAATCTAAACCAATTAGCCGATTTGGAAAGTGAGATAAATGGGAGAATTTTTCTGGTTTGACTATTTTGACCTAGAATTTTCAATTCTCCAGTCATTCTCAAGGTTTTCACCGCTTTCTGAATAGCCCTGATCGTCTTCTTTTTAATATGTCCGTCTGTAACATCAAAACTTTCAAATAAATGTTCCTAAATGGAATGGGGGAATTCTGCCATCAAAGAGGATGAGAGCACTAGAGTTAATTTACCCTTAAATCGGGAAGGACTAGGTACAAAGAATGATGTGTTCTACACAGTGCTATTATTCTGCAGTGATGCTATATGTCGGTTATAAAGATGAAAGACAGTTTCTCAGCAGCAAGCATTTTTTTTAAAGATAATACTGTGTTTTTAATACACGCTGATCAGCCTAAACATTAAAACCACTGCCAGGTGACATGAATTAAACTGATTAAATGGTTATAATGACACCCGTCAGCGGGTGGGATATATTAGGAGCAAGTGAACAGCCAGTTCTTGAATTCCATTTGTTGGAAGCAGAAATATAGGCGGAAAGATTATTATTATTATTGTTGTCATTTATATAGCGCCAACAGTTTCCGCAGCGCTTTACAATAACCAAAGGGAACGAGATAAACAAACATAGAATGGAAACAAGAGGTTTAGAGGGCCCTGCTCATAGGAGCTTGCAGTCTAGAGCAGTGGTCTCCAACCCTGGTTCTACGGGCCCACTAACAGGCCAGGTTTGCCAGATATGTGAAGCACAGCACAGGTGACATGATTTGCTTTTCAGTGATTGCAGGATTCAGTCTGCATTTCCCCAAGGTGATCATTAAAGCTGGCCTATTAGTGGGCCTTGAGGACCAAGGTTGGAGACCACTGGTCTAGAGGGATTAGGTTGAGGAAGACAAACGGAATTTTACTAGACGACAGGATCATTAGTGCCAGTGGTTTAGATGATGATCCACACGCACCCTGCAATTAATTGCCCATCCAACCTTTACAACCACACAGTTAACCCATTGCTCACCCCTCCCTTTCGCAATCAATCACTTCAGGCTCCTCGTGTTATCATCTCCTATGACAATGGTACTCCATATTTTCTTTATGTTTACTGTAAATTCACTAGCTATAAAGCCATATATGTCTTTCCATATACCATTACCTCCACGCTCCATTTGTATTGCTCCCTCATTGCTTCCACCCTCCCTACTCTTAGTACATACCAAAAGTGGTGCAAGCCAGGGAGGACAACCAGTGGACTAGGGATGAGCTGTTCGGTTCGATCTGTTTGATGTTCGATTCGAACATCGCCCGTTCGGCAAACATCGAACATTTCCACGTGTTCGGTTCGTGTTCGCCCACAATGCACCTTTCCACTGGCCTGAAGCTTGTAATTGGCTACAGCCTTGCACCTGACCTGTGGACAGGTGCAAGACTATGCCAATCACGGCTCAGAGTCCTGATTGGGCAAATTTTGCCCAATCATGGGCTCACAGAGCTAAATCCCGCAGCACATTATATAAGGCATCCCCAGCACGTGTTTTTTGAGAGGAAATTGTTCTGTTAGTGTGTCTTCTCAGTGCCAGCAGCTATTGGGGGGGTCTCACTTCTAGCAGATATCTGGGAATTGTTGTAATCTGTGTCTTGTCAGTGCCAGCAGCTATTGGGGGGTTCTCACTTCTAGAAGATATCTGGGAATTGTTGTAATCTGTGTCCTCTCAGTGCCAGCAGCAATTGGGGGGGGTCTCACTTCTAGCAGATATCTGGGAATTGTTGTAATCTGTGTCTTGTCAGTGCCAGCAGCTATTGGGGGGTTCTCACTTCTAGAAGATATCTGGGAATTGTTGTAATCTGTGTCTTCTCAGTGCCAGCAGCAATTGGGGGGGTCTCACTTCAAGCAGATATCTGGGAATTGTTGTAATCTGTGTCTTCTCAGTGCCAGCAGCTATTGGAGAGTCTCACTTCTAGCAGATATCTGGGAATTGTTGTAATCTGTGTCTTCTTAGTGCCAGCAGCTATTGGGGGGTCTCAATTCTAGCAGATATCTGGGAATTGTAATCTGTGTCTTGTCACTGTTCCAGCTATCAGGGGGTCCTATCAGGGGGTCTCACAGATTTGTAGCAGATTTCTGCGAATTTTAATCTGTGTCTTGTCACTGCCACCCATCAGGGGGTCTCACAGATTTGTAGCAGTTATCTGGGAATTAGAATCTGTGTCTTGTCACTGCCACCCATCAGGGGGTCTCACTGGTTTATAGGTGGTTTCTGGGAATTTTAATCTGTGTGTTGTCACTGCCACCCTTCAGGGGCTCTCACTGATTTATAGGAGGTTCCTGGGAATTGTAATTTGTGTCTTGTCACTGCCACCCATCAGGGGGTCTCACTGATTTATAGGTGGTTTCTGGTAATTTTAATCTGTGTCTTGTGAAAACTGTAATTGAATTTAGGAAAGGCATGGGATAGGCATAAGGCTATCCTAAACAAAAGATAAATCCAGGTAAAGTATCCATGTATTTGGGCAGATTAGATGGGCCGAAAGGTTCTTATCTGCCGACATTTTCTATGTTTCTATGTTTGTCACTGCCACCCATCAGGGGGTCTCACTGATTTATAGGAGGTTCCTGGGAATTGTAATTTGTGTCTTGTCACTGCCACCCATCAGGGGTCTCACAGATTTGTAATCTGTAATCTCACAGATTTTAATCTGTATCTTGTCACTGGCTGCCAGCTATCAGGGTGTCTCACTGAGTTATACCAGAGTTCTGGAAATCTTTAATCTAGATAACACAGTTGAATCAGAGTTCTGCATATCTCCAATTATTATAACAGAGTTGAATCAGAGTTCTGTATATCTTTAATCTATATATCACTCACCATGTCAGAAAGACCAAAAAGGACAGGCAGACGCTCCCAGACACAGATAAGAGGGCAAGCAGCCTCTGTGTCGGGAGGCTGTGCCTCTGGTTGTCGTGGACGTGGTGCATCCTCTGCAGGGGCACGCTTGTCCTTCCTAACTAGTGCTGGCCGTCTTAACTAAGCAGCAGCAACATACAGAGGATTTGCAGGATTGGCTAACCAGGCCATCCTCATCCTCCTCATCCTGTACCAGCCAGACTTGTAGTGGTTTACAGTCCACCTCAGCTGCCAAAACATCTAATTCAGCTTCCATGTCCACAGCTACTCCTGCCATAGCCTCACTATCACACACAGAGGAGTCAGCTGAATTGTTTAACTACAATGACATTGACATGCTGCTTGAGGATGCGAAGCAACTACAGTGCTCTGATACAAACTCTGAGGTTGAGGAAGGGAGTATAATCAACCTAGAGGAAGGGGGTGCCAGTGACACACAAATAACTGGCACTCATGTTGCCCCAGCAGCTGCAGAATACTGCCAAATTGGCTCCAGTGACGAGGAGATAGGGGGTGATGACAATGATGAGGTCACTGACTCCACCTGGTTGCCTGATCAAACAGAGGAGTCAAGGCAGGAGGAGGCACAACAAAAATGAGGCAGAACATCCTCTTTGATCAACCGTAGCCAGTTCAAGGCATCAGAAGTCACAGCTGCTCAGGTGCAGAGCGCTGTTGTCTCAAAGCACATGTACAGGAAGTCTGCTGTCTGGGAGTTCTTTAAGAAATGTGCAGCAGACCGCATCGTTGCTATTTGTAATCTATGTCATATGAGGATCAAGCGTGGGAAAGACACTTCCCACGCTTGGATACCACGTGCTTGAGGCGACATATGACCACCTGCCAGGCATCCCATTGGCACAACACTTTGCATAGGTCCTCCTCCTCATAATCTGTCTCTTCCCCCACTATATGTCCTGTCATGTCATTGCCTACAACCTCCACTGACAGGGATGATGCTACAGGAATGGGTGTACCAGGTCCTTCCTCAGAATGTGACAGCATCCCATCAGCTGGAGATTTACGCAGTCAGATTACGTTGCCCCAGCTGCTGCAGCATAAGAAAAAATATAGTCCCAACCATCAACCAACCAAGCACAGCATCTAAATGCCAGCTTAGCAAAATCACTCGCATTACAGCTGCTGCCTTTCCAGCTGGTGGACTCTGCTTCCTTCCGTGAATTTGCTGAATGTGCTGTACCACAGTGGCAGGTTCCAAAACGCCATTTCTTTTCACGGAAGGCCATTCCAGCACTATACCAGCACATGGAAGACAATGTTATGGAGTCACTGGGAAAGGCAGTCAGCAGCAAGGTGCACATGACTTTAGACACGTGGTCCAGCAAGCATGCACAGGGCCGTTACATTATCTTCACGGCACACTGGGTAACTCTGCTTGCAGCTGGGAGGGATCCAGGACGGGGCTCTGTGCTGGAGCTTGTTCATCCACCATGCCTCCAGAAAGCTGCTTGTATGAGGTCTGTCTGCTCCACCACCTCTTCCTCCTCCTCCTTCTCTGTCTCTGGCGAAGTGGCAGTTAAACCGACGCGTGGCAGGGGCTACGCAATGCCTCAAGTAAAAAGATGCCATACTGTGCTTGAGCTGGTTTGTTTAGGGGACATGAGCCACACCGGGCCAGAATTCTGTCAGCTCTGCAGGGGCAGGTGCAGAGATGGTTAACACCACGCCAGCTTCAGCTGGGAATGGTCATCTGTGATAATGGCAGCAACCTTTTCTCCGCCCTACGCAAGGGTAAATTGACGCATGTACCATGCCTAGCACACGTCCTAAATCAAGTGGTACAGCATTTCCTAACCAGGTACCCAGGGCTGGCAGAGCTTCTCAGCCAGGCCAGAAAAGTCTGCAGCCACTTCAGATGGTCATTCCCAGCAAGTGTTCGCCTGACAGAAATTCAAAGAGAATTCCACCTTCCCACAAACCGTCTTATCTGTGACATGCCCACCAGGTGGAACTCGACATTGGCAATGCTGCAGCATCTACACAAGCAGCAGAGGGCCATCAATGAGTACCTGTGTGAGTATGGCACAAGGACAGGTTCAGGTCAACTTGTTTTTTTTCCCCCCACAGTGGCTGATGATCAAGGATGCATGCACTGTACTGTCACCATTTGAGGAGGCAATGAGGATGGTGAGCAGGGACAGTGCATGCATCAGTGACACAATTCCTTTAGTGTTCCTGCTTTAAAACTTGTTGTCCTTGTTTCCTGTCCCCCAGGGTACTTCCCGGACCCCCATACACCTTTTATGGCAAATATCTTGCATATATGCCCTCTTGGAGGGCACTCTGAAAATTGAACTTTCGAGTCCCATTGACTTGCATTGAGTTCGGTTCGTGTTCGAGTTCGAACTTAAACTTTTGAAATTGTTCGAGTTCGAATGTGAACCGAACATGGGGGTGTTCGGCTCATCACTACAGTGGACTGGTGTCAAGATCATGGGCACCCAAGGCTCATTGATGCACATGGGGAGTGATGACTAGCCTGTCTGATTCGATCATACAGAACACCTACTGTAGCTCAAATTGTTGAAAACCATAATGCTGGCCATGCCATTGTTGCAGAATTCACAACCCATTTATGGCCATATTGTTCCCTGGTAGCAGTGGCCTCTTTCAGCATGACAGTGCACCGTGACACACTGCAAAAAATTGCTATGGAATGGTTTGAGGAACATATACTGGAAAAACCAAATCGAACCATAGAGGCTCCAGCTTAAAAGATCTGCTGCTAATGTCTTGGGGCCAGATACCACAAGACCCATTCAGAGGTCTAAAATGATAATTAATATTATCTATAATTTCTTATATCAATTACATTTTAGTGATAAAATCAACCCAGGACATACTTGAAAACGAGAGAAATTTCAATGTATCTGTAGCGCTGTGTTAAAATCTTGCTGTGGCAGTACCTATTTTTGGCCACAAGATGGAGACTATCGCGATCAGAGACACTGGACATTGGGACTACAATTCCCGGCATGCTTTGCAAGGAGACAGGAAGTGGGTGGGGACTGGACCCTTACATCCTCCGCCTCGTGGAGAACGCGCCAGAGCGCGCCAGGGAACGAGAGAGAGCAGACGCAGTGCCGTAGATCGTAAGAGGGCCTAGGCCAGAGAGCAAGTGAGCCTGTCAGTTCTTTTACCGGGTCATTCAGCCTAAGGAGAAGGAGCCCTCCAAGGTTCCAGAGTTGCTGCAGATTGAACCAACCGAAGACCTCGAGTAAGGAGTCACCGCAAGTTGATCGGGTACAGAGAGCAGGCGGTGAGCTGGGCCAAAGTCGTGGACAAGCTACGGGAAGTCAGACAACGGATCCGGCCGCTAGTATCCCCAGTCAAGATCGAGCGGAGAGACGTCCTGGGTCAGCGGAGCCTAAAGCAACCGGTGGATGGGTGAGAGGCCTCCAAGGCCGTTTGTAATACAAAGAATACGCTGCTGTTTTCTCTTTAAAGTCCACAGGGCCCCAACTTGACTAGTCGAAGACATTCTTTAAGTAAATTCACTGGCCAGTTGAACAGTACCCGGGTACCATACACACACATACACACCTTTTACATTCCGGGACTTAACCTGTGCAGGACTCATTTTTGTTACGAATCGGAACAGGGGTAAAGATACGTTCCGAATATATTTTTCTCTTTTCCGCTACGTGTCCCTTTTTCGAATATTCGTGCAACTGCATTTTCTTTTATGTTCGGTTACGAATATTTTATTTACCGAAATACGACGCCTCGTGTTTCGGTTCTTTTCCGCTACGCGTTTTATCGCAATACGAAAGTACTGTAATAATATCTGTGAATACCGTATCTCAATATCTGCCTAATATTTTAGTAAACTATTTAAATGATAAAAACCCACAGCTGTGTTGGAGTATATTTATTCCCTAGTGCGGGGAGACTGACCCGTGGTTCATTTTCAGCGGCTCCTCCGGGAGTGAGCGCTACATATCCTTCCTGGTAAAATCCTTTATAAATAAATAAATAAATAAATTAGAAATAGTTTTTAATTAATTTTCTTAACTCTCACGCATGTCTTTTGTTTTCATCGGATTTTCTTGTTCTCTCAAGTGTCTGAATAGAGATGAGGTAACAACAAAGTGACCTACTGTACATCTACTTACACAAGAACATCATGTTCTCAAACTATGCAAAATGCAACGGGTTAAATTCCAAAGCTAATGCTAAAATAGGAATGCTAACGGGGAAAACCTTTGCCTATCCCTGTAGTGTCCCCCATTTTAGCTTTATATTCAGGGGCAGCGTTGTCTCAGCACCTTGCCTCGGTATGCAGTGCTGTCAGTGATACTCTCGGTAGCGCTTCCATGCCGCTGCGAGTATCACCTCCTGGAGTCCGTAGGACTCCATGGAGGTTTCCACCTCCAGGCCGTAAGCCCTGTGCGATCTCGCTTTTGCATGATAGTGCATCGATACAGAGTGATCACGAAGGGAGATTGGGAACTATTTGTCCACAGTCTCACTCTGCTCCCGGGGGCAAGAAGCGGCATATCGGGCCACCGTTATGAGAGATGAGTATAAGATTTATTGGGTTTACGGGGTGCTAAATGATTTCACAAAAGCGAAATCCTTCAGACCAGCTTTTAGGTGTAGCTAACATTTTGTTTAACCCATAAAGGGTGGCCTGAAGTTAAATGCCACAGATGTCTCCTCCGAACAAGAGGAACCTTTAACCCCACATCGTTTTGGCCTCGCAGGACTGCACAGTGGATACCTCTCTTAGTCCCTCAAGCAAGGAATCCAATATTCGAATACTTTTCAGGTTCATGGAGAACATAAATAAGTTTATGAGAGCAGTGACAACAGGTGGTGGCATAATTGGCTTCGGTGAGTTCCTGCTCTGGTCTCAGAAGGTTTTAGCCTGATTACAGAAAAGTTACCATATGCAAATCAGACTACTGTCACCCAGAAAGAGCAGCCAGGACTGAAATGCCAAGGACATCTCCTCTGCACGACCTAAAGACACAAACCAAATTTTCAAAAAAAAAATTGAATAATATTGAATATGTCACATACGCAGCATAATTTAAATCATTGTCAGATTCTTTGTTTTCAGTTTTTTGTAACTAACAGGGTTATTCAGAGTGCACCAAAATGTCACCGACATTTTGGTGCGCTCTCTCATTCCCCGCACCTCGGGGAATCAAATTCTCCAACCCTGCGGTGAATTCAGCTTTCCCCGCAGGGTCCCCGAAGTGCTGGTAAAATCTGCCGAACGTATCCCAAAAGACGCTCCTTAGCTGCCCCATCAGATAGAAAAACCACCGTAAACACATCGCACGCATCTGAAAAATGCTGCCCATCCACCGCAAAACCGCCGATAAAACCCCAAACGTATCCAAAAAAGCCAACGATCCGCCAAACACAGCACCGACCAGCCGCCGGGAAAAGCCGACAAGCCAACAAATGGGGTAAAAAAAAAAAAGAAAGGCAAAATGATTGAAAGTTTCAAATTTGAAGCACTGTATGCAAAAAAACTACCGGATAAAAATGTCTGGAATTAACATATATGGTCCTATTAATAATAATAAAAAGGTCTGTTACAGAAAAAAAAAAGCTATTTAAAAAAAAATAGGAAGAATAAAATTTGCCTAAAAAAAACCCCTAGAAATGCCTAAAGAAAATCTTAAAAAAATTTGACTTTTTGCTGCAGATTAAAATTTATTTATTTATTTATTTATTTATAAAGGATTTTACCAGGAAGGATACATCGAGATTTCTCTCGTTTTCAAGTATGTCATGGGTTCAAGAACATTGAAGTGTTACAGAAATACAAAGTAATACAATGCAAGATATTAAAAAAAAACACAAATATACAGATTAACAGAAAATAAATATGTAGGAAATATAGTCACTATGTTACATGTTTACAGGTGCATTCTGTATTGAGGTATGTTAGTAAGGAGCTTTTGAGTGACTTAAGACTGGGGGAAGATTTGATGGTGTCTGGGAGGTTATTCCATAATTGTGGTGCTCTGTAGGAAAATGAGGACCGAGCCACTGTCTTTTTGTATTGTGGTATTGCAAGTAAGGTGCTGGTCCTGGATCGGAGGTTATAGGATGAGGGAGCTGCTGGGGGAAGCAACCTATTCAGGTAGGGTGGCAGCTTCCCAGAAAAGCTCTTAAACACCAGGCTGGAAAGGTGAAGGGTGCATTTAGACTCCAGCGATGGCAAGTTTAGCTCTTTTAACATGTCACAATGGTGGGTCATGTAGTTACATTGTAATGCAAAGCGGCAGAATGAGTTATACAATGTAGTAAGTTTCTGAAGATGTGTTTGTGGGGCGGCTGCATACACTACATCTCCGTATTCAATAGCCGGCATAAGCATTTGTTGTACAATCTGCTTTCTTACCGCGGGGCTCAGGCAGGATTTGTTTCTGTACAGGGCACCTAGTTTGGGGTAAAGTTTAGATGAGAGTTTTTCGATGTGGGGGCCAAAGGATAGATTAGGGTCCAACCACATACCTAGATATTTGAGAGAAGTGACTGTGGTCAGCATGCCATTTGATTTTGTCCCAACACATAAGTGGGGATTTTGGAATTTATGTAGTTTAGGTTTTGTTCCAAAGAGCATCATAGTTACAGTATTGTCATTATTTAAAAAAGTTTGTTGTGTTTGATCCACTTTTCTACCTCTGTGAATTGTTCTTGCAGCACGGCTTCCAGCTGCCGGAGATTTGGTTTGCTGGTATAGATTAAGGTGTCGTCTGCATACATATGTACAGTTGAGGCTTTGCAGACGTTGGGCAGATCATTTATGAATATTGTGAATAGCAGGGGGCCTAGTATTGAGCCTTGGGGTACACCGCAAGTGACAGGGAGGGAGGAGCTGCCAGAAATTGACACATATTGTGATCTGTCGGATACATATGATTGAAACCAGGTTAGCGTGCGATCACCAATGCCAGAGCTTTTAAGTTTTTCTAACAAGATGCCATGGTCTACTGTGTCAAAGGCCTTGGCAAAATCAAGGAAGATGACTCCAGTTAGGTTTCCTTGTTCCATCCCAGCTTGGATATCATTGGAAACTTTTAAAAGGGCGGTTGTAGTTTAGTGATTTGGACGAAAGCCTGATTGATCTGGGGTTAAGTAGTTCCAATATTGATAATAATCACGTAATTGTGTGTAGATGCATTTTTCCAAAATTTTTGACATTACAGGGAGCAACGATATTGGACGGTAGTTGGATACCAAAGTACTGTCACCACTTTTATGGATAGGTACCACTCTCACAGTCTTCCAGAGTTCGGGTATGTAACACGTTGCCAGTGATTCATTGATTAGGGAAAATAATAAACAGTTTAATAGATATTGAATTAAAACAGATTTTTTTTTTACATTGAAACCTATGGGATTCACCTGATTAAACCTGCCGGTGGGGGAGTCTCCCATGGCGCAATAATAATATACGGTAGGATGTAGGTATATAACTACCGTCCTGATATTCTAATACATATGGGCAATGAAGAAGGGTGTGGGGTCAAAACATCGTGCAGAGTATCACAATATGTGGATAATGCTTTACGGTGTAACTCCCACATAGGTAGCATCCCCCAAAACAAGATATCCCCACACATATATAGAGCGCTTATAGAAGGTCTCCCTATTGATTAAACCTGCTGACTGAAACCACCGAACACCAGGGCATTTCACTGACATTTCTCTGCTGTTCAGTGTCTGTGAATAGATTATGCAAAAAGTACATATCTGGTGGCGCGATGGCGGTCGATTTTGGGTATCCGGTGGTTCTCTTAATTAAGAGAACCACCGGATACCCAAAAGCGACTGCAATCGTGCCACCAGATACGTACTTTTGGCATTTTAGATACACTGGTTTGGGGGAAACCACAGATTTTCTGGTTTTGGCATTGGCTAACTGGTGGTGGCACAGGTTTGGGCGCCGACCACCTCTTCTTTGTGTTCTCTGAATAGATTAACCATTGCTTCTCTATGGGGATATCACTGCTGCCGAAAAGGCACCGTATTTGCTGGCAATTCGCCAAAATTTGGTGAACTTCCTGCTTTCTGAATAGCCGAATGGACACGAAAGGGCACTGTACGGGGAAATTCATTGTCCAGTGCAATTTCGGGGCAAGATCGAATCTCTGATTAAACCGTTAAGTGAGCTACATTAGAATGTGTCCAAATTTTCCCAAAGGTTTCAGAAAAGCTGTTAAAGCCAGTAACCAGCTGCTGATAATAGCTGCAATTTACAAATTCACAGTATTGAAAAGAAGAGAAATAACCCTTCGGCGATATTCATACACCTTGATTTTATCGAGTGACTAATAATTAAATTGCAAAAATTATTCCATAAGTGACACTTCTAGATGTTATTATTTTTTTTCTGCACTTCGCAGGCTAATAAATCATTCCTCGCATTCCTATTGAGAATCATGATGCTCATTCATTGATTGGATCTAGTTCAGTGTGTTAATATTTTTTTTATTACTCCCAACAAAAGTCAAAACGGATATGGCTGTTTGTTTTTATGCACAGAATTATGCACATTTAACAAAGATATACATCATAAAATGTCCTAATAGTGCCATCTGTTATCTTAATGATGTGTTGCGCGTACAATATGTAGTGTCACAGAAGTTAGAGAGAGGCGCTGTCATTTCTCAGTCTATTTTCTTTAACTCTTTCATGCTGAGTGATGTGCCTTGGCCGACATTGAAAAACTAAGGAAAGTCACACTCATCCCCTGGTGGAATACGAATACCATAGAGACCATCAGGTTCTCCGCTTGAGGACAATGGAATCCTCATGGGCAAAAGCAATGACTAAAATATTACATCAATCAGTGCATAAAGTTTGATAGGAGTATGCAAGCCCCACAAGAAAATGAAGAACAACATGTTTGTGGGGCTTGGATACGCCAAGTAAACGTTATGCACTGACTGACGTGTTGTCCGGCTAAGTACAGGTTGCAAAACCTGACACTGGTCCTTGAAGTAGCCAGGTATATAGAAGAATACATAGAGTATTACAATAAAATGCAATAAAAATACAATAAAGTGCAAAAGCAAAGTCAGAGAAGAGAGGATCATAGACGAAACAATAGGAGAGAAACCAGTCCTTTTAATATCCAGACTGGACAAATAGGGATGTATGATTAAGGCTAATGAGCCGAAACGTTACATGTTTTAGCACCATGGGGCCTGCTTATCCCCTTGAATAAAGGGATTTTTCTGACACTACTTCTCGCTTGAGGACCTGCCTTTCTTTTGACTAGGGATGAGCCGAACACTCCCCGAGTTCGTTTCGAAGCCGAACCCGAACCCGAACTCAAACCCCATAAAAGTCAATGGGGCTGAAAATTCGGTTTTTAAAGTGCCCTCCAAGAGGGCATATATGCTAGATATTTGCCATAAAAAGTGTATGGGGGTCTGGGTAGTGCCCTGGGGGACAGGAAACAAGGACAAAAAGATAAAAAAAAAAACGTTTTTAAAGGGACAGTGAGTTTTCCATGAAATAAGAGTTAAAAATAAAAACGAAAAATTCCTTCAAATATTGGGCCTAGGAGGTCCCCATAACCTGCCCGTGAAGTGGCGGATTTCTAGGATGTATAGAAATATGTAAAAACCAAAAAATGACATTTCAAATTACGGTAAATGCTTTTCCTTTAATCTATCCATAAACAACTGCTTGGGGCGGCAGTCTGTATGAAAAGAGGAGACACGCAGAAAAGGTTTACTGATTTTTTGGCGGTGAAAAGCAGGAGAATGACTGGAGAATGGAAAATTCTAGACCAAATAGCCGATTTGGAAAGTGAGAAAAATGGGAGAATTTTTCTGGTTTGGCTATTTTGACCGAGAATTTTTTCTTCAGTCATTCTCCTGAGTTTCACCTTTCTCTGAATAACCCTGTCAAGGTTATTCAGAGAGCGGTGTAGAGCAGGAGAATGACTGGAGAACGGAAAATTCTAGGTCAAAATAGCCAAACCTTCCTGTGAACAACCCTGAGAGAGAGGTGAAAGCCAGGAGAACTGGCAGGAGAAGAGAACAATCTAGACCAAATAGCCAATTTGGAAAGTGAGTTAAATGGGAGAATTTTTCTGGTTTGGCTATTTTGACCTAGAATTTTCACTTCTTCAGTTATTCTCCTGCTTTTCACCTCTCTCTGAATAACCCTGTGAATGTTTAATCCCGAGGTGAAAAATAACATTGCTTAAGGCTGGGGTCAGACGAGTGCAGTTATCACGTCTGTGTTGCCGCACATTTGTACGTCCGTGGCAGCATAGCATTCTGCCCAATGGAGCCCCACACACAAAGTACGTCCGCACGGAAGTGCGGATGCATGGCGGATGCAGCAAACAGACGCAGGTTAGGCAAGAACATACTACTGCTAGAACGGACGTGCGGAGTGCGCCACGTCCACAACGTCCGTGTAGCTTTGTATGTGAGTGATGAAACGAGGTCAGATGGACTGCATTTATACGTCCAGCATTTTTGACGGACAGAATTTTTTTTCATTTTAATTTATTTTCCCTGCTACATCAGTCAAAAAATACGTCAGTGAAAAAAACGGACTGTTTGGCCACTACCTTGTTGTCAGTCAGTAAGTACGTCCGTACTGCACGGACGCACAGTCCGTAAAAAATGCGCTCATCTGACCCTAGCCTTAGATGTTATCTTGAATTTTTTTCAAACACCAGTTAACCACTTGGCTGCTATGGACGTGCTCAGCGCGTCCAGCCAAGTGATTCTCCTGTGCTATGGACGCGCTGAGCGCGTCCATGCACAGGAGGCAGCAATCTGCCGGATTCCGGCGGATTGCTGCGCCCCCCGGTGTGGGCTGACATCTTGGATCCGGCTCCAAAATTCAAATTTTATTGCATTTTTGTAATAATATACAGACATGACATAACGTATACATATAATAATGACATATTATGAATCTGCCAAGTCTGCCAGAAGGAACGATATATAATATGTCTGGGTCATATATCAAAATATGGCTACAAAACGCGGTTAAACATGATGAGCGAAAGCGGTAAAAATGACCTCAGCACAGAGGTGTGAAAAGCCTCAGCAGCGAAAGGGTTAAATGCAGCATATTAGGATGTTTTAGGGAAATTAATTATCAAATCTCAATCAGAAGCAGACACCACCCCACTCTCAGTATGGTGTACAGTGTATCAAATTGATTACCAGACTAAAAACACCTGGTGTTATGCCTGTTTGTGAACAGAGGCATTTAGGGTTGATAATCTTTCCACGTACACATTAGTTTTTAATTCAATATTTAATAAACCGTGGCTTATAATATTCTGCAGTAAAGAGTCTCTTTATTTCTCGATTTTTTAGTATTTTTTTAAGCATTTTCTATACTTTTTTCAAAATTTCTTTTTTTTTTTCGAACTCGAACCGAACACGCCCACAAAGTTCGAAATTCGCGAACTTTCGAACTGCCAAAGTTTGGGTCGAACTCCAAACCGTCCGAACACGAACAGCTCATCCCTACTTTTGACCAGTGTATCCGGGTTTTCGGCGTCCCCACCTCTGCAGTTTCCCCGCGACCAGGCAGGGATTCCCACTTATAGTGGATCGTGGCACTTCTCTTGTACGACATTGGACAACTAGGGAAGACGCAAAAGAGTAGTCAAAGAACAACCGAGGACAAAGGACAACAGAGGAGTGCGTAGTCAAGTAAACAAAGACGATTGAAGGGATCCACTGGTCAAGAATAGTCAGAAAACAGGTCGGGATCAGAATACCTACAGTCAGGTCCAGAAATATTGGGACATCGACACAATTCTAACATCTTTGGCTTTATACACCACCACAATGGAGTTGGAATGAAACAAACACAATGTGCTTTAACTGCAGACTGTCAGCTTTAATTTGAGGGTATGTACATCCAACTCAGGTGAACGGTGTAGGACTTACAGCAGTTTGCAGATGTGCCTCCCACTTGTTAAGGGACCAAAAGTAATGGGACAGAATAATAATCATAAATCAAACTTTCCCTTCTTAATACTTGGTTGCAAATCCTTTGCAGTCAATCAAGCCTGAAGTCTGCTACGCATAGACATCACCAGACGCTGGGTTTCATCCCTGGTGATGCTCTGCCAGGCCTCTACTGTAACTGTCTTCAGTTCCTGCTTGTTCTTGGGGCATTTTCCCTTCAGATTTGTCTTCAGCAAGTGAAATGCATGCTCAATGGGATTCAGGTCAGGTGATTGACTTGGCCATTACATAACATTGCACTTCTGTCCCTTCAAAAACTCTTTGGTTGCTTTTGCAGTATGCTTTGGGTCATCGTCCATCTGCACTGTGAAGCGCCGTCCAATGAGTTCTGCAGCATTTGGCTGAATGTGAGCAGATAATATTGCCCGAAACACTTCAGAATTCATCCTGCTGCTTTTATCAGCAGTCACATCATCAATAAATACAAGAGAACCAGTTCCATTGGCAGCCATACATGCCCATGCCATGACACTACCACCATCATGCTTCGCTGATGAGATAGTATGCTTAGGATAATGAGCAGTTCCTTTCCTTCTCCATACTCTTCTCTTCCCATCATTCTGGTACAAGTTGATCTTGGTCTCATCTGTCCATAGGATCTTGTTCCAGAACTGTGAAGGCTTTGTTAGGTGTTGTTTGGCAAACTCTAATCTGGCCTTCCTGTTTTTGAGGCTCACCAATGGTTTACATCTTGTAGTAAACCCTCTGTATTCACTCTGTTGAAGTCTTCTCTTGATTGTTGACTTTAACACACATACACCTACCTCCTGGAGAGTGTTCTTGATCTGGCCAACTGTTGTGAAGGGTGTTTTCTTCACCAGTAAAAGAATTCTTCCGTCATCCACCACAGTTATTTTCAGTGGTCTCCCGGGTCTTTTGGTGTTGCTGAGCTCACCAGTGCGTTCCTTCTTTTTGAGAATGTTCCAAACAGTTGTTTTGGCCACGCCTAATGTTCTTGCTTTCTCTCTCATGGGTTTGTTTTGTTTCTTCAGCCTAATGATGGCTTACTTCACTGATAGTGACAGCTCTTTGGATCTCATCTTGAGAGTTGACAGCAACAGATTCCAAATGCAAATAGCACACTTGAAATGAACTCTGGGCCTTTTATCTGCACATTGTAATTGGGGTAATGAGGGAATATCACACACCTGGCCATGGAACAGCTGAGAAGCCAATTGTCCCATTACTTTTGGTCCCTTAACAAGTGGGAGGCACATCTGCAAACTGCTGTAAGTCCTACACCGTTCACCTGAGTTGGATGTACATACCCTCAAATTAAAGCTGACAGTCTGCAGTTAAAGCACATTGTGTTTGTTTCATTCCAACTCCATTGTGGTGGTGTATAGAGCCAAAGATGTTAGAATTGTGTCAATGTCCCAATATTTCTGGACCTGACTGTATATATTTCTAAAGGAAACCGTGAGCCAGTGCCAAGATTGACAAAGGGCTGAGGTGCTTTAGGTGAGGTGGATGAGCCTGGCACAGGCGTTCATAACAGACTGCAGAGGGAAAATCTGGGATCTCTTAAGGCCAGAGAGAAGGAGGTTACAGTAGTCAAGGCAGGAGATAATAAGAACTTGGATGAGCATTTTAGCAGAGTCCTGATTAAGACCGGGACAGACGTGTGCAATGTTTTTTAGGTGGAAGTAGCAAGATTTGGTTAGTGACTGGATGTGAGAAGTGAAGAGAGATCAGAGTCGAAGAGGACCCAGAGGCAATGACCCTGAGAGGTAGAAGTAATGGTGGCACCTTTCACCTGAAGGGAAATGGGAGCAGGAATGTTGGTTTCGAGGGAAGGAAGACGTGGGAAGACCAGTACAATATGAATGTGCTAAATGGTCTAGAGCAGTGGTTCTCAACCCTGTTCTCAGGTCCCCCTAACAGGCCAGGCTTTAAGGATTCCCTTGGGGAAATGCAGACTGAATCCTTCAATCACTGAGCAGCAAATCATATTGCCGGTGGTGTGCTTCAGATATCTGGCAAGCCTGGCCTGTTAGGGGTATCTGAGGACAGGGTTGAGAACCACTGATCTAGAGGGATCCACCTTAGGGCGAGGCTCAAGTGAAGTCTGGATTCTGATCTAAGAGTAAGCAGAGTATCATTGAATCATTGGATAATTCACGTCTCGTATCATTAGTGGCATCAATACAGGGGATGCTCAGGATATTTTATGTGAATATCTTTACACGGGGAGCATTCTGAGTCAAGAATACGTTTGAGACGACGTGGGCTGGCGATACCCCCTAGAAGAAGAAGGAGCTGAAGGAGGGTCGTTAAGGCATGATAGAGGCATCAATGTGCCAGTAGAAATAGTGTGAGGCCGAGGACCACATGCAACAGACTCAGCAATCTTAATACATGCACAGTCATAAATAACTGTCCCTAAAGGGCAAGGGTTTGCGGGAACCACACAAGGATTTCTGTTGCTGACTGTCTGTGATGCAGGTTGGTGGTGGCTGGTCTGTGTGTGTGTGTGTCTGTGTGTGTGTCTGTATAACTTATATAACTGGTATATACACACAGACCAATAGGTAGATAATAGATAGTAATTAGTGTATTTCTATCGACCTATCATTTTTATTATTTGTACATAAAAGCATAAATAAATAAATCCTGTGGTATATAGGCATAATTAAACATAAATTATGCTACATATAATTACATTACCTTGGTTATTATTACGAACAAAACAAAATAATTCCATTTTATAATGCTTGGAGCAGATATCTTAAACACTGCTCAAGTAATGGGAGGATTATTAATAAAAACACAAATATCTGCAGAGACGCCTATTGTGGATGTAATTTCGAAAGCAGAAATGTAAATGCTAAAAGCATTTCTAAAGGACAAAGGAAATTGGTTGTAGAAAAACCTCATAATCCAAGGATGATTTAGCACCAGGACGCGTTGACAGTTTCTAAAGACTTCAATGTAATCATCTCAACTTTTATAAAGATTGCATTGTTTCATTTCTACTTTCATTAAACGCTATTTAAGTGAAAGAGTGCTGGGATTCAGCATGCTGGGAAGCGACAGAGTGCTGGGAAGTTTGTTCCTCCGTCCCTTTCTCAGTGTGATGCAAACCCTGATATCGGCATTACAAGAACTGGTCAAGTGATGCCAGTTCCATAATCGCTCAAAATGACGCAGAGACTGGAAATCAGTATTTCACAGTTTGATATGATTGGTCAATCTACATGAATTCTTGAAATGCATAGCATGTCTAATGCTCCTCTTGGTGAGTATGCAACTTGATGCGGGTTGTGTCGCTTTGTGCATCATTTTATCGGTGGTGCATCCTTAGAGCAGCCATAAAATGGCAAGCCTTGTTGGGTGTTCCTCCCAGTATCTAAAGTGGTGGAAGGAAGGACAACTGCTGGACCAGCATCAGGGTCATGGGCAGGGCCGCCATCAGGGCATTACGCCCCATACAGCAGTAAGGGGCCCGGTGCCCGGGGGGCCCGGGCCGCCGGGGTCCCCGCCGGGCCGCCGGGGCCCCCGCTGGGGCCGCCGGGGCCCCCGGCGGGCCCCTTACTGCTGTGACTGCTATGATGGCGGGCGGCCGCTGCCCGCTGCCTTAATTTCTTTGGCCGGGCCGCGGGCGGGCCAAGCAGCGTGCGTCTACTTCCAAGGCACGCTGCTTTGGCACCGCCCCCAGTCACGTGTGTGACGGCGCACACGTGACACGCGGCGCCAAAAGAACTCTGACACTGCGTGGTGAAGAAGCAAGAAGAAAGAAGCAAGAAGAAGCGAAGAAGCAAGAAGAAGCGAAGAAGCAAGAAGAAGCGAAGAAGCAAGAAGAAAGAAGAAAGAAGCGGAGAAGAAAGGAGAAGAACCAGTCCAGGACAGAAGACTGTAGCGGGTAAGTAGGACGGCGGGCCCCTTACTGCTGTGACTGCTATGATGGCGGGCGGCCGCTGCCCGCTGCCTTAATTTCTTTGGCCGGGCCGCGGGCGGCCAAGCAGCGTGCGTCTACTTCCAAGGCACGCTGCTTTGGCACCGCCCCCAGTCACGTGTGTGACGGCGCACACGTGACACGCGGCGCCAAAAGAACTCTGACACCGCGTGGTGAAGAAGCAAGAAGAAAGAAGCAAGAAGAAGCGAAGAAGCAAGAAGAAGCGAAGAAGCAAGAAGAAGCGAAGAAGCAAGAAGAAAGAAGAAAGAAGCGGAGAAGAAAGGAGAAGAACCAGTCCAGGACAGAAGACTGTAGCGGGTAAGTAGGACGGGGTCAAGACCGGGCCCATCCCCAGGCACCCAGGCCCATCCGGGGACCGGGCCCAGGCCCATCCCCAGGCACCAGGGCCGGGGACCAGCCCAGGCCCATCCCCGGGGTCCAGACAGGGCCTGGGACCAGACCGGGCCCAGGCCCATCCCCAGGGACCAGATGAGGCCCAGGCCCATCCCGGGGACCAGTCTGGGCCCAGGCCCATCCCCAGGGACCAGACGGGGCCCAGGCCCATCCTGGGGACCAGTCCGGGCCCAGGCCCATGCCCATCCCAGGGACCAGGCCCATGCCCGGGGGGACCAGGCCCATCCCCTGGTCCAGGCCATACCCGGCCCGGGGACCAGACAGGGACCGGGGACCAGACAGGGCCCAGGCCCATCCCCAGGGACCAGACGGGGCCCAGGCCCATCCTGGGGACCAGTCCGGGCCCAGGCCCATGCCCATCCCAGGGACCAGGCCCATGCCCGGGGGGACCAGGCCCATCCCCTGGTCCAGGCCCATACCCGGCCCGGGGACCAGACAGGGACCGGGGACCAGACAGGGCCCAGGCCCATCCCGGGGACCGGGCCCAGGCCCATCCCGGGGACCGGCCCATCCTGGGGACCGGGCCCAGGCCCATCCCCAGGGACCGGGTCCAGGCCCAGGCCCATCCCCAGGGACCAGACCGGGCCCAGGCCCAGGCCCATCCCCAGGGACCACACCGGGCCCAGGCCCATCCCCAGGGCCCAGACCCCAAGGCCCAGTCCCCAGGGCCCAGACCCCAGTCCCCAGACCCCAGGGCCCAGTCCCCAAGGCCCAGACCTCAGTGCCAAGGCGCAGACCCTAGGGCCAAGGCCCAGTCCCCAAGGCCCAGACCCTAGAGCCCAGACCCCAAGGCCCAGACCCCAAGGCCCAGTCCCCAAGGCCCAGACCCCAGGGCCCAGTCCCCAAGGCCCAATCCCCAGGGCCCAGTCCCCAAGGCCCAGACCCCAGTCCCCAAGGCCCAGACCCCAGTCCAAGGCGCAGACCTAGGGCCCAAGGCCAGTCCCCAAGGCCCAGACCCTAGGGCCCAGTCCCCAAGGCCCAGACCCTAGGGCCCAGACCCCAAGGCCCAGACCCTATGGCCCAGACCCAGGGACCAAACCCAAGGCCCAGACCCTAGGGCCCAGACCCAGACCCTAGGGCCCAGACCCCAAGGCCCAGACCCCAAGGCCCAGTCCCCAAGGCACAGTCCCCCAGACCCAGGGCCCAGACCCCAAGGTCCAGTCCCTAGGTCCCAGACCCCAAGGCCCAGTCCCCAAGGCCCAGTCCCCAGGGCCCAGACCCCAGTCCCCAGACCCCAGGGCCCAGTCCCCAAGGCCCAGACCTCAGTGCCAAGGCGCAGACCCTAGGGCCCAAGGCCCAGTCCCCAAGGCCCAGACCCTAGAGCCCAGACCCCAAGGCCCAGACCCCAAGGCCCAGTCCCCAAGGCCCAGACCCCAGGGCCAGTCCCCAAGGCCCAATCCCCAGGGCCCAGTCCCCAAGGCCCAGGCCCCAGTCCCCAAGGCCCAGACCCCAGTCCCAAGGCGCAGACCCTAGGGCCCAAGGCCCAGTCCCCAAGGCCCAGACCCTAGGGCCCAGTCCCCAAGGCCAGACCCTAGGGCCCAGTCCCCAAGGCCCAGACCCTAGGGCCCAGACCCCAAGGCCCAGACCCTATGGCCCAGACCCAGGGACCAAACCCAAGGCCCAGACCCTAGGGCCCAGACCCAGACCCTAGGGCCCAGACCCCAAGGCCCAGACCCCAAGGCCCAGTCCCCAAGGCACAGTCCCCCAGACCCAGGGCCCAGACCCCAAGGTCCAGTCCCTAGGTCCAGGACCCCAAGGCCCAGTCCCCAGGCCCAGTCCCCAGGGCCCAGACCCCAAGGCCAGACCCCAAGGCCCAGACCCCAGGGCCCAGGGCCCAGACCCCAGGCCAGACTCAGGGCCCAGACTCAGGACCCAGGGACCAGACCCCCAAGGCCCATTCCCTAGGGCCCAGTCCCCAGACCCAAGGCCCAGACCCCAGGGCCAAGACCCCAAGGACCAGACCCCAGGCCAGACCCCAGGGGCCAGACCCGAAGGCCCAGCCCAGACCACAAGGCCCAGAGCATAGACCCCAAGGCCCAAACCAGACCCAGGGACCAGGCCCAGACCCAAAGGCCATTATATACATCCCATTACTGTGAGATTTATTGCTGTGGATTCTGTGATACGTTCATACACACCGCACATTACTATGGAGTTTTATTGCTGTGAATTCTGTGATACGCTCATACACACTACACATTACTGGGAGTTTTATTGCTGTGGTGCTATTTTATGTCTTTTTTTTTTTTTGAAGGGGAGAAAAGCTGTTAGAGGTTGATGGAGTGCCGGGGGGGGGGGCCCCATCGTGAGGTTTAGTAAGGGGCCCCATCATTTCTGATGGCTGCCCTGGTCATGGGTGCCCAAGGCTCATTGATGCACATGGAGAGCAAAGGTTAGCCCATCTGATCTGATCGCACAGAAGATCTACTTTAGCTCGAATTGCTGAAAAATGTAATGCTGACCATTATAGAAGTGTCAGAACACACTTGGCATTTATCACCTACCTAGAGATTGTTGCAGACCACGTCACACCCCTTCATGGGCATGGTGTTCCCTGATGGCATTCAGCAGGATAATGCACCCTGCGACACTGCAAAAACTGTTCCGGATTGGATTGAGGAATATGACAAAGGTTTTAAGGTGTTGCTATGGCCTCCTAATCTCCAAGATCTCAATCCTATCGAGCATCTACGGGATGTACTGGAACAACACATCCAATCTATGCAGACTCCACCTTGCAACTTGCAGGACGTTATGGAACTGCTAATGTCTTGGTGCCAAATAACACAGGACATGTTCCGAGGTCCTATGGAATCCATGCCAAGATGCATCACAGCTATTTTGTTGGCATGAAGGAGACTTACACTATGTTAGGCAGGTGGTTTTAATGTAGTAGCAACGGTGTATATGTGTGCGTCTAATTTGTCAAACAGATTTGGCTTTCTAAAGGAGCAGGAAACAAAAATGAATAGGAACAGTGTATATACTGACACAAATTCAAATATAATCCAGAAACCGCCATCTTTAAACAAATGACTTTGTGACATCAACATAATTAACACTAAAGTGGTTGTACAAAGAAAGACGAATTGGCTCCTAAATTGCACCGAACGGTGAATTTCCCCGTACGGTGCAATTTCAGAGCAATTTCAGAGCCATTCTGCGAATTGCCAGCAAAATACAGTGCTGTTTGGCATCAGTGAAAGTCCCCATAGAGAAGAAATAGTTAATCTATTCACAGAACACGAAACAGCAGTGAAATGTCAGTGAAATGCCCGGATATTCGGTGGTTTCGGGTGCTGGACAAAATCCCTACAGCCAGGTTCCCTAATGCCAACATCCTGACCGCCAACTTCCAGATATCACAAGTGCCGGACATACCAACTTCCCTACACGGCCAACTTCCAGACATCCATAATCCCAGTGTCTAACCCTAAAACTAACACCCTAACCCTAGGTTTAAGGGGGTTAGGGCTAGGTTTAGGGGGGTTAGGGTTAGGGCTAAGTTTAGGGGGGTTAGGGCTAGGATTAGGGGGTTAGGGCTAGGTTTAGGGGGGTTAGGTTTAGGGCTAGGTTTAGGGCTAGGTTTATAGGGGTTAGGGTTAGGGCTAGGTTTAGGGGGTTAGGGTTAGGTTTAGGGGGTTAGGGATAGGGGTTAGGGCTAGATTTAGGGGGTTAGGGATAGATTTAGGGGGTTAGGGCTAGGTTTAGGGGGTTAGGGCTAGGTTTAGGGGGTTAGGATTAGGGCTAGGTTTAGGGGGGTTAGTGCTAGGTTTAGGGGGGTTAGGGTTAGGGCTAGGATTAGGGCTAGGTTTAGGGGGGTTAGGGCTAGGTTTAGGAGGGTTAGGGTTAGGTTTAGGGGGTTAGGGCTAGGGGGTTAGGGCTAGATTTAAGGGGTTAGGGTTAGGGCTAGGTTTAGGGGGTTAGGGCAAGGTTTAGGGGGTTGAGGTTAGGTTTAGGGGTTAAGGCTAGGTTTAGGGGGTTAGGGTTAGGGCTAGGGTTAGGGCTAGGGGGTTAGGGCTAGGTTTAGGGGGTTAGGGCTAGGTTTAGGGGGTTAGGGAGTAGGGTTAGTGTTAGCCGCTGGGATTTTGGATGTCTGGAAGTTGCCCGTCAGGGAGTTGTCTGTGTAGGGAAGTTGGCCTTATAGGGAAGTTGGCCGTCAGGGAGTTGTCTGTGTTGGGAAGTTGGCCGTCAGGGAGTTGTCTGCGTAGGGAAGTTGGCCGTCAGGGAGTTGTCTGTGTAGGGAAGTTGGCCTTGTAGGGAAGTTGGCCGTCAGGGAGTTGTCTGTGTAGGGAAGTTGGTCTTGTAGGGAAGTTGGCCATCAGGGAGTTGTCTGTGTAGGGAAGTTGGCCTTGTAGGGAAGTGGGCTGTCAGAGAGTTGTTTGTGTAGGTGTCAGGCTCCCCGCCGATGACTGCACCATGCCTGCTGTTCGCTGCTTAATCTGTGCTTGCAGCACATCCATGAAAAGTGTTGCTCAGTCTCAACTCTCGCTGTCCAGACTATGAACAGTTAATCACAGTGCACACACACACGCCACACCCCTGCTGGAAATAAAAGTGCCTTTCCCCCTTCCAGCAGGGCCTTTGCATTAAGTGCCTTTACCTGCTGAAGTTAAGACCTGCTCTGCATTACTCCAGACATTCCTGTGAAACAGGCCCTGCTTTCCTTTATGACCACGGCTTCTGGATATCCCTTCTGTACTGCGCTTAGATACCTCCTGTGTACAGCACCCTTGTGTTCTCCCCCTCAAGTTACCTCCAAAATTCCCAGTGTCTCAAGTCCTCCAAGTGTCCTGGTACCTGTTGTCTCATCATGTCCCCCCTCAGGCATTCCCAAGACCCCCTGCTGTATACTGACTTCTGGTATCCCTTCATTCACCCTGGTCATCGTTCTGCAACCCCAGCATCACATCAGTGCTGGACCTCCTGCTTCTGCCTCCACCCGTGTACCCTCAAGTGTCTACAGTGTTATTGTTCACTGCATACCAGGCTCGTACGCGCAAGGCCAGTACCATCCGGTGCTGATCCTGACAGTAGGGAAGTTGGCCGTCAGGGAGTTGTCTTTGTAGGGAAGTTGGCCTTGTAGGGAAGTTGGCCGACAGGGAGTTGTTTGTGTAGGGAAGTTGGCCGTCAGGGGGTTGATCTGTGTAGGGAAGTTGGCCTTGTAGGGAAGTTGGCCGTCGGGATTTTGGCATGAGAGAACCTGGTTGTAGGGATTTCGACTCAAACCCGGAGGTTTCATTTGACAAGTTTAATCAGGTGAATCCCATAGGTTTCAATGTTGAAAATATTCCTGTTTTTATTAAATATTTATTAAATTGTTTAATTTTTAAGTTTGCAGCAAAAAGTTTCTTTATCTATTTTTTTTAGGATTTTTTTTAGGCATTTTTCAGGATTTTGCCGCTATTTCGAAGGCTGACCGGATTGATCCGATGGGTTTTTTTGGCGGTTTTGCGGCGTTTTTTCCGTTCAATTCAGTAGTTTTGCAGGGCTTTTTGGATACGTTCGGAGGATTTTCCCTGCACTTTGGGAACCCTGACCTAAATGCTGAATTCACCGCAGGGCCATGGTATTTTATTCCCCAAAGTGTGGGGAACGAAAGAGCACCGAAATTCCAGTGGAATAACCCTCAAGCATTTCAGAAAACCTGCTCTCCATGCAGTACATGCAGTAGTTATGATGGAGGTGGAGGAAAAATCCTTTATAAATAAAATAAATAAATATATAGCTTATTCCTGGTCTTAGTCACACTTGCTTGTTTTATTTATACACTTAATATTCCCTGCTGGCAACTTAAGCAATTTTGCAACCACCCTGTATTTAGTCAATAGCTAATATGAATATTTTTTCTTTGAGATAAGTATTGAACCTTGACCTTCAGTGAACAGACCACCAGGTGTGCAGCTATTTATTCACTTTCCCTCTGTGTGCTAATAATAAAGGATCTGTTTTTATTTAAGATACATGGTAACTGCGTAAGTAAAGAAGATTATATAATCTAATATGTCTCTGCCGCTCCCCTCTGCGAGTCCCTTCACTGGCTCCCCATCCACTGCGGAATTAAATTCAAAATCCTTACAGGGTTATCCAAAGAGATTCGAAAAGTCACCGCATGTTCGGTGACTTTTCGTTCTCTTCAATTCGGTTCCTTTTGCCGATTGCATTTCGGTGACCCTGCGGTGTATTCAGCAAACAGCACAGGGTCCCCGAATTGCAGGGAAAAGCTGCCGTAAACCCACCGAAAACTAACCGAATGCACGCTGAAAACAAGCAAAAACATCTGGATTAACCTTCGAAGAGGAGCCGAACAGGAGCCGAAAAGGAGCCAAATCACACAGAGCCGAAGCAGCTGTGAGGTAGAGGAGGCAGTGAATAAATTAGAAAAACCATTTGTATGAATCTGGGAAAAAGAAACGCTGTTTGCAAAGAAACTACTGAGCGAAAATGTCTGAAATTTTCACAGGAGGTCCAGGGAATGATAATAAAGAGGGCTGTTACAAAAAAAATAAGCAAACTGAAAAAAAAAAAAAAAAAATCGGACTTTTAATTTTTTTTTAAAAAATTCAGAAAAATGCTTAAAGTATCCTAAAAAATCTATAAATAAAGAGACTTTTTGCTGCAGAATTTTATAATGAACGGTTTATTAGATATTGAATTAAAACGGGAATATTTTTAACATTGAAGTCTATGGGATTCTCCTGAATAAATTTGCCGAATTAAACCACCGAATGGCAGGGCATTAGGGGAACCTTTCACTGCTGGTTTGTGTTCTCTGGGTTTTTAATAGCCGAAGCATTGCTTCTCTATGGGGATTCACTGCCCTCGAACAGGCACCGAACAGGCACCGTATGTGCAGGCAATTCGCCAGGATTTGGAGAATTGCCTGCTCTCTGGATAGCCGAATGGCCAAGAAAGGTAACCGAACGCTGATTTTCAGCGTTCGGTTACCTTTCTCAAGCAATTCGAATCTCTTTGGATAACCCTGTGAGTGACCTACAAAGCTCTCACTATTAGGGATGAGCTGTTCGGGTTCGGACGGTTCAGAGTTCGACCCGAACTTTGATAGTTCGAAAGTTCGCGAATTTCAAACATTATCAGGGTTATCCAAAGAGATTCGAATTGCTTGAGAAAGGTAACCGAACGCTGAAAATCAGCGTTCGGTTACCTTTCCTGGCCATTCGGCTATCCAGAGAGCAGGCAATTCGCCAAATCCTGTCGAATTGCCTGCACATACGGTGCCTGTTCGAGGGCAGTGAAATCCCCATGAAAAAGCACTGCTTCGGCTATTCAGAGAACACAAACCAGCAGTGAAAGGTTCCCCTAATGCCATGCCATTCGGTGGCTTAATTCGGCAGGTTTATTCAGGAGAATCCCATAGACTTCAATGTTAAAAATATTCCCGTTTTAATTCAATATCTAATAAACCGTTCATTATAAAATTCTGCAGCAAAAAGTCTCTTTATTTATAGATTTTTTAGGATACTTTAAGCATTTATCAGAATTTTTTAAAAAAAAATTAAAAGTCCGATTTTTTTTTTATTTTTTTTTTCAGTTTGCTTATTTTTTTGTAACAGCCCTCTTTATTATCATTCCCTGGACCTCCTGTGTAAATTTCAGACATTTTCGCTTAGTAGTTTCTTTGCAAACAGCGTTTCATTTTCCCAGATTCATACAAATGGTTTTTCTAATTTATTCACTTCCTCCTCTACGTCACAGCTGCTTCGGCTCTGTGTGATTCGGCTCCTGTTCGGCTCCTGTTCGGCTTCTTCGAAGGTTAATCCAGATGTTTTTGCTTGTTTTCAGCGTGCATTCGGTTAGTTTTCGTCAGAATTTCGGCAGCTTTTCCCTGCAATTCGGGGACCCTGTGGTGTTTGCTGAATACACCGCAGGGTCACCGAAATGCAATCGGCAAAAGGAACCGAATTGAAGAGAACGAAAAGTCACCGAACGTGCGGTGACTTTTCAAATCTCTTTGGATAACCCTGTTTGGGTCTGTTCGGTTCGAGTTCGAAAAAAATTTTTTTTGAAAAAGTATAGAAAATGCTTAAAAAAATACTAAAAAATCTAGAAATAAAGAGACTCTTTACTGCAGAATATTATAAGCAGCGGTTTATTAGATATTGAATTAAAAACTAATGTGTACGTGGAAAGATTATCAACTCTAAATGACCTCTGTTCACAAACGGGCATAACACCAGGTGTTTTTAGTCTGGTAATCAATTTGATACATTGTACACCATACTGAGGGTGGGGTGGTGTCTGCTTCTGATTGAGATTTGAGAATTAATTTCTCTAAAACATCCTAATATGCTGCATTTAACCCTTTCGCTGCTGAGGCTTTTCACACCTCTCTGCTTTCGCTCATCATGTTTAACCGCGTTTTGTAGCCAAATTTTGACGCTGAGCGCGTCCATAGCAGCCAAGTGGTTAACTGGTGTTTGAAAAAAATTCAAAATAACATCTAAGGCTAGGGTCAGATGAGCGCATTTTGTACGGACTGTGCGTCCGTGCAGTACGGACGTACTTACTGACTGACAACAAGGTAGTGGCCAAACAGTCTGTTTTTTTCACTGACGTATTTTTTGACTGATGAAGCAGGGAAAATAAATTAAAATGAAAAAACATTCTGTCCGTCAAAAATGCTGGACGTATAAATGCAGTCCATCTGACCTCATTGCATCACTCACACACAAAGCTATGCGGACGTTGTGGACGTGGCGCACTCCGCACGTCCGTTCTAGCAGTATTACGTTCTTGCCTAACCTGCGTCCGTTTGCAGCGTCTGTCAGCCCCCGCACTTCTGTGCGGATGTACTTCGTGTGTGGGGCTCCATTTAACACAATTGTATGCTATCACGGACGTACTTATGTGCGGGCAACACGGACGTTAACACTGCGTTCGTCTGACCCCAGCCTTACTGTATGATGATACTTGCTGGCCTGGCAGTCTTGCACCAAAGGCAGAATATCTGGGTGCACTGACGCCTTAACCAGATGCATATCTTTTTAATATAGGACCGCAAGGTCCACCCCTGCACTCTTCCACCATAACACAGAGGGGTTGCTGTATGATGATACTTGCTGGCCTGGCATTAAAGACACAATATCTGGGTGCAATGACGCCCATTACCACATCAAAAACTTTTCAATATAGGACCACATGGTCCACCCCTGCACTCTTCCACAATAACATAGAGGGGTTACTGTATGATGATACTTGCTGGCCTGGCATTAAAGGCACAATATCTGGGTGCACTGCCACTGACGCCTGTATCAGATTCATATCCTCAGAGGGGTTACGGTGTGACGGCACTGTTGCAGACGCTAAAAGTACAATTTTAAAGCACCTATTGTTACTTTCATCCAAAGCCTGCATAAGTTTCACAATAATTTAGCCAAAAAAATCACTAAACCTGTTCTGCGTGTCCGACTCCTAAAACGTCTCCTCTTTTCATACAGGCTGCCGCCCCAAGCAGCTGTTTATGAATAGATTAACCCCTTAATGCCGCAGGACGTACATTTACGCCCTGCATTAGGTGGGCTTTGACGCCGCAGGACGGAAATGTACGTCCTCGGCGTTTACAGCCCCCCTCCGTTAATACTCACCTCCTCCAGTCGCTCCCACGCTGCTCTGACTCCCGCGGAGTCAGATCAGTGTGAATCCCTCCTCCGGCGCAGTGAAGTCATCGCGCCGGTGGCGCGATGACGTCAGTTTCAGGCGTCCCCCCGCCGGAGCAGGGGAAGCGCCTGAAGGGGAGGGGGGATCCTTTGGATCCCTCTATCTCCCCATCACCGGGGACCAGGCGGCTGTGGCCAGCATCGCTGGAAGGGTCACAGCCTGACCTTTCCAGCGATGTATGGGGGCTTAACCCTTTAGTTGCCAGGTCGCGACCGGGCACTAATTTGTGCCCGATCGCGGCCTATTTCCGTTGGGGGCCGCCATCTTGGATGGCAGCCCCCACCTCTGGGTCCCCCCCAGTCAACTGACTCATTGCGCCATGCGCGATGATGTCAGTTAACCGGGGAACTCCCTAGCTGCAAAGGGATTTCCTATGGAAATCCCTTAGAGGAGATAGGGGGGTTCTTTTAACCCCTTTATCTCCTGATCGGTGGCAGCTAGTGGGTCATGTGTGATATTGCTGGAAAGGCCAGAGCATGGCCTTTCCAATGATATCAAACATGACCATGTTATACGTAAAATAAAAGTTTAAAAAAAGTAAAAATAAAAATAATAAATAAATAATAAATTAAATAATAAAATAATAAATACGTTTTTTTTTTTGGTTTTTTTAATGCAGCACTATTGTTCACATTTCAATTATAATGTGAACAATGATGCTTCACTAATGATTTTTTTTTTGGGGGGGTTTAGCTAAAATCACGCAATTTCTCCCCAAAAAAAAAATGGGTTCCCCGTTCAAATTTTTTTAACAAATCTACCCCATAGAATATGACCGCAGAGCCTCGGACAATAAAATTTAAAAAAAAAACACTTTACACACTGTGGAAGATTGAAATTTTATTGAAAATTCTAATTTTTTTACTTTTTTTTACATTTTTTGTTATAGCATTTTGGCAGGGCATGACATATACATATAATAATGATATATTATTAATCTGCCGAGTCTGCCGGAAAGAACGATATATAATTTGTCTGGGTGGTATGATAATACGTGACTTGAAAATGGTCAAAATGAGCTCAGCAAACTTCTACTTCCGAAACAGCGCCGAAGTTGTAAAATTACTCCCGTCCTTAAGGGGTTAAAGGAAAAACATTTACCGTCATTTGAAATGTCATTTTTTGGTTTTTACATATTTCTATACATCCTAGAAATCCGCCATTTCACGGGCAGGTTATGGGGACCTCCTAGGCACGATATTTGAAGGAATTTTTGGTTTTTATTTTTAACCCTTATTTCATGGAAAACTCACTGTCCCTTTAAAAACGTTTTTTTTTTAAAACTTTTTGTCCTTGTTTCCTGTCCCCCAGGGCACTACCTGGACCCCCATACACCTTTTATGGCAAATACGTAGCATATATGTCCTCTTGGAGGGCACTCTAAAAAACCGAATTTTCAGCCCCATTGACTTGCATGGGGTTCGAGTTCGGGTTCGGTCCCGAACAAATGGGAAGGTCGGATTCGGGCTCGAACCGAACTCGGGGAGTGTTCGGCTCATCCCTAACTCCGCTCCCCACTACCTGTCCTCACTAATCACCAAATACACCCCAGCCCGCTCCCTAAGATCAAACAGTGACCTGCCCCTAGCTTCTCCCCACATCACCTCTTCCCATGATAGACTAATACAGACAAATAGCGACAAAAACACCCCAACAGGGACTAAACCCTAAAAATTGTATCAGAAAAAAGGAAAAGGGTAACAATATAGTTGCCACAAGGGTGCTCAAGTAAACAATCTTTATTGGATATGCAACACATAAATAAAAAACATATAATATGAGTGCTGTACCAATCAGTCCAAGCAAAACTTCAGATTCACAGGGGCAACATATATGGCTAATATATGAGAGGTAAAGGGACTATCTGAGCAGCAGGTGTCATCGCCAAAAGAGACCCTCTCTAAAGCTATACCTCGGCAGTTCAGGCTGCCTTCTATACACCAAAAAATATATGAGAGAATAATACATAGCACAATGCAGCCCAGTAAATCTACTGTATAGAAACATAGAAACATAGAAAAATGTCGGCAGATAAGAACCTTTCGGCCCATCTAGTCTGCCCAATTACATGGATACTTTACCTGGATTTATCTTTTGTTTAGGATAGCCTTATGCCTATCCCATGCCTGCTTAAATTCAATCACTGTTTTGGCCTCTACCACTTCAACTGGAAGACTGTTCCATGTATAAAGCCCAACCTCTCAATATGCCGTCTGGTAAATACCCGCACAAGGAATCTAAGCCCAATTGCCTTGTGAAATTACAAATTGAGGGCAACCATGCCCAATTAAGTAAATGGCAAAGAAGCCAGACTGACAAATAGAACCAAGCGAAAAAACGTTAAAAAATCATATGCACGCTCAACGCGTTTCACCCCTTACTGGCATGGGGTTTCATCAGGAGCTATGAGGGGATAGAACCTGAGCCTCCTTTTATAATCAGAGGAATAAGAGCACTTCGAAGAAAACCCCCCTTCCGTTCGCGTGGCGTACAGCTCACTTCCGGGAAACTCCTCCATTGATTAGGACGCTCACGTGCCGAAATGACACCTGCTTTTCAGATAGTCCCTTTACCTCTCATATATTAGCCATATATGTTGCCCCTGTGAATCTGAAGTTTTGCTTGGACTGATTGGTACACCACTCATATTATATGTTTTTTATTTATGTGTTGCATATCCAATAAAGATTGTTTACTTGAGCACCCTTGTGGTAACTATCTTGTTACCTTTTTCCTTTTTTCTGATCCCATGACAGACTGCAGGATTTCTTGCACGCAGCCCCCATCCTCTGGAATGCTCTCCCTTGTACGGTCAGACTTTCCCCTAGTTTCTCTTCCTTCAAACGCTCCCTTAAGACATTCCTATTTAGGGAAGCCTACCACACGACTCACTGACGCAACCAGTCCATCACTCTCACCTTGCAGTCCATCACTCTCACCTTGCAGTCCATCACTCTCACCGTGCAGTCCATCACTCTCACCTTGCAGTCCATTACTCTCACCTTGCAGTCATCACTCTCACCTTGCAGTCCATCACTCTCACCTTGCAGTCCTCTCCTCCTGTTTCCAACCCCAACCCTTCTAGATTGTGAGTTCCCACGGGAATAGGGCCCTCATTTCCTATTGTACTGGTTTGTCAATTGTTGTTCGATGTATTGTTGTAACCCTGGATATAATGTGCCCATTGCACAGCGCTGCGGAATATGCTGGCGCTATATAAATAAATAATAATAATAATAATAGAGAAGCCCAATAGTGTATTTCTGCTTTCCGTCCTTACAACCGAACGCATGACAGCCTCAGTTAAATGTTATGTTAAAAAAAATACTTAAATGGTTTTTATAAGCAATCTATCGGCTGTGTCTTTGTATCTTTACTTTGAAGATTATTGTCCCTTTGTTCAAATATGTTCCAAACCACACAGCTTCCGAGGGAACATTATCTGGACTGTAACCTGCTCGGATTTAATCTTTCTGCTGCCAATAACGTAATATTTGCCTCTTATCATCTCAAAGCAATTTTTCAGATTTTATTGTTGTGTTTTTTTGTTGTTGCTTAAATATGTTTCTTGTAATTCTCTTTAAAATCGGTTCAAAAGCTATAACCTAATGCACTGTGCTTAAATAAACTAGTTGGAATTTGGGGAAAAAGCACTAAAATAATTTTTCTATACATTATATTTTCTTTGCATCATTCAATACATGTACTTGTGCCTGACATGAGGAACCCATTATGCTGAGCAAAGTAAATTAACATAATATTTATACCACAATGTGTAATGCACCCATTCAATGCCTATTTAACCGTTTGTCGCCGGTGTCCCCAGGGCGGCAGGTGGGTCTGTACTCCGTGGGGCAGCACAGCACAACCTGCGGCTCTCTGGCAACTCCTATGGCCCGCATTCCTTCCCTGCATCCAATCTCTGTCTTGGACTGCAGCAGGTCTGCCTGAACGCGTGCAGCCTCCCTGCAGCCAATGCCGTTGATTGGCTGCAGGGAAGGGAGGCGGTCTGTGGGGGTTACCAGGGAGCCACAGGGTGTTTGTGTTAAGGGGCTAAGATGGCATATATGTTACTATAAAGAAACTATATAAAGCATATAAAATTCAGGGTGCTCATGCAATCAGCGAGGCCACCCACACCAACACCTACAGCCTTATTCACAGAGAGCCGACCTGGCCTTGAAATTGCACTGAACAGAGAATTTTCCCATATGGTGCAATTTCGTGGCCATTCGGCTATTCAAAAAGCAGATATTGGCGAATTGCCAGCAAAATACTGTGATCTACGACGGGAGTGAACTCCCCATAGAGAAGCAATGGTTAATCTATTCAGATACACCGAACAGCAGATAAATGTCAGTGAAATGCCCTGATGTTCATTAGTTTCTGTCACGGTGGCCGATATCCGAGGTCTTGCCACTTCTCCGTCTGTGGTTGCGGTCGTCACAGCAGCCGATATCCGGAACGCTTCTTACCAGGGTAATGTTTACCGCCGGACAGAGATCAGGGAGGAAGTTGCTTGTCAACCTATAGGTTACAACATCTGCCCACCACATCCGGATGTCAGGTCTGCCAGCGATCGGAGGCACAGGTCAAGAGAGACAACCAATCAGTATGCTTGACCAGCAACCCTATGGTAGGCCGGGGAGTCTCCTCCATCCTCCAATAGGAGATCCGGTGGCTCCATTCAAAGGGCTTCCTTTCTCACTATCATTGCGCTAGCGTGGTTCTACATACGCCTAGTGCCTTGTCGCGTTCTACATATATTTATATATATTTCTCCTACTATGATTGTCTCTCTGGTTATCTCAATCCCGGCTGGTCCTCGTTCATTCTGTCTTCTGGCAGCCTGAATAATCGGGTTGTTATTCACCAACCTCTATCTACATTATCTGTGTTTTTTGCTACCAATAACCCGGCCACCATTAAGGACCGGATAGCTATAGCCTGTGCTATTACTTTATATAGTAGGTTGCTTCAACCGTGACACTCCAACCTCTCTCTACATTATCTGTGTTGTCTGTTACCAATAACCCGGCCACCATTAAGGACTGGATAGCTAGAGCCTGTGGCATTACTACTGTATATATGGTGGGTTGCTTGACTGTGAGAACCCCGTCCTTATCACTGTCTGAACTTCAGTATATAGCCCGGCCATTATCAAGGAACCGATTGGTAAAGAGTGTTGTTTTATTGTCTGTGAGCGGGGTTGCCTGATCCTGACAGTTTCATTCAACAGGTTTAACCCCATAGTGACCATGCAGTTTTACCATTGACTGTCCGAAAGTGCCCGCTGCTGATTTTACCTTTCTGCGCTGTTTGTGTTTAGCTGTAATTTTTCTCTTACTCGTTTATGGAACCCACACATATTATACATCGTTTTTCCCACCATTAAATGGACATTCTAAAGATACCATTATTTTCATCATATCGTATAATTTACTGTAAAAAAAGTATGACATATGATGAAAAAAATGTAAAAATCACACTTTTTCAAAGTTTAATCCCCAAAATATACAACCGCCAAAAAAGACCCCTGCTAAATAGTTTAGTAATTTTGTACTGCAATTAGAAATACCCAATTTTTACATGAATTTGCTTTTTAACCCCTTCGCTGCTGAACCATTTAACCTCTGTGCACTGAGCTAATTTTGACCATTTTATGCTCATCATGTTTAACTGCGCTTTGAAGTCCTATTTTATTAAACCCACCAACAATTTTTTTTTAAAAAAAAAACACTTTTTTATTTTTTATTATTCTAAAATAATGTTTTTATTGTTAATGATTTTATTATTTTTACACCAAACCTGGTCATGTCTGCCATGATCAGGCCTTTCCAATGATACCAAACATGAACCTCCAGCTGCCACGGATCGGGAGCTATGGGGATCCAAAGGATCGCCTGTGGTTTTTCAGTGGCATTCGGCGGGTCGTTTCAGGCACTTCAGGGACCCTGCAGTGAATGCTGATTTCACCACAGGGTCGGCGGATTTGACTCCAATGTCGGTGACATTTCGGTGCTCTCTGAATAACTCTGCATAGCAAATAATGAGGGTACCCAGGCACTAAGGATTAAGTGGCTTTAAAAAAATATGCAACATTTTGATCCTCTCCCAGGACTTTTCTTATACGTTGTCCATGGTGTGTGATTATTTCTTGCCAGCAAACATACAACATTCCTGCAATGCATGGCTTCCGGAATGAAGCACTGGTATTATGGTGCAGGTATTACAAAAAACTTTTGTTAGATAGAAAACAATAATACGTACCCAATGCATTTCTTCACTCTTGGAGGCTTTGTTAGAGAGGTGTGTTCTTAAAATAACCACTTCTTATTTAGCCACCCTCACCTGACCTTTCTTAGCATCCTATCAATCTATTATCATGTGTGATCCAGCATGACACTTCCGGTCCGGCTGCAACACGTAATTTCCTGTACATGTGATGCAACAATTCGATCCATTGGGTATTTCCTCCATGCACCATCACTCATTCCTTGGACGTCGGGTCTGTCTAGGGAGCATAACCTATGTCCATATTCTCTGTGAAAATTCCATTTCTATCCTCCAGCTGTGCAAAGTAAACAGTAAATGAGGTTCGGGGGACTGATATTATGTTTAATATGATACTTTAGGTGAAGATAATGTTCTGGTAACCCAAATAGAAAAATGTTTAAAACACGTAAACCAAAAATACTTACCATTAATTCAATGACCTAAATCTGTCTGAATTAATGGTATTGTTAAGTGAATTCAGAGCTAATTAAACAGGTAATTAATACCGTTTATAGTACAGAATGAATTAGTATTCATTACAGAAAAGATAAAAATATACGTAAGAAAAGTCGTACAATTATAAATTGAAAACTTCTTCAAAGATCTTAGCTCTACTACCTCTTCCTTTTCAGTAAAATCTTGGAAATGATAAAATAAGAGTCACATATAAGCCTCAATTTTTGGATATTTGGATATTTTGAAGCCAATGAAGCATATCCTTGATTTCTCATCCTGGCAGGAGAATAGTTGGTGGAATCAGAAGAGTGTTATAATGCGATGTTATGGAGTATAGTATGATGTATAATAGATAATCAGTTTTTTGTTTTGTGTCCATTTTATGGAGTGTGTCCTCCCTAAAATAGTTGCTCACGATGGTCAAGCTTTACATTATTATCTTAAATGATGTAGACCAGTGGTTCCCAACCGCGGTCTTCAAGTACCCCTAACAGGTCAGGTTTTCCAGATATCTCAAGCACAGCACATAGAAACATAGAAACATAGAAAAATGTCGGCAGATAAGAACCTTTCGGCCCATCTAGTCTGCCCAATTACATGGATACTTTACCTGGATTTATCTTTTGTTTAGGATAGCCTTATGCCTATCCCATGCCTGCTTAAATTCAATTCTGTTTTGGCCTCTACCACTTCAACTGGAAGACTGTTCCATGTGTCCACCACCCTCTCAGTAAAATAATGCTTTCTGATGTTACTTTTAAACCTTTGCCCCTCTAATCTAAGACTATGTCCTCTTGTTTTGCTACTTTGTTTCCTTTTAAATATACTCCCTTCCTCTACCTTGTGGATTCCCTTTACGTATTTAAATGTTTCTATCATATCTCCTCTGTCTCGTCTTTTTTCCAAGCTGTACATGTTAAGATCATTAAGCCTTTCCTGGTAACTTTTCTCCTTCAAGCCGTACACCATTTTAGTAGCCCTTCTCTGAACTCTCTCTAAGATGTCTATATCCTTCTGGAGATACGGTCTCCAGTACTGCACACAGTACTCCAAGAGAGGTCTCACCAGTGCTCTGTACAGTGGCATGAGCACTTCCCCTTTCCTACTGCTAATACCTCTCCCTACACAACCAAGCATTCTGCCAGCATTTCCTGCTGCTCTATTACATTGACTACTTACCCTTAGATCCTCTGCAATAATAACCCCTAAATCCCTTTCCTCAGATGTTGAGGTTAGGACTGTATCAAATATTCTATATTCAGCCCTTGGGTTTTTACGTCCCAGGTGCATTATCTTGCACTTATCCACGTTAAAACTCAATTGCCACAGCTCCGACCATTTTTTTAGTTTACCTAAATCATTTGTCATTTGGCTGATCCCTCCAGGAACGTCAACCCTGTTGCAAATCTTTGTGTCATCAGCAAAAAGACATACTTTTCCAGTAATACCTTCTGCAATATCACTAATAAAAATATTAAATAGAATGGGTCCAAGTACTGACCCCTGAGGTACCCCACTGGTAACAAGACCTTGCGCCGAATAAACAAACAGGTGATATGATTTGCTGCTCAGTTTTTGCAGGATTCAGTCTGCTTTTCTCCAAGGATATCCTTAAAATCTGGACTGTTAGGGGGACTTGAGGAGCACATTTGGGAACCACTGATGTAGACAATAAATGATAAAGGTGAAGTGCAGCTCCTCCAGTGGTAATACAATGAATTACCTTTATGTTATTTATCACGTTGATCATATTTTACTAAGTTAGTAAACATAAAAAAACATCATAATACTGTATCAAAAAGATTATTTTTGCTTAGAGTAGATTTTACAAACTCACAAAATTAGAGCCTCCTTGACTCTGTGATGTGGATGTGCGGACTATTTGTCGGCCGTCCCCAGCCTCTTATTCGGAACTGGCCTCCATACTTTTCTTAATGAAAATTATGATATAGTGCAGATCAATTTAAACTACAATGTGTTACAGCATATTTAGATCAACTCACGTGGTTCTGAGCCTATATGGGGCTCTCCTTCAAAGGCAGGTGGTTGTTTTGGGTACAGCCAAAACCCCATGGATACAGAACAGCAGGCAGGTCTTCTCTGGATTAAAACTTTATTAAAATGCTCTGAGACGCATTTCGCTGATACACAGATCAGCTTTCTCAATCATTATTTTATTAAAATACCATTCAGACATAGGCGTGCACAGGGAGGTGTGCGTGGTGTGCCCAGACACACCCTATTGTTGGGTGACGAGGTCCTCTTTCACTTTCTACATTGATATTAGATGTTCCTTTTCTGGTTCATGATGAATAGCATAAAAACTGTTGTATCTCTTTTTTTTTTCTTTGAAATTAATATTTTGTGTTTTATACCTTGTGAGGTACCAGATCTAAACAAATAAATACTGGAACACAGACAGGCAAAAACCAAAAGGTTCCAGATTATCTTCCCCCAGAATTACAGGCTTGTTATTTCTAATGAACAAGTGCAATTTGTGCAATATCTTCTAAACATAAGTTTTAAATTAATAAATGTTACATGGGTGCACACCCTAATGCAACGGGCAGCGCGCGCCAGTGCATACAGTAAAAAAAACTGATATCAACCCTGCAATCAATTAGTATTTCTGGATGTATTACAGCTTTACGCCTCTGAAAATGCACCTACCTGTCAAGACACTGATTTTCTACCTCTGATCCAGCTCACGATGTCTCTGTGGTGGGAACGCAATCGCTCAATGCTTAATTTATAAATCAAAAGGTGCCGGAACGCAAAGTATATATGAGTGGAGTGATGAATAGGCGGACGTGTACAGAACAAGGTCCCTGAATGCAACAAGCCACGTACTCAAATACTCAATTGCCAGTAGGTTTAGAAATACGTATCTGGTAGCGCGATGGTACTCGCTTCTTGGGATTCAGGTGGTTCTCATGATTTGCGTTATCCACATGGATTATATAAAAAATATCCACAAAAGACCATAACCTTCTAAACAAACCCACTGGCACTACCACCCAGAGCTTGGATATAAGCTCCATCGAATGTGAGTTTACATTAGGGATGTGCGTTTCGGGTTTCGGAATTTCGGAATTTTCACGAAATTTCCCGATTCGTGTTCTCGGATGCGGCCGAATTTCCGAAAATTTTTAGATCCGAAAATGTCAGATCCGAAACGTTTTCCGAGCTGAAACGAAATATTTTCGGATTTTTCGAATGGACTTGAAATGTGTCAAACGAGGAGAACAGACGTTCCGAAAAAACAAAAATTTTCCGAAAAACAAAAATTTTCTAAAAAACGAAATTTTCTGAAAAACGAAAATTTTCCGAAAAAACGGAAAGTCGATACAAAAACGAGCAAAGTGACACGAAAAATACGAAAAATGGTCGATATTCCGAAAAATGTGCAATTCCGAAAAACGAAAATTTCCAAAATCACGAAAAGTCGATACAAAAACCGAGCACAGTGACACGAAAATACGAGAAATGGTCGATATTCCGAAAAAAAATGTACCCGAAAAACGGGCCGAACCGAATCGAATCAAAACCGAAATCGGTCGAAACGAGCCGAATCGAAAAGTTTAAAAATCCGAAAAATCGAACCGAATCGAACCGAAAAAAAAATCGGTGCACAAGCCTAGTTTACATTTCGTTTATACCATTGTATGTATTGGTTGGTGGATCTACACAAGGAAGTTTTCTTCTTGTTCCTATGTTTTCCTCCACATATGATGCTTGAGAGGGGACATTGATCGTGAAGGGCGTGGGTCTCCTTCAGAACAATAGGAAGAAAAAGGACCCAGATGCACTCCACCACTCAGAGCCAGTGATCAGGCTCTACACTTGTGAGTGGAATAGTCTATTAGGATTGCACCAATATTCTATTTATACACCCTGCACTATCATATGCATTTTGTGTTTTGCTTCTATTTTATATAATCCATGTGGATAACGCAAATCATGAGAACCACCTGAATCCCAAGAAGCGAGTACCACCGCACTACCAGATACGTATTTCTAAACCTATTGTCACACTGGTTTGGGGGAAACCTCTACAGATCTGGTTTGGCATTGGGACACCGGTGGTGGTACAAATTTGGGCGCTGACCATTTTTCTCTGTGTGACTCAATTGCCAGTAATTTACAGGATACAGATGTTAGGGCAAGTTTAAAATTTATATTTTATGTTTTATACCTTGTGAGGTACCAGATCTAAACAAATAGGTACTGGAACACAGACAGTCAAAAACTGATAGGTCCCTGATTATGTTCCCCAGAATCCCCCACAAATTAAGCCCTGGCATCTCTCTTTGCATCATTAAGCAGCTGGTGGCAATTCTGACACGGCTCGCTTCTATCAGCTTAGAATTTATTAGATTTCCCATCTGCATCATCATGACGCTTCCATCCTTCGTGGTAAAATCATTTATAAATAAATAAAATAAATAACATTTCCACACCTCACTGGCATGTGCGCCCAGAGAGATGACATCATCAGGGCCGGATTAAGATCTCTATCTAAGATCTGAAGATTTTGGTGGCTTTTTTTGGAATTTAATGAAATTAAAACACATTTTAGTTTATTTATTAATGCAGAGACGGGTACATCTAACCAGGCAGATACTGTGTGAGTAAATTCCCATTCAGATTTTAATAATTTACAGCGTGTAAAATTATTTTTTTCACATTTTATTATCCAAACCTTTAGGGTTATATATTCTATAGGGCATTCCTGTTAAAAGAAATTGAAATGGGAACCTGTTACTGCCTATTTCTGAGAAAATACACAATTTTAACCAAAACTGAAAAAAATTAAAATTTTCACTTGTGTTTTGGAGGATGGTGTTTTATGATTAATATGACTATGTATAAAATACTGAACTTGCTCCCAGCGTGGGAAATGAGAAGGTTAGTAATAGCAGTGGTATTGCTCATTTTAAATGTGACAATTGGACAATGCCATCGCTTTGGAACCAAAAATAAATTATATTATTTTTTTTATTTCTTCTTTTAGATCTTGCATGGTCATGTTTGGTTTCAATGCAAAGGCCAGACTGAAATTTCCAATGACGCCTCACTTTACAACTTGTGCGGTGTAAAGATTAGAGACACAGGATTTTAAAGACTCCCCCAATGCTCCTCGCTGCAGATTAGGTTTTTGGTGGAACAATGTGTAATAAAAGGTAGTGCCATCGCCTCCACACTTGTTGGTGACATGAAAAATGAGATGGTGAGTTAGTGCAGCATCATTGTTCACTTTATAATTTAAAAGTGAACAATATTGCTTTGTTAGAAAGAAAAAATAAATATGTATTTATTTTTATTGTTACATCCTTTCCCTGGGACTATTATGGGTCCTGAGCCTGGAGCTGCTGCTAATGTTAATCCGGCCCTGCCTCTGGGGCTATATAAATCCACAAAATTTCCTGGTCCTTGCCGTGACTAGGGTTATTCAGAGAGCGGTGAAAAGCAGGAGAATGGCTGGAGAATGGAAAATTCTAGGTCAAAATAGCCAAACCAGAAAAATTCTCCCTTTCATCTCACTTTCCAAATCGGCTATTTTGACCTAGAATTTTCCATTCTCCAGTAATTCTCCTGCTTTTCACCTATCTTTGAATAACCCTGATAGTTTCCTTTTTCCCAGGGAAAGGCTGTGCAAAAAAAAATGGGGGCCTCTGTTTTTTTCACAGGAATTTTTTTAAAGATGTCTTTTTTTGGGGCTTCTCTTTTCATGTGTTTTTTTGTGACACAAATTTTTGAATGTGTGATTTCCATAGTGATTTGTTTACCATTCAGTGATTTGTATTCTGTTGCTTCCCTGTGTACTGACCCGTTTTTGACCAATCTGACTTCTGTGATTTTGACCTTGGCTTTTCATCCTCATTTATGTGTCCTTCTGGTATCCTGACCATGGCTCGTTCACCTGACTATCCATTCAGTAGTTTAGTAGCCCGGCCATCACAATGAACGGTCCTCAGTTTAGGGAATTCCAACCTTCCTGCTTTTACTGGTGGTTCTGCGTGATGGGTTACCCTCTATCTTGACACTGCCTTACTTACCTGCACCTTCTTGGTAGTAGCATTGGCACCGCAATCTGACGTCCAATCAGAGCTGCTGATGTCTATCTCAGAAGAGCCAGCCTATAGGAGACAGGCAATGGCGGCGCCCAGTACTAGAGCGTGGAAAATGAATTAAGTGGACACTGACGTTGTATTTGGACTAAATTAAATAAAAAACCAAACACATTTCGTGTGACTAAATGCTTTTAATGTTTTCTGCTTTTGGTAATCCCTTTCCATACAGCTCCATGAAGTGGTCTGTGGCCGGCAAGCTCGTCGCAACTTCATTAAGAAATCAATGAATGCATTTCCAGGAGGAACTTAAAGTTGTTTTATAATTATAGATGGAAAGCTAGGATCTTCATTGATCCGGTCTGGGATTCATTGATCGGTACCAGTTACTTAAACAAATCAATGACGCACACGTCTTCTTTTCATAGTAATGAATTCAACATCAGTGCTGGCGCGAGACACGCAAGTGACAAAAGAGACAAAACAGCTTAGAAATATGAATACTGTGACGTTACAGCTATTTCAATAGAAAGGACATCTAGAATAACAGTCCTCATCTTGAGAAGGTTTTTTTTTCTTGATCTCTGCTTTTAATTAAGCAATATAGCAATACATGATAGCACAGAACATCAAGGCACTGCTTACTGGGCCGGGTCCTTCTATCGAGGCCCAGTTTACTCACAACAATTGCTTTGTGCTTAGAAATACGTTCGTACACCGACAGAATTATTCACTACACAGGGATCAGAATGAACTTGCGAATACAAATTTAAAGTAAGAGAGCTGAGGAAAAGCAAAGATATAGATTTTTTTTTTGTGAATTCATACCGGTTGTCTGAAAATGTACAATTAGGTTTGTTGTGAATAAAAACAGAAACTATACAAAGCAGAATATAAATAAATATAAGCCGGATATTAATACGCAGTTACCAGGGGTCAAGTCCAACAGAAAGAAGTGTGGAAACTCACCTATATTGTTACCTATCTCTACCACCAACAGAAACTATTTCCATCATCCCATTAGCTCAGTCGGAAATTTTATTTTTGATACTAAATCTATAGTCAGGCTGCATTTTAGGGCTTTGAAAATGATGATAAATATCATATATTTATTGTGAAAAAAAAAAAGAAAGTTGCTCGGTTGGGATTCCTTTCCCGTTGCAAAAATAGTAGTGGAACTACGGTCCCATGAGTTCCTGCTCGACTTGAGCCCTGACTGTTACATATGCAAGAACTAGGAGTTCTCTATTCTTCTAGATAGGATGTAACCTGCTGACATTTCTTCTGCGATCAGCTCCTGAAAAAATGCTAATTATATAGCCCTTTATGTAGTAAGACGCACATTAGGTTATATAGAGGATAGTTGCTTTATCATGTCTAGGTAGTGTATATCTGGGGTAGTGTACTGACTTGCATATCATCATTGGAGAATATATTGGGGTGCAGAAGTACCTGTTATCGGTATATTGCCTATTAAATATAACTGGATATATGGATTTGCAATGCAATGTTATTCTATATGCATGCAGGAGGACGTCCATAAGGTGATATGTTAAGATTATCTTCTTGGTTTTTACGGAAAATGCAATTTCACATACTAGAATATAAAATATGGGATTGATCTTAAGTCTTATTTGAGTGGTCACGCTGCTGCGTGCTCCCTGCTCTCTCTATAGCCTCTGAGAGGGGCTAATTCAGCCATCCAAATGCAGGGGCTTAGTCCGGTCCGGAACCTTAGCTCAGGTTTCTGAGCTTAGAGACCTTTGGGAACCAGCCTTATCCAATGGGATCAAAGCCTTTCTGCATTAAGAGACACCGGTTTGGCTGAAGTGCCCAACACCCCCTGTAGTCATATGATATGCCGAGCAAGGCTGGATTTAGGGGAGTTTTTAAAGGAAACTGAAAGGATAAAATGGACAGGGAAGTGAGGAAGGGATCAGAAGTGGTTAATGTTTAATCCTTTCCTTTTCTACCCCTCCTGTTTTAACCCTATTCTATCCATTTAAATAAATCCTCCAAATACCCCCAATAGCCAGGGATTAAGCAGCCAGCTGATCCCAATACGGTTATCGCTAGACACTCAGTAGGATGACTTGTTTCAGCACCTACTGAAGAACATTAGCTAGTGAGACACATTGGCTTTTATGGTGCCACAGAAATTCAAAGTGAAAACATTGAATTTGAAATGAGCGGATTTATAGGCTAATTGCTATTTACAGGAAAGAAAATAAGGCCCGTGATATGCAGAGACATGCAGTTGCATTTTACATTAATGCAATGATTCACAGACGGCACAAAAAGATGAAAAACAAACAAGGCAAAAAAAAAAATCAAAAATAAAGACAAAAATGAAAAACCTCATTAAAATATTACATAGCAGCACATTCAAGATTTTCTTGTATTGCAATACATACGTACATTTAGTGGAGACGGCAGACAATGGTAATTTACTAGCAACATTTTGTATTTAAAAAATACCGATGACTGTCAAGTATCACTCAAAACCTCCCAAGGAATCCATGTTTACGACCTGCAGGATACTAAAAGGATGCTGTTTATAATTGCAGTATAATAAATCTATAGGTATAAAACAATTTCCCATTTCTTTTCTATCAAACCTTTATGCAAAGATATTTATTTAACAATACATATCCATAGCAATACACTTGAAAGTACGTAAAAAAAAAAGTATAATACAGGAGAAAGAGAAAAAAATAATACAACCTGCCATTCTCTTTGCAAAGTCAAACATACATAACATTTCTCAGAAACGCTGAAAAAAGAATTGTCCTTTGTCTCGATTTTATAGTAATTCGAGACTTTCACCGAGCAAACTAAGCATCGTTTATTGGTTTGTAATGTAGCAAGACGCGGAATTCTGTATATCTATGGATCAATCAGAGGGTACTAGAAAAGAGTTTGTTTAAATGTGCCTCTAGGGGGAGCCTTTAGTTCTTCTTGCTGAACCGAAATGCTGATGCCGAGATAGCAAGTCATTCCAAGCCGATACTCTGATGTGTAGTCATCCAGAAACAAATTTTGATATTTTGATATATATGTATATTTCTTGCATTTTAGTAAAATGAAGTCATTTTAGTCTTAAACATCCATAGTGATCTCATTCCTTGGAGCCTTTGAAATCCACAGGGTAGATTGGGTCGGGCTTGTTTTTGTACGTTCTTTGCTAGAAATCGGAAAATGTAAATAAGACAACATAAAATGATATAAATTCCAAAAGGAAAACACATGGACATCACAAGATCGGAAGGAGGGTGTCCTTCTTCATGACTCACATGCCTTTCAGGGATGAACTGGAGAGATAAAGGGTGCCTCCCCAGGTGCTATAGTGAAAGAAAAATAAATCTGGGCCTTTAGCAGCATTTCCTGACATCACTCGAGCCTTTCTTCTATTACACACTGAGTACCTCATACCTTCACACATAACAACAAGGTGGGTCATGCAGAGAGACACCCCGGCGTATAGTGGTTTGTATACTTATGTATGTAGTAGTTTTCTCACTATAGACTTAACAAAGAATGTGAAGGCAAATGTTTGTGTTTCCTTACTTTTGGGTCTTCTTACACATTATTTGTATGGAAATGTTACACAGGTCCAGACTGGGCACTGGGAAAATGTGCAAATGCATGGTGTCCATCTGGATCATGGGATATGGACTGAGTTTTGAATGATGTCCTTGATTGACTTCATGTTTTGCAGTTTCCGCTGGCCCTGCCAAACAGCCCTCTTGGAGCTCCCCTCAAGGAGAAGGAAACATGGCCGCACATGGCACTCGATTGGGGTAATAACCCATTGAGATATCTCATAATGGTGTAGGATACCCCAATGATGATCTCTGAGGTCAATCCATCCCGTGATGGGATACTGTATCCAAAGTGCACCTGGCAGGTAGAGTTTAAATTGTGCAAATTAACATTTTGGCTGACATTTTCAAAGCATTATATGGAAAGGGCTCATGCATCTGCAGTATAGTGACATTTGGGAGCAGTTGGGGGGGGGGCAATGTGGTCTATATGTTGCTTCATTACACATTCTTACCATAGATGTGAAACTGAAAACATATTTGTTTTTTGTCTTTAAATAATGTGTTGTATAAGGATCCCAAAATGGAAAACCTTGGCAAAGTCTCCAAAACCCCAAAATTGTAAATTAGCTCTGAATAATGAATTTAAGATAACACAAAGCTTTATGTTATTTCTGTGCACAAAACATGTACATAGTGAAATCAATTTGAGGTATGTACAGGTTCCAACAGAGTATCCCTTATCTGAGACGCCAGGGACCCGACGTATTTTGGACTTTGGATTTTTCCGGATCCTGGAACACTTGCATATAATAACGAGATATCTCGTTGATGGGACCCGAGGCTAAATGCAATATTCATTAGTGTTTGTAATGGGCCTTCAAGATCTGAGAGGAACCCCCCATTTGGGACTCTTTTCTGTCCCTAGCTTTCCGCAGGGGCAGCTCTTCTGATGCTTAGCAGTGTTCATAGTGCCTTGCTCGGGGGGGGTCTGAACCAGGACCTAGACAAAGCTGCTTAACTCTAAAGCCCAGAAACTGTCCCACAAGGAACAGTGAGTCTTATTATAGCTGTACCCAAAATCATAAATAAGACTTGGTGAAAGCAGAATGACCTTTTTTTTTACGCTACTCTCTATTAAACAGAGGTTTGGTGGGAAAATAAGCCACACTAAGAGGGAGCACTCCTGATGCCACCCTCCTCATACTGAAGTGTGCTTACTCAACATTGCATTATCCTTTTCCACTGCCCTCTAGCTGATCCTGAAGCTGTAGCCAAAACAGAATGATGCAACTGGGAACAAAAACAGGCTTACATAGCCATAAACAGTATTGAATAACCAATTAATAACACACTGATGAACAGTAAGACGGGGCATATCACCTATGTGGTTGTTTCAGTACGTTTTAGAATAAAGAAAACATAGTTCAGAAGCAAGCAGTAAAACGGGGATCTGTTACACTGTTTCATAAACACTTTATACACATAGCATGAACATCATTTTATAGAATATTTAATAATTTTGTGCCCATCACATGAAGTCACTTGTGGAATTTTCCACTTTTGGTGTCATGTTTTTGGTGTCACATAAATTTTGGAACATTTCAAATCTCAGATAATGGATATTCAGCCATATATATATATATATATATATATATATATATATATATATATATATATATATACAGTCAGGTCCAGAAATATTGGGACATCGACACAATTCTAACATCTTTGGCTCTATACACCACCACAGTGGAGTTGGAATGAAACAAGCACAATGTGCTTTAACTGCAAACTGTCAGCTTTAATTTGAGGGTATGTACATCCAACTCAGGTGAACGGTGTAGGATTTACAGCAGTTTGCAGATGTGCCTCCCACTTGTTAAGGGACCAAAAGTAATGGGACAATTGGCTTCTCAGCTGTTCCATGGCCAGGTGTGTGATATTCCCTCATTACCCCAATTCCAATGTGCAGACAAAAGGCCCAGAGTTCATTTCAAGTGTGCTATTTGCATTTGGAATCTGTTGCTGTCAACTCTCAAGATGAGATCCAAAGAGCTGTCACTATCAGTGAAGCAAGCCATCATTAGGCTGAAGAAACAAAACAAACCCATCAGAGAGATAGCAAGAACATTAGGCGTGGCCAAAACAACTCTTTGGAACATTCTCAAAAAGAAGGAACGCGCCGGTGAGCTCAGCAACACCAAAGACCCGGGAGACCACGGAAAACAACTGTGGTGGATGACCGAAGAATTCTTTCCCTGGTGAAGAAAACACCCTTCACAACAGTTGGCCAGATCAAGAACACTCTCCAGGAGGTAGGTGTATGTGTGTCAAAGTCAACAATCAAGAGAAGACTTCACCAGAGTGAATACAGAGCCTCAAAAACAGGAAGGCCAGATTAGAGGTTGCCAAACAACACCTAACAAAACCTTCACAGTTCTGGAACAAGATCCTATGGACAGATGAGACCAAGATCAACTTGCACCAGAGTGATGGGAAGAGAAGAGTATGGAGAAGGAAAGGAACTGCTCATGATCCTAAGCATACCACCTCATCAGTGAAGCATGGTGGTGGTAGTGTCATGGTGTGGGCATGTATGGCTGCCAATGGAACTGGTTCTCTTGTATTTATTGATGATGTGACTGCTGACAAAAGCAGCAGGATGAATTCTGAAGTGTTTCGGGCAATATTATCTGCTCACATTCAGTCAAATGCTGCAGAACTCATTGGACGGCGCTTCACAGTGCAGATGGACAATGACCCAAAGCATACTGCAAAAGCAACCAAAGAGTTTTTGAAGGGACAGAAGTGGAATGTTATGCAATGGCCAAGTCAATCACCTGACCTGAATCCCATTGAGCATGCATTTCACTTGCTGAAGACAAAACTGAAGGGAAAATGCCCCAAGAACAAGCAGGAACTGAAGACAGTTGCAGTAGAGGCCTGGCAGAGCATCACCAGGGATCAAACCCAGCGTCTGGTGATGTCTATGCGTTCCAGACTTCAGGCTTGATTGACTGCAAAGGATTTGCAACCAAGTATTAAGAAGGGAAAGTTTGATTTATGATTATTATTCTGTCCCATTACCTTTGGTCCCTTAACAAGTGGGAGGCACATCTGCAAACTGCTGTAAGTCCTACACCGTTCACCTGAGTTGGATGTACATACCCTCAAATTAAAGCTGACAGTCTGCAGTTAAAGCACATTGTGTTTGTTTCATTCCAACTCTATTGTGGTGGTGTATAGAGCCAAAGATGTTAGAATTGTGTCGATGTCCCAATATTTCTGGACCTGACTGTATATATTATATTATATTATATTATATTATATTATATATATATATATATATATATTATATTATATATATATATATACACACACTGTATATTCTTCAACATATTGTATTTAAAAAAAAACATTTCTCTTAAGGTGGCAATGTGAGCAAAAAAATATTTGTAGTTCAGTTACTGTGTAAAGTTGTGGCAAAAGCTTTCAGAACGTTGGCAGTTTGGCCCCGTACTGAGAGCCCTATTACAATCATCACGCTAAGACAGGAATGCTAAGGAGGAAAACCTGCGCCTGCAGGTTTCTCCTTAGCGTCCCTGTTTTAGCATGATATTATGAGGCAGGTGCTGATCCAGCAGCCTGCCACGTAAGGCAGCGCTAAGCCTCGGGATGCTCGAGGCAGCGCTAAGCGCCTCCACGAGCATCCTCTCCACGGAGTCCATAGAGGCATCCACTTCCGGTCACATGATCTGCAGGATCTCGCCTCTTGCAAGATTCATCAGGTTGGAGGATTGATCGCAAAGGGAGACTGGGGGACTTTTTTCCCCTAGTCTCCCTCTGCTCCCGGCAGCAAGAAGAAGCGGATCGAGCCACCTTTCTCGCCACGGGATGAGAGGTATGTGATTTTTGGTTGTTTTTTTTAACTGGTGCTGACTGATTCCACAGAAACAATTTCAGTTAACACCAGCTGCTAGCTGTGGTTAACTTTTCAGTTAACTGCAGCGGGACGGAATTAGCGTTAGGATTACAAAGTCCTAACGCTAATCAACACTTTATGCTCTCCATGTTAAGCATAGGGAGCGCAAAGTACAGTAAGTGCACGCTGAAAAGTGCAAGCCCTGAATCACTGACGGGTTTTTTAAGCCGGTAGAGTTCGGAATGTAGTATGGGCGGACCGCACTAGGGCCACCTAAGCTAACGTTAACGCTCACACAGCTGAGCACTAACGTTAGCGTTAACCATGTGATAGGGCTCTGAATTTCTTGCAACACCCTACATTTCACAAAGAGATAAAATAATGGGGAAAATATAGGATTTCAGAGTAAAGCTCCACATATTAATTGGCAAACTTACCTTTTATGAAGCATCTGGAAGCAACAGGTTCCCAGTGCCACCAATATCAGCAGAAGTAATGGTATAGTGGGGATAATAACATAAATTAAATTTGGCATTATACCTAAAAATAAAACCGAGAGCAGAAATAATTAAATCAAGTTACATATTGCACTATGTACTTTTTATCCTTAATCATATTCATTGCATTGTTTTGAAAATTATTGATAATTAATGAATGATCAGCTGCTATCATGGCCTTAATTACTGCTCTGGGACACAGATGTTTTTCTTCAGCCTGACAACCGTATTATGAATATATTTATTGCGTGCTGTTGCTCTTATTGAAAAATGAACTTAGCTCTTCTCCCACACAAATGAATTTCAGCTGAACTGTTTCGAGTTAATAAAAAGAAATTACCTGTTTCTGCAATGATTACATGAGATGAGTCCTCTGGTCTGTCTGTTACGAACATCTTCTGTGTAGTCACAGGGGGGAAAGAATCTAAAATAAAGTAATGAGAGCAATAAAACCCATAAGACATTTTATTTAGACGTCTGTTTTTCCAAATGTATCCACACACATGTTTTGTGCATGAAAGTTTCCTTACAGTTTGGCATCCCTGGACAGTGTCAGTTGTTAGAAGCTAACAGTAACAGGACAAGTCCAGGGGATTTTAAAGCAGTGTCTTATTACTTCTGGAAATTAAATTACAGGCAGACAGAATGGAACATTGCAGAAATGTGCACATACGCTGGCCGCCACTACAAGATTATCTTTAAATCTTTACATCCGACCATGAATGTGTATTAAAATTGCTTTCTTCAACCCTCACAGATGAGGAAGTATAGGCACTATTCAAAAGCTGAATTAATGCATAATCCTTCGTAAAAAAGGAAGTCTAACACTGCGGTTCTCCGGATGAACTTACATTTCTAACTGGTGCTAAAGCAGCCTCAGCCGAGACACAAAATCACAAAAAAAGGCAGCGGGAGGTTGTAATGGAGATAAATAATAATAACAACAACAAATAAATAATAATAAGAACAAAAATAATAATAGTAATAATAACAACAATAAATAATAATAGTAATAATAACATTAGCACTATTTATTTTTATTATAAAGGTATTATTATTTACTGTATTATTATTATTATTAATAATAAAAACTAGAAATAATACAATATAATAATAATAATAATAAAAATAATAATGACAATTATAAAGTAATAATAACATATAATAAAAATAAATAATAAAACCAAAAATAATAATAAAAATAGTAATAATAACAACAATAAATAATAATAGTAATAATAACATTAGCACTATTTATTATTATTATAAAGGTATTATTATTTACCATATTAATATTATTATTAATTATAATAAACTAGAAATAATACAATAATAATAATAATAAAAATAATAATGACAATTATAAAATAATAATAACATATAATAAAATCAAAAATAATAATAAAAATAGTAATAATAACAACAATAAATAATAATAATTACTAATAGCATTAACATTCTAATTTATTTTATTATAAGGTATTATTATTTACTGTACTATTATTATTATTATTAATAATAATAATAGACTATAAATAATATAATACTAATAATTAATAATGATAAGTAATAATAAAAATACTTAGTAATAATACAGATCTACAGCCAGTCTATGTACAGATTTCCTCACCCTGTCCCTGGGTCCTATTCTAGATGTCCATGTTGTATTTGCAAAACAAGTATAATACGCAAGAAGAATAGCACAAGGATTAGGAGTAATTATTAACTCATCATTTTAATACTGGCAGAAAATGCCTCCCCAGCACAATATATTTAGCTATCGTTCGCCAGCAGGCTGGTTTTTGAATTTGGTCGTTCAATACTTGTTCAATACTTCAAATTAAGTTATAAATGCTGCAGTTCTAAGTGTAATAACCAACCATAGTCTTGTGCTCTGTCTCTCAGCTCTTTATCAAGGATATTTTCTATAAAAAAAAAAAAAGAAAGCGCAATTAAACTAAGGAACAGATCTATAATAACTGCATTATGTATGAAAATATTTGTTAGAATTTGAAGAAAGACTCTGCCATCTATAACAGTGGTTCCCAACCCTGCTCCTCAGGTCCCCCTAACAGTTCAGGTTTGCAGGATATGTGAAGCACAGCACAGGTGATACATTTGGCTGCTCAGTGATTGCAGGATTCAGTCTGCATTTTCCCAAGGTGATCTGCAAAATCTAGACTGGTAGGGGGGGGCCTGAGGACCAGGGTTGGGGACCACTAATCTACAGAATGTTAAAGGGACCCTCTATGCACTGCGACCACTTAATGTAAATCGATCCAAATTATTATTTATTATATGTTTATGTTAATCTGTATATTTGTGTTGTTTTTTTGTTTTTAATATCTTGCATTGTATTACTTTGTATTTCTGTAACATTTTAATGTTCTTGAACCCAGGACATACTTGAAAACGAGAGAAATCTCAATGTATCCTTCTTGATAAAATCCTTTATAAATAAATAAATCAATTATTAGGAATTGAAGAGCCGGTAAACCCAGATTTCACTCTCTTGAATGAAAAATCTCCACAATGCAGCCTAAAAAGGTCCCAATTTTGACCTATTTTTGTGGTTTGGTTAATTCCCGTATTGAAAATTTTTGGCATTCTATAATTGATGATGATAATGAGGTAGACAACAATTCACTGAGGTTTATAGATGGGTGACAGACATGGGGAAAGTGTAGTCTAACACGTCGCTTTGTAGGATTTCGCACAAATTTGTTGTGAAGTAATAATTTGAGGCCTTGACAGTTTTTTCAAGAGTGAAAATGTTTTTATTTTTTGTATCACTTTATGTCTTTATCCTCCTCTATCTCTACTCATTTCAGTTATAATGACCTTTTATGAAATCTTGGTTCATTGTTGCATTGTTGTAATATTGTGCATATTGTAGCATATACCTTCTGCATAAAACCCTGCACTATGTGAGTCCAATCATTCACTTTATTATTCTGAATGGGAAATACAAAGGGTTAATCAAAGAGCACCGAATTGGCCCTGAAGTTGCACCTAACAGTGAATTTCCCTGTACGGTGCAATTTCGGGACCATTCGGCCCTGCAGAAAGCAGGCAGTACTGCAAATATTAGAAAATTGCCAGAGAAATTAAATACGGTGACATTCAACGGCAGCGAAAGTCCCCATAGAGAAGCAATGGTTAATCTATTCAGAGACACTGAACAGCAGAGAAATGTCAGTGAAATGCTCAGATTTTTGGTGGTTTCATTCGGCAGGTTTTATAGACGAATCCCAAAGGTTTCAATGTTAAAAATATTCCCCATTTTTCTTAAACATTTATTCAACTGTTTATTCTTTTCATTTACAGCAAAAAGTCTATTTATTTTTTAGGAATTTTTGGGCGTTTTTAGGGATTTTTATGAAGAATTATACATATACAGGGTTATCCAAAGAGATCCGAATTGCTTGAGAAAGGTAACCGAACGCTGAAAATCAGCGTTCGGTTACCTTTCCTGGCCATTCGGCTATCCAGAGAGCAGCCCTTTTTATTATCATTCCCTGGACCTCATATGTAAATTTCAGACATTTTCGCTCAGTAGTTTCTTTGCAAACAGCGTTTTATTTTCACACATTCACACAAACTATTTTGCTAATTTATTCACTGCCTTGTCTGCGGTCTCGGCTGCTTCGCTGTGTGTGATCGGTTCCTGCTCTGGCTTTTTCTGTGGTTTTCGGCAGGTTAATCCAAATGTTTTTGAGGGTTTTCAGCGTGCATTCGGTGGGTTTTGCGGTTAGTTTTCGTCGAGTTCGCGGCAGCTTTTCCCTGCAATTCGGGGACCCTGTGGTGCTTGCTGAATACACCGCAGGGTCACCGAAATGGGATCGGCAAAACAAACCGAATTGAAGAGAACGAAAAGTCACCGAACGTGCGGTGACTTTTCGAATCTCTTTGAATAACCCTGTTACAGAAAAAAAAAACATTGGAAAAAAGTAACAGACCTTTTTTTTAAAACATATTTTTATTTGTCTCAGATCAAGATGAAATTACAGGAAAAGGAGTAACAGTTTTTCATATCATTTACAATCTGTAACAATGCAAAAATCACAATTTTCGGGTTTTAAGTAAAGTGTTGCATCCCAAACTGGAACCGACGGGTCAACGCGATACGTCAGCGTTTAAAGCTCAGAGGTGGATGGCTGGTTTAGGGGATCTTGGGAAGTGGAGTCAAGAAAGTTAATTAACACGTGGTCCGAGGTATCTGAGGGGATCGGTGGGGTGCCCCGCAACATTTGAAGGGAATACCATGGGGCATCGCAGAACGTGTTTCTGTAACGGTTAGCCCCTGCATGGGCCATCGTGGTGGCTTGGAACATGAGATGAAGCCCTTAAGGCAGGTGAGTAACTGACTGGACACAATGACAGACGGATTTCTCCAAAACCAAGGAGCACCAAAAAACAGAACAGAATTGCCACTAAGCTCCGAAGGCTTCAAGACCGACAGACAACTTAGGACACTCAGAAACACAAAGATACACTTGACAATCCGTGAAGGGAGCAGGCTGCAGGACAGTAAACAAAACAGACAGACTATACTAAAAGAGGTCCTTATAAGCGGCCTCTGAATATAATACTAAACTAAGACAGACAAGGTACATAAAACATGAAACATACAAGAATTGTCAATCAGGCAGAGGTTGGCAACAGATCAGAAATATACGGTACCAGGGGGGAGTAGAAGGGATAGTCAAAAATAAAGCCGAGGTCAGAACCAGAAAACACTTGAACAGGAATGCTTTGCAGCAACTCAGGAAACACGAACCAGACAGAACCACCATCAAACTCCACAAACAGTCAATGAGGCTCTGTGCTGCTGGGAATATATAGGGAGTGGGTCTGTGTGATTGGGCCATGTGACCCCAGACCAGGAGATCACAACAGAACCCCAGATCAGCCCTAAACAGCACAGCCAGACACACCATAGGGGAAAAACAAACATGAAGACCCTTCACCACCAGGGGGCAAGGCCGAGACGTGACATAACCCCCTCCCTTACGGGTGACCTCCCGGGCACCCAAAACAAAAAACATGGCAGACAGAATCAGGAAACCAGATCATGAACACCAGTCACCAAAGTCCTTTGAGGTCCCATTCAGAGTCGTCATCCTCCTCCACAAGACGCCCCCGTCTATGAGGGTTCCTTTGAATGGCAACCCAGTGGTCCTTCCTGAACACCAGTCCAAAGGGCGACTGCACATAGCCCTCAGCGACATGACGGGGTTGGGGGATCTCGGCATCAGTCAGACTGGACATAGAATCAGTTGGACTAGGGTTAGTCACCTTTTTACGTCTTCTCCTTGAACAAGATCTAGAACTGGTGACCACCCCACACGACACGGCAATAGTAGGGGCAGACTTGGTTATCGGTTTAACACCACACGATTGAAACCCCTCTACCCCACAAGTGGGTTTGACAGCAATGGACCCACTGCAAGACGTGGGCACAGTGGTCATGTGACTTGACAACTCGCCTTTAACTGGCACACCGTTGGAACAGAGGACATTGCCAGGATATGATACAACTGGCACCTCACCATTGTTACAGATTTCACCTGGAGGAGTGCACTGTGGACCCTCCGAGTCATCGGAATCCTCCTCAAAACACCTGAGAGCATTAGGGTCTTTCTTGATCATGGCCCAGTGTGCCTCACGGAACAACATCCCGCATGGGGATCGTATATAACCTTCGGGTACGGGGCTAGAATTTGTAGCACCAGTCAGTTTGGATGTCACTCCATTAACTGGCAAATAACCAGAAACAGACATACCTGGCAGCGTGCCATCAGGGGCTGACATGAGGGGCTCTTGGCCCAAACCAGACATGAAGGACTTAGTACCCACCTGGGACAAAATTGGCATATCGCCAGAAACAGGCGTTAGGGGGCACATTGTCCGAATTACACCTGAAGGGCTCGGGACCCACACTTGGCAAGACAACGGTAGGAACAACACTGGACCCACTGTGGGACAAGGGCACAGTGGTCTCATGTGTTAATGTGAGCACATTGGTCTCATAACCTAACGAGGCCTCAGCTGTCTCGCAGAAAGACATGGGCACGGCTGCCTCGCAGCAGGACATGGGCACGGCTGCCTCGCAGCAGGACATGGGCACGGCTGCCTCGCAGCAGGACATGGGCACGGCTGCCTCGCAGCAGGGCATGGGCACGGCTGCCTCGCAGCAGGGCATGGGCACGGCTGCCTCGCAGCAGGGCATGGGCACGGCTGCCTCGCAGCAGAACATGGGCACGGCTGCCTCGCAGCAGAACATGGGCACGGCTGCCTCGCAGCAGAACATGGGCACGGCTGCCTCGCAGCAGAACATGGGCACGGCTGCCTCGCACAACACAGGCACAACTGTCTCGTGGATCGGAATCGGCATGACTAGCAGCTCGCTAGTAGAACCAGGCATGAAGGTTTCATGTTTAGATACAGGCACTTCGGCCTCATAACAAAGCATAGGCACGGCTACCTCGTAGCTCAACATCAGCACAACTGACTCGTCAGCAGGCAGGAAGGGCTCTGGGCCCACGACAGGCGTGAAGGGCTCTGGGCCCACCTGGGACAAAACCGCTGACACACAGCTTGGGAGGGGTACAGCTGACACACAGCTTGGGAGTGTTACCGCTGACACACAGCTTGGGAGTGTTACCGCTGACACACAGCTTGGGAGTGTTACCGCTGACACACAGCTTGGGAGTGTTACCGCTGACACACAGCTTGGGAGTGTTACCGCTGACACACAGCTTGGGAGTGTTACCGCTGACACACAGCTTGGGAGTGTTACCGCTGACACACAGCTTGGGAGTGTTACCGCTGACACACAGCTTGGGAGTGTTACCGCTGACACACAGCTTGGGAGTGTTACCGCTGACACACAGCTTGGGAGTGTTACGCTGACACACAGCTTGGGAGTGTTACCGCTGACACACAGCTTGGGAGTGTTACCGCTGACACACAGCTTGGGAGTGTTACCGCTGACACACAGCTTGGGAGTGTTACGCTGACACACAGCTTGGGAGTGTTACCGGCAATGTGCCAGGTTCTGGCACCGCTGACACCTTGTCAGACAGAAACAAAACTGGCCTCCCGCCAGGAACGGACATAGGTTTTTCTTTAAGCTGTGTACCTGTAACAACAGCGCCACCCTGGACCCTTGTGGCATCAGCGCCACCCTGGGCCCTTGTGGCATCAGCGCCACCCTGGGCCCTTGTGGCATCAGCGCCACCCTGGGCCCTTGTGGCATCAGCGCCACCCTGGACCCTAGACCCATGACAAGAACTGAGAAACAGTGATCCACTGCATAACATGGAAGCAGGTAGTGTGCCTTGAGGTGGAACAATTTTGGCTTTATTACCACACATGGAATTTGCAACACCCCTGCATTGCACAGAAACAGAGGTCCCAGCAGTAGGGTCAGCGCTATGGCTACATGACGTGGATACCAGGGTCTCACCCTGAGAACATGACATTCTGGGTTTGGGCTTTAATGGACAGCAAAAGATTTTATGCTGGGGTGAACTGCAATAATAACAGAGATTAAGAATTCTACGTCTCTCTCTTTCACTCATGGGAGGTTCCCCAGAGACTCTGCTGGGAGGAACCGCATAATTAAGCACACTGAGAGACAGCATTAACCTCTTCAGCTCTGTCAGCAGATCAAAAACCATCTGAAGCACAGAATTTAACACAGTAAGCTCACCTGCAGGCATTAATGGACTGTTTGTAATGTAACGGGTAGCCCCTGCATGGGCCATCGTGGTGGCTTGGAACATGAGATGAAGCCCTTAAGGCAGGTGAGTAACTGACTGGACACAATGACAGACGGATTTCTCCAAAACCAAGGAGCACCAAAAAACAGAACAGAATTGCCACTAAGCTCCGAAGGCTTCAAGACCGACAGACAACTTAGGACACTCAGAAACACAAAGATACACTTGACAATCCGTGAAGGGAGCAGGCTGCAGGACAGTAAACAAAACAGACAGACTATACTAAAAGAGGTCCTTATAAGCGGCCTCTGAATATAATACTAAACTAAGACAGACAAGGTACATAAAACATGAAACATACAAGAATCGTCAATCAGGCAGAGGTTGGCAACAGATCAGAAATATACGGTACCAGGGGGAGTAGAAGGGATAGTCAAAAATAAAGCCGAGGTCAGAACCAGAAAACACTTGAACAGGAATGCTTTGCAGCAACTCAGGAAACACGAACCAGACAGAACCACCATCAAACTCCACAAACAGTCAATGAGGCTCTGTGCTGCTGGGAATATATAGGGAGTGGGTCTGTGTGATTGGGCCATGTGACCCCAGACCAGGAGATCACAACAGAACCCCAGATCAGCCCTAAACAGCACAGCCAGACACACCATAGGGGAAAAACAAATATGAAGACCCTTCACCACCAGGGGGCAAGGCCGAGACGTGACAGTTTCGCAGGGAAGTTTTAATCTCAGATGGTAAGGCACTAATCAAAGGGGACCAGTGAGTAAAGAATTGTTGAGTTTTCTCAGTTTGGTGCAGTGAGGCATCAGACCAGTCGGCCAAGAATATGGTATAGATTCTGTCGTACATCATACGGAATGAGGGAGGGGTACCAGATATCCATTGAGATAATATTGCATTTTTGCCTGTCGCTGCTAAGAGACCTAACCAAAATCGGTGGCATTTAGGGAGGGATTGAGGGGTCGGGGGAATTGACAAGTTAAAAATTGCCCAGTTTGAAGTGAAAGGGATCTCGATTCGGAGAACCATAGAGCTAAATCGGCGTACGGCGTCCCAAAACAATTGAATAAAGGGGCACGACCATAGACAATGATGAAGGTCAGCTGGGGAAAAATTACATTTTAAACAGTTGGCATTAGGTAATAGACCCGAACGGACCATTCTGTCCGGTGCCATGTAGGCTCGGTGGAGTATCCTATAAAACATGTCCCAATAGTTGGTGGATGGGAGAGTGCGTCTAGATGCCAAAGTAGCCGATACCAGGTCGTGGGGGGTAAGGTTCGGAAAAGTACTAGCCCATCGGGAGATAGCCGTCCAGGGTTTCGAGGTGGGGAGCGAATGTTGTAGAAGTGTGTAAATGGTTGAAGTCGAGGGAGGAGACGCATTATGTATGAGTAATTGCATGTCTAACGGGTTAGTTAAATCAGTGGGAGATAAGGTGTGCAATTGTGCGAGAAGGAACTGTCTGAGTTGTAAGTAATAAACAGGATGTATAGTTAACGGAGCAATGCGGTCTTTCAAGGCTGTGTAAGAGTAAGGCAGACCTGATGTTCCGTCTAAGTAATGGTGTAGAAGACTAAAACCTCGCTGGGCCAGGGTTCTAAAAATAGGAGCAGGGGAGGCATTTTGAAAATGAGGGTTGTGTAAGATAGGGGACCAAAGGGATGTTTGCCAGGACAATTGGAGGCGTTTACGGATTTTGACCCAAGCTAATTTCGTCGTGGAGAGCAAAGGGTTATCGCATAGGGGAGGGGGGATAGAGGGAGAGTGTTGGTGAAGAAATGCTAGTACAGAGGAGGCAGGGAGCAGCGCTTGTTCCACGTGTAATGCTGTGAAGCGTGAAGTATCATTCAGCCAGTCCGAGACGTAACGATATAGCGCTGCTAGGTTGTAATCCAGTAAATTGGGGAAGTTGATACCTCCTCTCACTATCGGTTGCTGAAGACTAAGGAGTGGTATACGTGCCCGCTTATCTTGCCAAATAAAGGACGCATACAGCCTGTTGAATAACTGAAGATCATTAGGTTTCAGTAGGAGAGGCAGCACTTGTATAGAGTAAAGCAATTTGGGGAATAAGGTCATTTTAATGAGAGATGCCCGTCCCAAATAAGAGAGTGGAAGAGAGCTCCAGGCCTCCAGAAGCGATTTTGTTTGGTCTAAGTGGGGGTCTACGTTGAGTTTGTATAAGCGGGAGAGGTCAACCGGTAAAATAGTGCCCAGGTATTTAATGTATGGAGCGGGTGCACAGGAGAAGGGGAAGCCCTGGATCCAAGAACCCTGTGGTTTGGGGCCCAGAGGCAATGCTACTGTTTTGGCGTAGTTGATTTGGAAGCCAGAGGCTACATGGAAGGAGTTGAATAACGTCAGTAGGGGAGGGATCACTGGAGTTTGGGGACCCTGCAGTGAATGCTGAATTCACCGCAGGGTCGGAGAATCGAACTCACCGAAGTGTGGTGAACGGGAGAGCACCGCAATGTCGGTGATATTTTGGTGCTGTCTGCATAACCCTGACAGTGTTCCATTCAATATCGTATTTTGATTATTATAAATATTGGGATGTACATTTCAAAATCCCATTGGCTTTACATTTTAGTGCATATCATCTGCCGAAGAATAAAAATGTAGGGCTATATTACATTCTTAACGCTAGCGTTAGTGCACAGCCATGTGAGCGTTAACATTAGGTTAAGTGGCCCTAGCGCAGGCCGCCCATATTACATTTCGAACACTAACGGGTTAAAAAACACTTTAGCGCATCGGAGATTGAGCTTCCACGAGCTTACTGTACTTTGTGCTCCCTATGCTTACCTCACCCATTAAGGGCAGATCAAGCCGCGTCGTGAACCAACATTCACAGCGGCCCACTGAGCCCCAACGGCCCACCAGGAATCTCCATGTAGTCCCGATGGCCAGTATATACCTGCTTACACATATAGGTTACACATCCCATATCTGGAATTCTAAAATCCTGAAGTCACCAAATACCATAATTTTTAGTAATTCCGGATTAGGGGTGCTCCTGGCGAGTCCTGCCGCTCAGGGACCCGGCTCCTGAGCACTGCAACAGGCCACGGTGCACGCCAAGAGCCTATGGGCAGCTCCAGCGTGTGACATACTGCTAGGAGTCATGCTGATTCTGAGCATCATCTCCATGGACTAACCTTGCATAGGTAGCACTCCCAGTCGGTGTACATGTTTGGGGGCTGCAGCAGGAATGGGATCACAGCTCTCCCCTGCAATCTCCTTCCTCTAAAACAGTTGTTCCCAACTGCGGTCCTCAAGTACCCCTAACAGGTCAGGTTTTAAGGATCTTAAATCTGGAAGAATCTGAAATATGGAATGCTCTGGTTTTGGATAAGTGAGGTTCAACCTGTACATCCCTTTTATATATAATTTTTGTTTTCAATAAGGATAATGAGGATAAGATAAATATCATATGTTGTCTAGGGATGAGCCGAACACTCCCCGAGTTCGGTTCGAAGCCGAACCCGAACTTTCCAAATGTTCGGATCCGAATCCGAACCCGAACTCGAACCCCATACAAGTCAATGGGGCTGAAAATTTGTTTTTTAGAGTGCCCTCCAAGTGGGCATATATGCTAGATATTTGCCATAAAAAGTGTATGGGGGTCTGGGTAGTGCCCTGGGGGACAGGAAACAAGGACAAAAAGTTTTTTAAAAAATGTTTTTAAAGGGACAGTGAGTTTTCCATGAAATAAGGGTTAAAAATAAAAACGAAAAATTCCTTCAAATATCGTGCCTAGGAGGTCCCCATAACCTGACCGTGAAGTGGCGGATTTCTAGGATGTATAGAAATATGTAAAAAACAAAAAATGACATTTCAAACGACGGTAAATGCTTTTCCTTTAATCTATCCATAAACAACTGCTTGGGGCGGCAGTCTGTATGAAAAGAGGAGACATTTTCGGACACGCAGAAAAAGTTTACTGATTGTTTGGCGGTGAAAAGCAGGAGAATGACTGGAGAATGGAAAATTCTAGACCAAATAGCAGATTTGGAAAGTGAGAAAAATGGGCGAATTTTTCTGGTTTGACTATTTTGACCTAGAATTTTCTCTTCAGTCATTCTCCTGAGTTTCACCTTTCTCTGAATAACCCTGTCAGGATTATTCAGAGAGCGGTGTAGAGCAGGAGAATGGAAAATTCTAGGTCAAAATTCTCCCATTTAGGCTAGGGTCAGACTAGCGAATTTTTAACATGCGTTTAGGTGCACTTAATCACGGCCGCACTAGCAGCAAATGACGGGCAATGACAGCCAATATACGAAGTACGGTCGCACGAAAGTCCGGCTGCGCAACGCAAGTGGAAAATGAACACATTTTTTCGAGAACGCAGAACCGCTAGTACGGACGTACAGAGTGCGCTGTGTCCACTAGCGGCGTGTGTGCGTGATTTGGAGACGTCAGATCCTGCTCATGTCCGGCCAACATAACGTCCAGACACCCAAAGTTTCCTGGTTTGGATCCGTAAAAAATCAAGAACAAAAATGCGCATCGTATGACCGTTTTCGCGCATTCCGTGAAAAAATAATGCAATGCGTTCGGATGCACTTTTTGAATGTCGCTGTGAAAAATGCGTTAGTCTGACCCTAGCTTTATCTCACTTTCCAAATCGGCTATTTGGTCCAGATTGTTCTCTTTTCCTGCCATTCTCCTGGTTTTCACCTTTCTCTGAACAACCCTGAGAGAGAGGTGAAAGCCAGGAGAACTGGCAGGAGAAGAGAACAATCTAGACCAAATAGCCAATTTGGAAAGTGAGTTAAAAGGGGAGAATTTTTCTGGTTTGGCTATTTTGACCTAGAATTTTCACTTCTCCAGTTATTCTCCTGCTTTTCACCGCTCTCTGAATAACCCTGTGAATGTTTAATCCCGGGGGAAATATAACAATGCTTAAGGCTGGGGTCAGACGAGCGCAGTTATCACGTCCGTGTTGCCGCACATTTGTACGTCCGTGGCAGCATAGCATTCTGACCAATGGAGCCCCACACACGAAGTACGTCCGCACGGAAGTGCGGATGCATGGCGGACGCAGCAAACGGACGCAGGTTAGGCAAGAACGTAATACTGCTAGAACGGACGTGCGGAGTGAGCCACGTCCGCAACGTCCGTGTAGCTTTGTATGTGGGTGATGAAACAAGGTCAGATGGACTGCATTTATACGTCCAGCATTTTTGACGGACAGAATGTTTTTTCATTTTAATTTATTTTCCCTGCTACATCAGTCAAAAAAGACGTCAGTGAAAAAAACGGACTGTTTGGCCACTACCTTGTTGTCAGTCAGTAAGTACGTCCGTACTGCACGGACGCACAGTCCGTACAAAATGCACTCATCTGACCCTAGCCTTAGATGTTATTTTGATTTTTTTTAAAACACCAGTTAACCACTTGGCTGCTATGGACACGCTAAGCGCGTCCAGTCAAGTGGTTCTCCTGTGCTATGGACGCGCTGAGCGCGTCCATGCACAGGAGGCAGCAATCCGCCGGATTCCGACGGATTGCTGCACCCCCCGGTGCGGGCTGACATCTTGGATGTCAGCCCAGTACTCTGGGACCCCGGCGGAGCAATTAGATGTCATCGCGGCGGCGCGATGACATCTAATTCAGGTGGCCCCCCCCGCATGTGCGGAGGAAGCGCCTGAAAGGGAGGGGTGGAGTTCCTTCGGACCTCTCTCCCTCCTGATCTCCGGGGGGCAGAGGGTTAATCCAAGCACCGTTTGGAAGGGCACAGCCTGCCCTTCCAAACGGTGGCTGTGATTAACCCCTGGGGAGCCGGATCACGAATCGGCGCTGAAAAGCGCCGGATCGTGATCCTCTCCTGGAGCTGGCTGACATCTTGGATGTCAGCCAAGCCTCCAGGAACTCCCCCTGAGGACTGGCGTCATCGTGCATTGCACGATGACGCCAGTCCTGGAGTTAACCCCTAGCTGCCACCAATGGTGGAGATAGGGGGTTCCAATGAACCCCCTATCTCCCGATCCGTGGCAGCTAGGGGTTAATGTTTATATCGTTGGATCGGCCAGAGCATGGCCTTTCCAAGGATACCAAACATGAGCATGAAAAATGTGGTTTTTTTAAAAAATATATATATTTTAAAAAAAAAATTAGAAATAAAAATAAACAAGTTTTTTTTTGTTTTGTTAGTGCAGCAATATTGTTCCCATTTCAATTATAATGTGAACAATAATGTTGCACTAACGATTTCTGTATGCGGTGCGTTTGTTAAAAAAAGCGAAATTTTCCCCCCAAAAAAATGTAACGAGACCCCATTTCTAATTTTTTTAACAAGCGCTCCCTATACAAAATATAACCGCAAACGATCGCATGTTAAAATGTGAAAAAAACACTTTACAAATAATAAATTATTGAACATTCAAATTTTATTGCATTTTTGTTATAATATACAGACATGACATAATGTATACATATAATAATGACATATTATGAATCTGCCAAGTCTGCCGGAAAGAACGACATATAATATGTCTGTTTCATATATCAAAATATGGCTGCAAAACGCGGTTAAACATGATGAGCGAAAGCGGTAAAAATGACCTCAGCGGTGAAGGTGTGAAAAGCCTCAGCAGCGAAAGGGTTAAATGCAGCATATTAGGATGTTTTAGGGAAATTAATTCTCAAATCTCAATCAGAAGCAGACACCACCCCACCCTCAGTATGGTGTACAATGTATAAAATTGATTACCAGACTCAAAACACCTGGTGTTATGCCTGTTTGTGAACAGAGGTCATTTAGAGTTGATAATCTTTCCACGTACACATTAGTTTTTAATTCAATATCTAATAAACCGTTGTTTATAATATTCTGCAGTAAAGAGTCTCTTTATTTCTCGATTTTTTAGTATTTTTTTAAGCATTTTCTATACTTTTTTCAAAATTTCTTTTTTTTTTCGAACTCGAACCGAACACACCCAAAAAGTTCGAAATTCGCGAACTTTTGAACTGCCAAAGTTCGGGTCGAACTCCGAACCGTCCGAACCCGAACAGCTCATCCCTAATGTTGTCTAGCAATATTGACAAAAAAAGAAATAATGTACTGATTGTGTATGAATGGATTTTATACTATCTGGCTGTGTATCTATCTGTCTGTCTGTCTGTTTGTGTATTTGTCTGCCTGCTTGTGTATCTTTCTGCCTATCTGTCTGTCTGTTTGTGTATCTGTCTGCCTGTTTGTGTATCTATCTGCCTGTTTGTTTGTGTATCTGTCTGCCTGTTTGTGTATCTGTCTGCCTGTTTGTGTATCTACCTGCCTGTCTGTTTGTTTGTTTGTGTATCTGTCTGCCTGTTTGTGTATCTACAGTTGTGTTCAAAATTATTCAACTCCCACTGAAATTGAGTGTTTTGGCCAGTTTGACATTGATTTTGATCATTCAGTCATCTTGCTTACAATTAAATCAAAGAGGCACGTGTAGGTCAGACAAATATAACATAACATTTATAATGAAATAACCACAAATGTCTTTTCTGTGCTGTCATGCTTTGGTATCGTAGGTTTGTTTGGAGTCCAGTATGCAGATATGTTAGATAGAGGAGGATGCAAGAGACGTAACCTGGAGAAGAATTGTGTCGGTTCAGGCGGAGTTCATTCGTTAACGAGAAGGGAAGCCAGGAGTCGGTAGCCGGGAGGTCAGTCAGAATCTAGCGCGGTACAAAAGGGGTTAGGCTGGAGACTTGGTCAGGTGGAAGCAAGGGTTCGTTCAACAAGGGTTTCTGTGGTAATAATACAAGGAACTTGGGTAGCTTAGGGAGCTGACGACTGAGCGTCTTTCCTTTGCTGTTCTGAACCTTTATGGTGCGCAGGTAATGGGCTCCGCCCGTTTGTGGGAAGAGGCCCCTCCCCTGCCCCTCCTACCCACTGGGTCACCCCAGGCTCCATCCGGAACTTGCAGGGGCCACGCCCCGCAGGCAAGCCAGGAGACGCCGCCCCCCCGCCGAGACCCGCGAGTCCATAGCGGGACCCGGAAGGAGGACCGCGCCCCACGCCGCACCCGCGAGTGATGACCGCCACGCGAGGAGCCGATGGAAGGGAGCGGGAGGCAGCGGGGGGACCCCAGCGCTGGACCGAAAGGTCACCACAACCCGCGGCAAGGGAGCTCCCAATGCCCGACGTCCCCCTGCAAGGCAGACGCCGACGGCTGTCGTGACACCTCGGCCGCGCCGTGGGGGTAAGGCATGACACAGCCCCCCCACAATGCGAGCCCTCCGGGGGCGAAAAGGACCTGGCTTGGTCGGATAGGAACGGTGAAATCGACGAAGAAGATGAGGCGCATGTACATTTACAGCAGGTTCCCAGGATCTTTCCTCCGGACCGTAGCCCCTCCAATGGATCAGATATTGGAGTTGACGACATCTATATCGGGAATCCAGGACACGATGGATTTCATATTCAGGGTCACCATCGACTGGAAGGGGTGGAGGTCTCGTGTTAACCTGCGAGGAGAAGGAAGGTGCTGTCCAAGGTTTGAGGAGCGAGACGTGGAAGACCGAGTGAAGATGCAGGTCGTCGGGCAACTGAAGACGGATGGCAGTCGGAGATATTATGGCCGTAATAGGAAAGGGACCTATATATGTAGGTCCCAACTTTTTTGTGGGGCAAGTGAGCCGAAGATTTCGGATAGAGAGCCATACTTTTTGGTTCACCTCGTATGTAGGAGGCGTTCTGCGTTTCAAATCCGCGTAAGCTTTGTAAGTGTCTTGTGCTTGTCGTAAGAGGTGTCGAGCTTGACGATGCCCGTCGCGTAGACGTTCCAGACGTTCACGAGCGTCAGGAACAGCTTCCATCCGAGGCAAGTCGGGGAGAAGACTAGGGTGATAGCCATAGGTGAGAAAAAAAGGTGACTCATGTAGTGATTGGTGGTGACCACAATTGTAGGCGAATTCAGCAGCTGGTAGCAGATCTACCCAATTATCTTGTAAATGACAGGTATAGCACCGAAGATATTGTTCCACGATCTGATTGGTTCTCTCGGTCTGTCCATTCGTCTGTGGATGATAAGCAGATGACAGTTTCACATGTATTTTTAGCGAGAGACAAAACATCCTCCAAAAACGAGAGGTGAATTGAGACCCCCTATCCGATAAGATGGAGGCGGGAATTCCATGTAGGCGAAATATTTCTTTGTGGAATAAGGAGGCGGTTATTTTAGCAGTGGGTAAACCTTTGGTGGGTACGAAATGGGCCATTTTTGTCAGGCTGTCAACCACGACCATTATGGTCGTACAACCTTGAGAAGGGGGTAGGTCAACGATGAAATCCACGGTTAGATCCTTCCATGGACGATCTGGAACAGGGAGAGGTTGAAGAAGACCGGCTGTTTTTTGTGAGAGCTTTTTATTTCTGTTACAAACAGGACAGGCTGTGACATACTTGATGGCAGCCTTGTTCATGGTGGGCCAATAGAAGTAGCGACGGAGTAGGGCTTGAGTTTTCTTAATCCTTCCATGTCCAGCTTGAGGGGAATCGTGACAGAGAGCGAGGACATCCGGACGTGCTCCTTCTGGAACAACTATCTTGTCTTGATGTAGACACAGACCGTCCGTGGTTAGGGGGTAAACCGTCGGGCAGGTTAGTTGCTTGATCTTTTCAAATGGTAGAGGAATGAGTAGCTAGGAAGTATTTGATGGGTAATATGGAGTCGCTCGTGGATGAATCGGATTCTTCGGGCCCGGGTAGGCGGGACAAGGCATCAGCCTTGCCGTTTTTACTGCCTGGTTGATAGGTAATGTGCAATTGGAAACGGGAAAAAAAAAAGGGCCCAACGAGCCTGACGAGGTTTAAGTCTTTTTGCGGTACGGAGGTACTCCAGGTTTTTGTGGTCGGTAAAAACCGAGACTGGATGTGAGGTGCCCTCTAAAAGGTGGCGCCATTCTTCTAAGGCCTTTTTGATGGCCAATAATTCACGATCACCGACCTCATAATTGCATTCGGCCGGGGTAAGACGTTTTGAGAAATAAGCTATTGGATGGAGTCTTTGGTCTACATCATCTCTTTGTGAGAGAACTGCTCCAGTGGCTTTGTTAGAGGCATCTACCTCCAGAAAATAAGGTAGGGAAGGATTAGGCAGCCTGAGAATAGGAGCTGAAGTGAACTGACTTTGGAGAGTTTGGAACGCGTTAGATGCTTGTTCAGACCATTTAAACGGTACGTTCTTGGTGAGATCAGTCAGTGGTTGCACCAGCTTTGAAAAAGAACGGATAAATCTTCTGTAGAAATTAGCGAATCCTAAAAATCTTTGAACGTCCTTCCGTGATGTAGGGGTTGGCCATGAGAGAATCGCGGCTATTTTTCCTGGGTCCATCTCGATCTTGCCTGGGGAGAGGACATATCCAAGAAAGGCGATACGATTAGTCTCGAATATACATTTCTCCTTTTTTGCATATAATCGCTGTTTGCGTAATCTAGTAAATACCTCTTTCATATGATGTCGGTGTGTTTGAAGAGTGTCTGAGTAGACTAAGATATCATCGAGATATACTATTACACATATATCTAATAAATCCCTAAAAATGTCATTTACCAGGTGTTGGAATGTCGCCGGAGCATTACATAATCCGTAGGGCATAACTAGATACTCATAATGTCCGTAGCGGGTTCTGAAGGCTGTTTTCCATTCGTCACCTTGGCGAATACGTAGAAGGTTGTAGGCACCTTTGAGATCCAATTTCGTGAATATCTTGGCAGTTTTTAATCGTTCCATTAACTCTGGATTTAGAGGAAGGGGATACCTGTTTTTTATAGTGATATTGTTGAGATCTCTGTAATCCACACAAGGCCTTAACCCTCCATCCTTTTTCCCACGAAAAATATGCCGGCCCCAGCAGGAGAGGTGGAAGGGCGGATAAATCCTTTTTGGAGGTGTTCGTGTATGTATTCCTTCAGAATGTTCAACTCTGGCTCGGATAATGGGTATATGTGGCCATAGGGGATAGCGGCCCCAGGAAGGAGGTCGATCGGACAGTCATAGACCCGGTGAGGAGGAAGGGCCTCTGCCTTTGTCTCGTTAAAGATGTCCACATATTCCATATAGGCGGGTGGAATGATGACATCTCTTTTTTCCATGTGTATATCTAGAATAGAATGAATACTTTTAATGGTTGGTTTCATGCACAGTTGAAGACAATGGGGGGAAGTAAATGATATTGCTTCCGGTTCCCAACGTATGACTGGATCATGGGTGCGTAACCACGGTAATCCCAGGATAACTGGAAATACTGGTGAGGCGACCAAATCAAATGAAATGTTTTCGTGATGGTCCCCACCGATAGACATTTTTAGAGGACCGGTTTCTAGGGTGACCAACCCTGATTTCAATGAAGAGCCGTCAACTAATTTCACGTGAACAGGGTGCTCTTTATTGATTACTGGTACACACAATTTTGTGGCAAGTGATAAGTCCATGAAGCTACCGCTAGCGCCGGAGTCAATCATGGCGGGTAGGGTGAGGTGTTGGTCATTCCACTGTAGAAAGATAGAAATGGAGAAATGTGGGCAATCACTAATGGTTCATTACTAGGATCAACGGTAGAGGGGGCGTTCGTTTTCTTACCTCCACGTTCTGGTTTTTCAGGGCAGAAACGAATGGTGTGGCCGGCCTGGCCACAATATAGGCAGAGATGGTTCGATCTACGACGTGCCATTTCTTCTGGAGGAAGTCGTCTGTTGGTTGCTCCAATTTGCATGGGTTCCTCCTGGGTGGTACGGGGTGTAGAAGGTACCAGATCCCTAGTAGTATCAGGAGGTGTAGGAGGTAGAGCACGACGAGGTTGTACAGACATAGATAGATTTCTTTCTTGTCTTCTTTCGCGAAGCCGTCGGTCAATGGATATGGATGCTTGCATTAGTAGGTCCAACGTTGGTGGAATGCCAATTCGAGCTAATTCATCTTTTAATTGATCAGATATACCGCTGCGGAATTGATTGATAAGGGCTATCTCATTCCAGGCGGTATCAAGGGCGTACTGCTTGAACTCCATAACATAATCCTCTACAGGACGGCGACCTTGTTTGAGGGCCTTGATCTCTCGCTGTGCGGTGTCTTGACGAAAAGGGTCATCGTATATATAGTTTAAAGCTGATAAGAAGGTCTCCCAGGTATCAAGGAGCGGACTTTGGAGTCTCAGTAGTTGATGGGCCCATGCTTGGGGTTCTCCTGAGAGCAGCGATATAACGGTGTGAACCTTAACGTACTCATTACAGAAGGTGCGAGGTTTTAACGAGAACAACACCTGGCAGTTGGTCACAAAGGACTGATATGAGCGACGGTCCCCGGTGAATCGCTCCGGTAGGAGGACGGGAGGTTCAGGGGCCATAGAAGTGGCAAGATCCTCTTTGACTTGTACTCGTACTTGTAACGCGGTATGGCTTACTTGTAGCTCTTGTACTGATTGGGCGATGGCTGTCACCTGTTGCGTTAGGGTATGCAACGCTCCAGCTATTTCTGCGGGCTCCATGTCATGGCTCAGTCGTTCTGTCATGCTTTGGTATCGTAGGTTTGTTTGGAGTCCAGTATGCAGATATGTTAGATAGAGGAGGATGCAAGAGACGTAACCTGGAGAAGAATTGTGTCGGTTCAGGCGGAGTTCATTCGTTAACGAGAAGGGAAGCCAGGAGTCGGTAGCCGGGAGGTCAGTCAGAATCTAGCGCGGTACAAAAGGGGTTAGGCTGGAGACTTGGTCAGGTGGAAGCAAGGGTTCGTTCAACAAGGGTTTCTGTGGTAATAATACAAGGAACTTGGGTAGCTTAGGGAGCTGACGACTGAGCGTCTTTCCTTTGCTGTTCTGAACCTTTATGGTGCGCAGGTAATGGGCTCCGCCCGTTTGTGGGAAGAGGCCCCTCCCCTGCCCCTCCTACCCACTGGGTCACCCCAAGCTCCATCCGGAACTTGCAAGGGCCTGGGAGTTCTGGCATGGAGGCCTTCATTACACAGTGTGCGCCATATTGTCTGAGCTGAAACTTCAGTACCCACATCTGACAAATCTTTTCTCAGTTCCTCAGCAGTCACACGGGGACTTTTCTCCACTCTACGCTTCAGGTAGCGCACAGCAGCCGAAGTCAGCATCTTCTTTCTGCCACGACCAGGTAGCGTTTCAACAGTGCCCTTTGCCTTGAATTTGCGAATGATGCTTCCTATGGTCTCTCTTGGTATGTTTAACATCTTTGCAATCTTCTTATAGCCATTGCCCTTCCTGTGAAGAGTAATCACCTCTTCTCTTGTCTTCCTGGACCATTCTCTTGACTTCACCATGTTTGTAACCACACCAGTAAATGTCTAGAAGGAGCTGAGTATCACAGTCATTTTAAAGCTGCCTAACTGGTGCTTATTATGCTTTATTGCTGCTCCGTGACATCCACAGGTGTTTTCAATACCTGATTGAAACCACTTGAATGAACCTCTGTTCTTCAGAGTGGTAATCTTTAAGGGGTTGAATAATTGTGTCAATGAAGAATTCACAAAAGAAACATTTACTACTGTATTACAAAACCAATTGATATCATTTTAGTTGCATATGGTTCTTTAAAAAGTCCTTGTAGGATTTCATTCTGAATAAAATTACAAATGTACACTAAATTCCCTAAAACCCTTTACAGCATTGGGGGTTAAATAATTTTGAATACAACTGTACCTGCCTGTCTGTTTGTTTGTGTATCTGTCTGCCTGTTTGTGTATTTACCTGCCTGTCTGTTTGTTTGTGTACCTGTCTGCCTGTTTGTGTAACAATCTGCCTGTCTGTCTGTTTGTTTGTGTATCTGTCTGCCTGTTTGTGTATCTTTCTGCCTGTCTGTTTGTTTGTCTATCTAGCTGTGTGATTCTGTCTATCTAGGTTCATCTGTTTCCTTATTTAAGAGCAGCACAAATTCCAACTACTAATATATCGATTGAAATGACAGCATCAAATCATTTGGGATTATGCAAATATTGATTCTTTCTGTAGTATCTCCTGTGTGGAGTCATCGGCTGAGCCATTTCATAATTGAAGTGCTATTGGATTTAAACCTTTAAAAAAATACATTTCTCCGATCCCTGACTTGGATATTAATCCTGATCAATTGTAATAAATAATGTACCCATCATTCTCCCTGCTTTACGGGAAATTTTACCAAACCATAACTGTTTGTTAAAGCAGATTTTTTTATCTGACGTGCAGACGTCCATCTCTAGTAAGTAGCATGGACCAGCAGAAGATAGAAAGCCCTGATATCTGGGTGACAATATACTCGTCTAATAATCCCACAAACTGACAAGAAATCTTGATGGCAAAAGAAGAAAAGCATTGTTTGCGATTATAATCTCAGCAACCCAACTGGGCCACATCTGTTAACGCCATTCCCTTGTTGGACCCCGATTCTCCCACCACCAGTCTTTAGTGCCTTCTCCAGGCCGTAGTCGAAGCTTCAGGACAGGTACACTGAAAGAGCAGTGATAGCATTCCCCAGAAATGAGGCAGCACTCAGATCATGGGATAGAACAGACAGGAACTGAACGCTTTAATAAGAATCATCAGAGCCAAATATATAGTGGCAGGAGGGACCTAGAGACCAATGGAAAATGTCACCCTGCCCATCCCTCCTCTTCAAGTGAACCAGACATGAAACAATAGGGAGCCATGCAAGCACAACCTGAGCATCAGACTGTTTGAATACATTAGATAACAGATAAGAGGTTACACAAGTTGACAATAGCCTGATACAATAGTCTGTCACAGATGTAAACATATCCTAGACAAGGGGAGTTGGAGAGGGCTTCAGTGACCCACACAATAATCATATTAGCCATAATAATAGTAACAGATAAGCATAGACAATAACAATATTAATAATAACAATATTCACAAATAACACAAACACCCTGTACCCTTACAGGCAGAGGATCGCTTGGACGTAGGAGAGAGCGGGGGAATAAAATGATGTGTCAGACACCCCAGAACCCATAGCCCTATATCTCCCAGCAGTAATGTCAAGTCCAGGTACCATCAGTTCAGAATGACTCTCGTCATAACCATTTCTAAACAAGTACAAAACAAGTAACTGTTTGCAGCAGGGTTGGTCTGTACACAAGCAATTATGTTGAACATCAATTACCCTGATAAAGATATCAGGGTACTAGTGTCTCTCAGAGACCAAATTAATATTTAACTTTTAATGAACTCGATTTAAAATTGGACAAACAAAATAGACATAAGTAGACAGTGCTCACACAAACAAAGTATAATAAAAACAATTCTGCAAAGAAAAGGTGGTGTGTAACGGCAAAAAGATGGTCAGTAATCAATACGGTCAGTGACCTTCGAGGATCACTTCAAGGTATTGTTGACAGATTGAGGTATTGGTAACTATGTAAGACCATATAATACTGCATGTAAAAAAGCAGAGGAGACAAAGGCAAGAACTACTGGTAGGAGAATTGGCTAAAATAGCCCAAAATAGACGTACTGCAAATAATTGCACAAGTTTCAATGGTGAGAAAAACCCAAATGAGAATTAATATGTGTATTCAAAGTTTCAAAATACGAATTCCCCAGGTAGAAGCAGAAGGATCTTGCCTGCCAAGTGCACCCGACGCACGTTTCGCCGGAATGGCTCGTCAGGAGTGCTTACGGACTGAGAGGAAGACAGGGCTATTTACATATTTATAAGTTCCGCCCCAACCTGTATTGACCAATAGGACTAGAGGGTGACTGACAGCCAAATCATTGGTCTGCCGACAAGATTGACATACAGAGAATCCAATGGTGATCCGTGTTTAGTCCGGCTGCCTAGGTAACTAATAAAGCGAGACAATTTCGCCGGCTGTTCGTTTCAATATAGATCCGAAAGTGAAAAAATAAAAAGAGTGTTTGGATCAATGGCGATATAGTTAGATCGTGGTTGGTAATGAATAATAAGCATGACTGAGACAAGGTAATCACTAAGCCAGGTTAATTTGGGAGATAATACACACAAAATTTAAGGAGAAAGCCAAATAAAAATTGAAAGCATTATGGCATAAACATGCGATAATGGTAATAAGTAGTAGATACTGTTTTCGAAATTAACATCAGTAGCCTCATTGTTGGGAATTGCTCTTCCATCAAATGACTACATAAATAACGCAAAAATATCAAAAGACGTAATGGCTTCATTCAATGGTTGATGGTATACTTTAAATAGATAACATGATAACAAATCAAGGCGAATGGAGTCAAAAAAAGAGAAGGGGCTATGTGTAAATAATTTATTGAATTAGGATTGAATGCCTATAAGAGTGGTTATAAAAGAAACGAGGGTAACAAACAACCGGTATGTAATAAGAACTCAACTATACTGGTCAGGATGATGAAGGAGTTCTAAAGTCATAATAAAGGAAAATGTGATAATGATGGGGAAGGGACATAATTTTCTAAGCTAACAAATCACAACTAATATGATTTATCAAAGAATAATGAATAACCAGGGGGAATCTGTAAATATAATTAATCGATGGTAGAGTTAGCTGTAGGTTGAAAGAGATGTGATGAGAACCAGATTCTCGGAATCAATAGGGATCACAAAAAAGAAGGAAGTCTTTAAGGAGACATAATTATTTATAGCAAATTGTAGTTAGTTTGGGTGACCCAAATGATGGCAATAAATTAAGCATAGAAGTAAGGATGTCAAAAGGAAAACGAAAATGATCTAGACACCCATTGGTCATAAACCAAAATGTAATTAACAACAGTAAGGAGAGGGAAGGGGAGAGGTGACTAAGGTAAAGGAAAATAATTGAATATGTGTATACAGTAGCCCTGATGATAGGAAAGGGATAATATTTTTAGAGAGTGTATGAGTAAATATGTATATATATACATACGTCTTGATCAGGTGAGAATAAAAGGGGGTTCAATTAGTATATTCAATTAGATCAAGGCTTAATTAGCGGAATATTAGTAGATAGATAAAGATATGATATAAATTATTAACTTCTGGTTATTGAGATATAGAAGGAGAACAAAGAACAAAAAACGTCTGATAAAGGGAGAGACCAAATTAGAAAAAAACAGGTCAAGAGGTCAAATGAATGGTGTATAATTAAAGTCCTCATTTAGACCATGCGGATATAATGTTTTTAGTGTATAAATCCAAAAGGATTCTCTCTGACAAAGGTTCTTATCAAAATTTCCTTTTCTGGGTCCACAGACCATCTTTCAATGGCTTGGAAGGATAGACAAGAGGGATCTGAGTCGTGCTGGTTACGAACATGTCTAGAGACTGAGGTCTCAAGGTTATTGTGAATGGAGTTAATATGTTGAAGGATACGGCGCCTAAACTGTTGAATCGTTTTACCAACATAAGAAACAGAAAAAGCAATTATGTTGATTAAAAGATGATTAAATGCCAGGAAATAGGGCACAGTGAAAAGAACGTTAAATGTAAGAGTATAACGATAATAATATAAAGATCATTGCAGCGAAGGAGACGCGCTGGGGAGAGGAGACCTAGGGCACTACATGACAAAATAGATTATCATTATTATTATAGTTATTATCAGTTAGATATTTATTTATATATAATACCAACACTTTCAACAGCACTTTACAAAACCCGGCATCCACCGGTGGCTCTCGACATGCTCAGCATTGAGAGTCATTGGACGGGTTGCAGTCACATGACATGCTACAGCTTCCCGAAATGCCAGCATGTTATGTCTGAACCAGTGCCAAGGCAGCACCGGGCTGAAAAGAAGGCAAGTCTAAAACAGGAGGGAGGAGCAGAAGGGTTAAAGTTTAACCCCTTATTTCACCCCTCTTCCAATTTTAAACTTATAGTAACCTTTAAAGACTTTAAACCAAACTTCTGCAAGCATTTGGAGACAGGATGATGTCAGCACGCAAAGCTAACCAACATCATCGGTCCCTGAGTTGGTCCTGACAGGTGGATTATTCAATATTCCGTCTCCCGAGTGACACCTGTGTGGGTGAAGGAAACTTCTCCACTTCATACAGTGCAAACAGAGAAACGGGACTAGAGGCAGGGGGGCACTCCATCCAACCTTACCACTTTGATTAGTCGCGGGGCATAGATTGTCACTTTAACAAGACCATTTAATCATGATGCAGCTGGTAGTAAATCTTGGGTAAAATTGAGGATTATAATTCTATCCATTAAATTATTAATTTTAAACGTCTTCCTTCTTTAATGTTCGTTGGAGTTGCTGTATCTTGTATATTTCTATGAATCTATCCACCCATCTACCTTTCTATCATTATCTTTCTTTTTTATC
>CM019064.1:45438319-45681667 GCA_009667805.1 Leptobrachium leishanense
ATGAATCTATCTACCTATCCACCCATCTACATATCTATCAATCTATGAATCTATCTACCTATCCATCCATTTATCTATCTAAATATCTATTTATGAATCTATCTACCTATCCATCCATCTACATATCTATCCACCTATCCATCCATTTATACATCTATATATCTATCTATCTATGAATATATATACCTATCCATCCATCTACATATCTATCCATCTATGAATCTATCAATTTATCCAGTGAGTGATCTATCCATCCATCCATCTGTCAATATCTATCCATATCTATCCCTCTGTCAATATCTTACCTAACTTTCATTATCTATTTATCTGTGTTCCGAGTGCTTTATACTTCATTATAAGTACCTGTATTGCGTTGTGCTCCCATCAGCCCACTGGTACAAATCTGGACATGTTCCTGAAGAAGACATTGATTCAAGGTTTCTCCAAAGGCCAATCCAAAAATCTCCATCAGAGATCCCAGAGGCTGAATTTGTGAGGTTTTGTAACATTCTCTCTATTAATCTTTGTTCGGCTTCCTTTTCAATACTTAAAAGAGTTCCGCCATCGAGTTCACAAGCTTGGCGTGCTTCTTTAAAGCCAACCCGTCGTGAGAGATCTTGAAAATAAGCGATTTTGTAGCAGGGGTGCTTGTAATCAGCATAACATATTTTCTGACCTGGAAATAAGATAGGGACTGTGAGTAACAATACAAAATGTTTAAGGTGTTTGACATTTAATGTACCTCTCTCACTGACAGGTGAAAATTATATATGGTATAATTATGCAGTTGAACGCGAAGGACGTACGTGGAGTGTCCTCCAGTTTCACTCTTGTGCATGGAGGACTTCCCACGCACATCTCAGCTTTGCCCAGTTCGGTGCCGATCTGGTGCTCCAACCACAGCAGGCCGACACCTTGCATGTCAGCCCTCGCTGTGGGACTGCCCTCTGGCCGTGGGCGTCATCTCGAATGTGTTCGATGATGTCAAAAAGGGGGAGTCCCCCTGCTCTCTGCAACAAGCACATTTAGAGCCATTTGTGCTAACTAGGTCCCAAAGGTCCCAATAGCCAGGAACCAGGCGCAGCACTCAGGTTCTGAGCAGGACTAAGCACCTGTTCTTGGTTGACTAGATCAGCCCTCCAAGACCTCTAGAGGATGGAGTGTATGAGGGCGCCCAGGGCACTGTGACCACTCAAATAACACTGAATGATCATGATTAGTGTTCCTTTAACTAGATTATAATGTAACAACTTAATCTATGGCAGAACCATCGAGCTCTCCTTCTCGTAACCTGGACTGGCAGGTATTTTTCTGTGATCACAACACGATGTGAAGGCTCATTTTTATTGGGGTTATGATGTAATATTGATATAGTTTAGAAGGTAAATGATTGATATCACAATGCAGGAATTTTAAATTGGATACTAAACCTTAAACTAATACAGGAAATTTAGAGCTGCTGGATCTGCCAAAGGTGCACACGCGTCGAAACTGTCAGGACCGTAAAATATTCTGTTAATCTGCAGTATTCCTTGAATTATAGATATAAACACAAAAGTCATAATTTATTCATTTTCTGTGCTCATTCTTTACTTAGGAAATTTAAACAGCATATATTTTCTGTTGCAATGTGCATCATGCGGCATTCGTATGAAAGCCTTCAATACTGTTTCCAGGGGAATAAAGCTCAGTAGAAAAGGTTTTTTATGGTAATTCAAATAGTCCAAGCATGATGAGACTCTAAAGGGATTTTCTGTGCCACCTGAGCTTCAAATTGATACACCTGAATTAAAAGTCAAAGTCATACAGCCACTTTTATTTTTTATATTATGTTTATTTAAAGGAGCACTCAGATCAAATTTAAACCCCCTTGCCTTTAAATAACTGAACAGATTCTTTATTAATCTTTTTTAATTTCACTGGAAATACTCACCTTTTCTCCCTTGATAAGTGCTGCTCATCCCCATAAGCTCAGGGCTCCCTGCAGCTTTTTTATGTAATTTGCGTACCTATGCAAACTGTGTTGCATATTGTGTTACTCAGAACATGTATACTTTCTGCCTGCAAGTACCATGGCTCCTGTGCAGAGTGATGGATCAGAGCAGCTTGTGCATGCACAGAACCAATCCAAAGGCTAGGATGCTTTCTATTGCAAGCAGTCTGCGAGAGTATGATGTCAGCACACAGGGCATGATGACATCATCAGTGAGCAATCTGGTTACCAACAACCAAGAAATTGAAAATCCCAGCTGCTTGGAGATGCAGATTTGCGCAGGACACGTAGGCCTTTAACTATACTTCAGGTTGCCCTTAATGGACTATAAGTCACAATATCCAATGAGTAAAGTAATAAATTTAGTAATTTAGAGTTAGAAGTTATGTTGTACGTAGTGGAATAATCTAGGCTAGCTACTACTAGCTTAGGGCAAATGTAGAGGTTGAATATTCAGCAGTATGAATAACTCGAAAGCATTTTTATTCATTATCTTTTTCTGGTGCGCCACCATGTCAGTATAGATCTAGAAGGGGAATAGTCATGAGATTTACGTGGAATTACTGGGCAGCCGTAAAGGCCGACAACTGAAGCTGAGATAGCTCTTATGGTTTAACTTGGCTACTCGCACATCACGTATTTGGACATTTTATAAGTTCTGTCCTAAGTTGGTTGTCTAGGAGATAATGGAATTGTTATTAGAATTGAGCATGCGTTTGCGGAAGACCCTCGACTCAAGTGTGGGTTTTCGAATAACGGCTCGACGAAATGCCACACGTAAGAAAACATTGAAGAATTAATTGCAAAAGGGCAGAAATAATCCATCAATAAAAGCATATACCATTATAACACCGTACAAACTCACCTGACATGACATAATCACCTCAATCCTAAAGTACTGCTAAGGTTAAATATTAATGACTGTTCCCCCTGGCCCTCTCCAGTGGGTTTTAAGTGGGCTCTCCAGTGGGCTTTAAGTAGGAGGTAATAGGCATGGGGAATAGCGGATTATTGTGGCTATTAAGAAGAGAGTGGGTGCATGTCAATCTGCCAACCCTGTCCCCACCGATGGGCATTGAATGGAGGGCAACTGAAATCCTGATTGGTGGTCATGTCCATTCCACTCTCACCCTCTTCCAATATGTGGCAAGTGGAGGCGAGGCTATTACCAATTTTCCCCTAGCTCTCCACTCACGGGCTTCGGGAGGATGACTTTTTAAATCTCAGATATTGGAATCCCCTACTGTTTTTCCTTTACAATATACCTTTTCTCCAGTGCCAGGATCGCCCTTGACACTCTTCCTGAATAACAGCCTGTTTTATCCTCGATTCAGGCTGTCAGTGGGCTGAAACGCTCAGCCAGTCCAATGCCTCTTGATGCAAACACAACGGGACACGTAAATGGGCAGCAATCCATGGAGCGCTGCGTTGATGTCTTAAACCATGGAAGTCTGGCCAGCGTGAGCCAACGGACCAGCCTTACTTGAAGTTACTTAAAATCATCATCATCGCCTACAACATTGTATCCATCTTACTGTACTCAATGTGAACTTTGTGACCTTTGTCAGGGAGCTTGAAAAATCTATATATATATGACAGAAAGTTAATTAGTCTGCTTCAGAGACAGACAGGAAATCTGTATAATGACGTCTGCAGTCACTTTACCTGCCAAACACAGTATATACAACAGAGGGCAAAAGCATGTAAAATACATGACTTACAGAAAGCCAAGGAACACTTATGAAATACCCCTTAGAAACCAAGGAACATGTACGGGGTCAATAAATCTAATACATGAGCTGTGTATTGTGACCTGTGTATATTACTCAGAAAATTAAGGTAGAACTTGATGTGCTATAGAATATAATTCCTTCTTCAGATAAGTTCTAAGCATGTAGAGTAAAATATTATTTATATTTAGTCCCTCAACTACCAAGATTGACTTGACTTGATCTGCAAAAGCAACTGCAGGGGCCTGAGATCAAATGCAGGGACCCGAGATCAAGCTAATTCGATCTACTCTTATTCAGGAGCAATGCAAAAGAATTTTATATTTTGCAAACAAAATATATCCCTATCTCATGCCGGCTTAAATTTGATTACTGTTTTGGCCTCTACCACTTCAACTGTAAAGTGGTTTTCTATAAAACCAATGGTTTCAGACAGTAGTTTTATGGGAAACCACCTGATAGGGAAAGGTTTAAGGATGTATATCTCATTTTATCCTGCATCCTGGGAATAATCAATCAACATGACGTGCAATATCCATTGTTGGAGAAGCAATGTTCGCACCCTACAGAACTAGTTCCAACAATCCATTAACTATAACATTTATTCTTCGCATTATGTTCCACATTTCATCTACACAAAGTTTAGATTAAGCTGCAGAGCACATCACAAGGTACCCTTGTGATATACATTGCAGGTGGCAGAACCAGAAAAAAATCCAACATGAATCTAGTATTTAATCATCACCAACTCCTTTAACGACACCTGTATTATTACTAATACTCACATAAATGCCATTAAAAGTGAACAGTGATGGATGGCAATAATACAGCACGGCCAACTGCCTTGAGACTCATGGTAATTACTCTGTAAACTGCATCCCTTAATTGTTTGGTATGCGCTTCTTTGGATGTTTTTTACATTTTAAACACATTTTAACGAAAAGGTAAAATCTAATTCAGCTTTCTAAGTAAACAAACAAGATGCAATAACGGTGCTGCACTACATTGGGTCTCTTGGTTTGCACAGAAGCTGTTAGCAAACAATAAATCTTTGCTTTTGTTCATTCTGAGAATGTGCATTTAAAACAGTGTCTGCAGGAATATCTGCCAAGGAAATCTGAAAATATTTGCATCTATTTTCTATTTCAAACAGACACTTGGAATAAAGTCTTGCGGTTGCTGTTAACTCACTTCACTAGAAGAATGTTGCAGAAATATTGTGTTTGTGTATATCGCAAAATTTCTCAATTCCAAATCTAATATTGCCATTTGTCGAATTGTTACACCAGAGTCACTTTGCATTAAGCTTTCATAAAAATAGATTTTGTGCAATGATTCGCAATTTTTATTTACTTGGTGAATAACATTATTCAACGGATTAATCATGTTGTTGTCTTTTAAATATTTTAGTCCATTTTAATATTTAAATGTTGACACTTTGTAGTGTGGTGTAAAAAACAGGGACTGGAACACAACTGAGACATTAACATTGTTTGTCATTTTTGCTGGCTGGATGGAGTAGAGGTAACATCAACGCTCTGTAACTGTGGAGACAAAGGTTGGAATCCCGGCCAGAGCACCTCTCCAGTAAGTGTCCTTGGGCAAGACACCTACCGGTACATATGTGCCCACCACACAATATTGGCTGTGGAGTCCAGTGGTAACATCTCTACAAGTGATGAGCCGAACACCCCGGTGTTCGGTTTGCATTCAAACTCGAACAATTTCAAAAGTTCGAGTTCGAACTCGAACACGAACCGAACTGAATGCAAGTCAATGGGACTCGAAAGTTCGATTTTTAGAGTGCCCTCCAAGAGGGCATATATGCAAGATATTTGCCATAAAAGGTGTATGGGGGTCTGGGTAGTGCCCTGGGGGACAGGAAGCAAGGACAAAAAGTTTTTAAAAAAACGTTTTTAAAGGAACAGTGAGTTTTCCATGAAATAAAGGTTAAGAATAAAAACAAAAAATTCCTTCAAATATCGTGCCTAGGAGGTCCCCATAACCTGCCTGTGAAGTGGTGGATGTTTAGGATGTATAGAAACATTTAAAAACAAAAGAATGACATTTCAAATGACGGTAAATGTTTTTCCTTTAATCTATTCATAAACAACTGCTTGGGGCGGCAGCCTGTATGAAAAGAAGAGACATTTTAGAACACAAGAACAACTTTAGTGATTTTTTGGCTAAATTATGGTGAAACTTATGCAGGCTTTGGATGAAAGTAACAACAGGTGCTTTAAAATTGGGCCTTTAGTATCGGCAACAGTGCCGTCACACCGTAACCCCTCTGTGGTATTGTGGAAGACTGCAGGGTTGGACCCTGCAGTCAAATATAAAAATGATATGAATCTGGTATACGCGTCAGTGCTCCCAAATATTTTGCCTTTGGTGGCAGCAAGTGCCTTCACACCGTAACCCCTCTGAGGTATTGTGGAAGAGTGCAGTGGTGTAGGTTTTGGTAATGCAGAAGAGATCCCTGATCTATTCAGTTACATCAGCAGCTATAATAAAACCGGGTCAGCAATGTTTACGCACTTGTACTGCGCTACTGTATATGGTGAGAATAGGCGCACACCAGTAGCAACAGGAAGCAAACAGAACAGGCAGGGAATACATAGAGAGAATAGTCAAATGGCAGGCAAAGTCGGCAACAGATCGGGTCCTCAGAACAAGCAGGGTCAGTAACAAGTATACAAACTGATTCGGTAAGCTAGCGATGCGGGAATAAAGGCTGAGACACACTGAGTGTGTAGCGACACATAGCGTAGTGAAGAGAAGCAAACATTTTGCAGGCTTGACTTCAATCCGCTCCGTCTCACAGCGTGTCTACACTGCATTATGTTTGCTTCTCACCGCACTGGACAGGAATCCGCTAACTAAATTAAAATGTATACACAAAAACGTTTTATTTTCTTTCACAAAGCACATGTTATATAGGCAAAAAAAAGTTTCTACTGAATAAAATACATAAAAAATTACTGTTAATTTAGTAGGCATAGTATAAAAATATAAAAAAAAGGTAACCCCATATCATATATATTATAGGGACACGGAGCGCTGTGTCTAGAGTAGGGATGCATTGATACCACACACAGACATATACGTATATATCAACACGCAGACCTATATATACGTACACTATATTGCCAAAAGTATTCGCTCACCTGCCTTGACTCGCATATGGATGGGTGAGCGAATACTTTTGGCAATATAGTGTATATATCAACACGCAGATATATATATATATATATACACCCACCCACAGACCTCAGACCATATATATACATACGCACATGGGGGGGTGGCATGTGGACAATCTCAACTAAATGCCCCCCCCATTTGGCTGATCCCTCCAGAAGAAATGTTGAACCCGACAGAGCAGAGAATATATATTATTCTCTGCTCTATCGGGTTCAACATTTCTTCTGGAGGGATCAGCCAAATGGGGGGGCAATTAGTTGCCAAAATGTGTATGTAATACAAGTCTGGATATAAATATTTATAAGAATATAGATATATATCTTATCTATATATCTATATATATATATATCATACCTGCCCTTACCTTCCCCTATAAATTTGCTAAAAATATACACACACAAAAAACAAACCACTGCCTGAGACCCCGCACAGCTCACATGCCACCCCCTCTATCTGGTTGAATGTATCTAATATATATAATTAAATACATTCATCCAGATAGAGAAAGAAAAAAAAGTTTATTTTATGTTCCCAGGGACATTTAAAAATGTCCTTGTATTTTATTTTTTTTAGAAATGTGTCACCTTACCTTCGCCTGGTGGTCAGCTCCCTGGATCCTGGTTGGGGGGGGGGAGTCTGCTGTGGCCGCAGGTGCAGTGGCTCCCTCCCTGCACCGCCTGTCTCTGCCACATGCACCCGGGGCGGCTAGCCCACACAGATGCAGCTCTGTCATCTGGCGGCCGCATGCTCCTCAAGGGGATCCTTGGGAGGCCCTGGCAGGCTGCCCTCAACAGTGCCTTATTAGAGGGCCGTGTCTGCCTTATGTTTTAGTAACAAGAATGTTTTATCCCATAGGCTTCAATGTTAAAAATATTGCCGTTTTAATTCAATATCTAATAAACCGTTGCTTATAATATTCTGCAGTAAAGAGTCTCTTTATTTCTAGATTTTTTTGTATTTTTTAAGCATTTTTTACACTTTTATAAAAAAAAAAAATTCAACTTTTGGCAAACGTCCCAAAAAGTTCGAAGTTCGCGAACTGTCGAACAGCCGATGTTCGTTTCGAACTCCGAACAGATCGAACCGAACAGCTCATCCCTAATCTCTACCCTTCTATCGTGGAGAAGCAAGTCAAGGACCCGTTCACACATCCCTCCAATACAACTGTGAAGTCTCAACTGTACGAGAAGCAGGTTCAACCTAACCACCAGGTCACTGATCATCGCTACAATCATGGAAAGATGACTTGATCCCACTCAGAAGACACCACCAGCAAGTGTCCTTGGGCAAGACACCTACGATACGGATGCGTCTACCTCACAAAATACTTGTACATCTCATAGTTTGTAAATTCCCTTGGGAACAGGGTCCCCCTGAATCTGGCCGTATCATCCATGTGTGGTATTCTAATGTATCAATACCTTGTACACTGATCTTGTAAAGCGCTGCGGAATATGTGATGTCTATATAAATAAAGGATAATAATAATAATTTGTGGCTTGCTTTTAACGTTTGTATTACAACAAATGCACTTAGCTTGAGTCATAATACTTACGAAACGTGTCTTTATAACACCAGCGGCACTAAGGGCCACTGGCGTCGTAACGTGGGGGCGGGGGGTGCGGCCCACACCAGGTGACACCCGCCTTTATGGTGACACAGTCACCCTAAGGACGGGTGTCTCACCCTCCGCCGCGTATTCGCTCCCTGCGAGTGTCCGAAGCATGCAGCTTCGGCGCTCGCCTGGAGGAAACACGTCACCAGCCCAATCGCGGCTGGTCACGTGGCTCCCCCAGGCGAGCGCCCAAGCTGCATGCTTCGGACGCTCGCAGGGAGCGAATACACGGCGGAGGTGAGCTGGGGCATATCCATGAGGAGCTGGGGCATATCCACGAGGAGCTGGGGCATATCCATGAGGAGCTGGGGGCAGTATCCATCTGGTGCTGGGGCATTATCCATGAGGTGCTGGGGCATTATCCATGAGGTGCTGGGGCAGTAATCCATCTGCTGGGGCATATCCATGAGGTGCTCTGGCATATCCATGAGCTGCTGGGGCATATCCATGAGGTGCTGGGGCATATCCATGAGGAGCTGGGGCATATCCATGAGGTGCTGGGGCATATCCATGAGCTGCTGGGGCATATCCATGAGGAACTGGGGCATATCCATGAGGAGCTGGGGCATATCCATGAGGAGCTGGGGGCACTATCCATCTGGTGCTGGGGCATTATCCATGAGGTGCTGGGGCAGTAATCCATCTGCTGGGGCATATCCATGAGGTGCTGGGGCATATCCATGAGGTGCTGGGGCATATCCATGAGCTGCTGGGGCAAATCCATGAGATGCTGGGGCATATCCATGAGCTGCTGGGGCATATCCATGAGGTGCTGGGGCATATCCATGAGCTGGGGCAATATCCATGAGCTGGGGCAGTATATCCATGTGCTGGGGCAGTATATCCATGTGCTGGGGCAATATCCATGAGCTGGGGCAGTATCCATGAGCTGGGGCAATATCCATGAGCTGGGGCAGTATATCCATGTGCTGGGGCAAAATCCATGAGAGGAGCTGGGGCAAAATCCATGAGAGCAGCTGGGGCATTATCAATTAGAGCAGCTGGGGCAGTATATCCATGAGTTGGGGCAGTATACAAGCTGCATGCTTCGGACACTCGCAGGGAGCGAATACGCGGCGGAGGTGAGCTGGGGCATATCCATGAGGAGCTGGGGCAGTATCCATCTGGTGCTGGGGCATTATCCATGAGGTGCTGGGGCATATCCATTTGCTGGGGCAGTAATCCATCTGCTGGGGTATATCCATTTGCTGGGGCAGTATCCATGAGCTGCTGGGGCATATCCATGAGCTGCTGGGGCAAATCCATGAGGTGCTGGGGCATATCCATGAGGAGCTGGGGCAGTATCCATCTGGTGCTGGGGCATTATCCATGAGGTGCTGGGGCATATCCATTTGCTGGGGCATATCCATGAGCTGCTGGGGCAGTATCCATGAGCTGCTGGGGCATATTCATGAGGTGCTGGGGCATATCCATGAGCTGCTGGGGAAAATCCATGAGGTGCTGGGGCATATCCATGAGCTGCTGGGGCATATCCATGAGGTGTTGGGGCAAATCCATGAGGTGCTGGGGCAGTATCCATGAGCTGGGGCAATATCCATGAGCTGGGGCAATATCCATGAGCTGGGGAAATATCCATGTGCTGGGGCAGTATATCCATGAGCTGGGGCAGTATATCCATGTGCTGGGGCATATCCATGAGCTGGGGCAAAATCCATGAGAGGAGCTGGGGCAAAATCCATGAGAGCAGCTGGGGCATTATCAATTAGAGCAGCTGGGGCAGTATATGCATGAGAGCAGCTGGGGCAGTATATCCATGAGAGGAGCTGGGGCAGTATATCCATGAGAGGAGCTGGGGCAGTATATCCATGAGAGGAGCTGGGGCAATATCCATGAGAGGAGCTGGGGCATATCCATGTGTGCTGGGGCAGTATCCATGAGAGCTGGGGCAATATCCATGTGTGAGCTGGTCTGGGGCAATATATCCATGTGTGAGCTGGTCTGGGGCAATATATCCATGTGTGAGCTGAGGCGCAATATATCCATATGTGAGCTGGGGCAATATATATCCATGGGTGAGCTGCTGGGGGCAATATATAACTGTGAACTGGGGCAATATATCCATATGTGAGCTGGGGGCAATATATATCCATGGGTGAGCTGCTGGGGGCAATATATATCCAGAGCTGCGGGGGGCAATATATACAGAGCTGCTGGGGGCAATATATATCCATGTGTGCTTTCACTGCCTCCGAACAGGCAACGTACTTGCTGGCAGCTGGCAAAAAGTTGTGCGAGCATATGAGAGAGCTCCACAGCAATAAACCTCACAGTAATGTGCGCTGTGTGTATGAGCATTCAGTGTTATATGGGAGTACTGATTTAGGAGTAAGAGTAGTTAAAAAAAATCTGTAAAACTCGGGGGGGGGTGACACCATAAGTTACCGCACCGGGTGACACCAACCCTAGTGACGCCACTGCTAAGGGCCACAGCTTTTATTAGCTCCAGGAGTCCATAGTTGTCAGATGTGAGTGAGAGTCCGCCAAGGCAGCAGAGGGATACATTGAGGAACACAGGGAACTATTGATTTCCAGTGTTCAGCTGCATGTGGAGAGAGGAAGTGGTGGATGGCATCACTCCACCAAGGGACCTAAAATGAGTATGAGATTTTTTAATGCGGTTAGTTAAATATGTTAAGTGATTGTGCTGAAGCACATTCACTTAACACCAGCCTGTGAAAATTATTTATCTTTTCAGAATAATGTCAGAAGCAGATGAAGGATGAGCTGGTTGGAATAGCTCATTCTCCATCTGCTCAGGGCACATTAACGTCTCCCATACAAAGTATATGAGATGTTAATGTGCAGTAAGCAGCCGCTACATCCAAGACGCAATAGCAGAGCTTGCATCTCAGATATAATAGGATGTTTTAAGATTAAGCACAGAACTCAAGCTCTTATGCTGTGTGGTCCGGGTGCTGTGCTTACCATCCTGGTTGTGATCTGGCTCCAGATATTTACACTTTTATATGTGAAATATGATGCTAGCTTCTCATGGTAAAGCAAGAGGATGCAGTAGATCTTTGCCTGGTTGATGACTCTAGAACAAAACAAAGCATAGACAGACACTACAATTCAAGAGGCACATTTATTGCTGGTAGGCAACGGTTCAGTTTCCCATGATTCTTTCTCAGCCAAAACGTTTCCTGCCTCCAATGGATTGGATTCTTGAATTGGAATGACTGGCTCTACTGAGTTGTGTTCGTATTAGTATTAGTGAGGAACGAGCTGCTTCATGGTCCAAGAGCACCCTGGATACTCATAAGTACTGGGATAAATAAAAACTGATGTTCTTCATTGTTTCTCTTTTCTGCTGATGACGAATTAGCTATTTGACATATTCGAGTATTGCATTATGCTCGGGCAGGACTAGAATGGGCCGAAGCCCCAGTCTGGGCTGTGTATGGAAGTCATCGGGTCATGGCCAGGTTAGAGAGTCCAACCCCTGTGGCTCTTCCAGGAGCTGATGAACCACACTAAAGGTTGTTTGGTGAGGGAGAACTTTATACTATCACAACATACCATATAGTATAATCACTGGCTTCACAAAGTCCAGCTGTGGGATCTGCTCTAATGTACCCCCTCAACAGCTTTTGGTCTATTCAGGAGATTTTTATTTTATTTCTCCACCACAATGATCACCATTGACCCTGAACTTCTATGATTCATCTAGGGAGAATCTGTGTTCCCTGTAGTATGGGTGATTTCCCAATGGTTGGCCAAGTTCTGTGTCCTGGACACATCACAACAAGATCACCTTCTTTGGACAAATTGTTCCAGTACGAAGAATTTTAGTATTTATGTCTATGAAGTTTCTGAATCATGCATCTTTGGCCTCTTTCAAACTCTCTTAGTACTAAATCATATGTCATGAGCATGAACACAGACTTCGCAGTGACAAGAGAGTCCATTTGTGATGGGTGATTAAGAATGAGTTGAGGTTAATTTAAGGACCGACACTATCACACATTACTACCTCTTGTGCTTTCACCACTCCCTAATTGGTCAAAGTATGACAACATAATGAATCCATTCACCAATACAAGTATTCCATCGGTTTAATCCAGCAGACTATGAAAAAATTTTAATCCACGGAGAATCTTTTGTGCTTATTTACTAGAGTGAATTATTCTGCTGAGTTGACCATCGAAAACCTCTAAATCCCGGCAGAAATTGGTTGAGTTGCAACAAATCAAAATCTAAAACTATAAAATAGTCAAGATCTTTTATAATTATCTTTTATTAGAAATAAAACCCTAAAATAGCAATTTTAAAAGATAACTAATATTAACTAAAGATGAATGATGACCATACGGCGCACAGACACAATGGGGGTTATGCAGAGAGATCCGAAATGTGCTGTGGCCGAAATGTAACTGGACACTGAATTTCAGCGAACGGGGACATTTCGGGGCCAGTTGGCTATTCAGAGAGCAGGCAGTTTGCCAAATTCTGACGAATTGCCTGCACATACGGTGCCTGTTCGAGGGCAGAGAAATCCCCATAGAAAAGCAATGCTTCATCTATTCAGAGAACAAAAACCAGAAGTGAAAAGTTGCTGAAATGCCCTGCTGTACGGTGATTTCATTCGACAGTTTTATTCAGGAGAATCCCATAGGCTTCCGTGTTAAAAATATTCCCGTTTTAATCCAATATCTAAAAAAACATTTATTATTTTATTCTGCTGTAAAAGAGTCTCTTTATTTCTAGTTTTTTCAGGATCTTTTAGGCATTTTTCGGGATTTTTTCGGCAATTTGTTTTCCTTTTTTTAAAAAAAATAGTTTTTTTCAATTTTCCTTAACAGCCCTTTTTATTATCATTCATAGGACCTTATATGTAATTCCAGACATTTTGGTTGTTTCAATTTTCAATCTTACAAGCGTAATGTTTTGTTTTTCACCATGTTCGTCTGCTTGTCAGGTTTTTCCGGTGGCTGCTCTGCGCTGTGATCGGCGGCTAGTCGGGTTTTTCCGACGTGTTCGGTGGGGTTTTTGCAGCGGTTTCTGCGGGTTTTCGGTGAGTGTTCGGGGAGTGTTCTGCAGGTTTGCGGCGGGTTTTCCCTGCAAGAATCGCTGAATCGCCCCGATGTGCGCTGAACAAAAGGTCATGGAACGTGCGGTGACTTTTTGATTCTCTCTGAATAACCCTGAATATGTTTCAATGACAAACCTGGGACTATAATTTCCAAAGATGTGTAACACACAAACACTGATATTTATTCTACTTCATTACATTTGTGTCACCACCCTATATATATAATTAAAATTGTGTAAGAAACTAACAGGGTAATTCAAAGAGATCCGAATGGCTGCCGAAAGGGAACCGAACACTGAAAATCAGCGTTCGGTTACCTTTCCTGGCCATACGGCTATCCAGAGAGCAGGCAATTTGCCAAATCTTGGCGAATTGCCTGAACATACGGTGCCTGTTCGGTGCCTGTTCGAGGGCAGTGAAATCCCCATAGAGAAGCAATGCTTCGTCTATTCAGAGAACACAAACCAGCAGTGAAAGGTTCCCGAAATGCCCTGTCATTCTGTGGTTTAATTCGGCAGATTTATTCAGGTGAATCCCATAGGCTTCAATGTTAAAAATATTCCCATTTTAATCTAATATCTAATAAACCGTTGATTATAATATTCTGCAGTAAAGAGTCTCTTTATTTATAGATGTTTTAGGATTTTTTTTTTATTAAATAATTTAAGTTTACTTATTTTTTCTGTAACAGCCCTTTTTATTATCATTCCCTGGACCTCATATGTAAATTTCAGACATTTTAGCTCAGTAGTTTCTTTGCAAACAGCGTTTCACTTTTCAAACATTCAAGCTAACAGTTTTTCTAATTTATTCACTGCATTCGTCTGCTGTGTCGGCTTTTTCCAGCAGCTGCGCTGCGTGTGATCGGCTCCTGCTCGGGTTTTTCCGGCGTTTTCAATGGGTTAATGCAGATGTTTTTGAGGGTTTCAGTGTGCGTTCGCCCTCGTTTTGCGGTGAGTTTTCGGCGGGTTTGTGGTGACCTTTCCCTGCATTACGACGGCCCTGTGGTGCTTGCTGAATACACCGCAGGGTCGCTGAAAAGGGATCTCCAAATCGAACCGAATTGAAGAGAACGAAAAGTCACTGAACGTGCGGTGACTTTTCGATTCTCTTTGAATAACCCTGTAAATATTTTATATAAGATACGTTTATTTTATGTTATGCTGGCCATCATTTCGAAAATACCAGAATCTCACCGCAATGAGGACTATAAAGGACATCACCAGAGTAAATTCCCTGTTGTGCATCAACGGAGGAAAAAAAATAAAAATAAAACACAATAAAAAGAGCAAAGACCCGAGACACTGCAGAAGAGTTAAAGTACCTCAGGAGCATTGTGCTCTAGAGAGTAGAAGTTGGATCGTCTGACTGCACCTTGAAGAGTTTCAACACCGGAAAGGAACATTTCAGCAAACAGATTCTGACAGATCAGGTCATGTTCAATCAATGTTGCCTAATCCAACAATTACTGAATTTATTCATCATCGGAGAATTACTTCTCATTGCAGAAACTTATGTCGAGTGATTGAAAAGCGCCGTTGGTGAATACAGTTCTGTTTTCTCTATTTTTAGCTAAAGCACTCGGGCCCCATCTTTTTCATGCTTACGCGAAGTCCACAAGGACCATTGACTACAACCATCTTGCATCTTGCCCTGAGAGCAGACAATGAAGCGTACGTCCTGTCTCGGTGCATTATGAATTTAGTGGATTCTGTATTGATTTTCTATAAGACATTCACTAATTCCAATTACAAGACAATATTACTGTATACACAATGGGACCGAGGATGCATTTTTAAAGATGTGTAGATTGAATAAACCGTGTTAGTCCAGATGCCAAAATCACCAGAGTATAGCAAAGCAGAGTGATACCTTTTTTATTGGACTAACGTTACATTTAAACGACACGCTTTCGAGAGTATAACCTCTCTTCTTCAGGTCTGCAAGATATTGTCAGTATAGTTTCCGGACCTGAGGAAATCCTCTCGAATGCTCGTCTTTTAAATGTAACGTTAGTCCATTAAAAAAGGTATCACTACGTACTGCTATACTCTGATCATTTTTAAAGATAAAATGGGGGGGGGGGGTTTAATTTCATAAGGATAGTATTTTGCGAACAATATCTTAAAACAGGTTATTTTATGAGTACCTAATATACCCAGGATTGTTACCTTTATAAAGAAGGTCATTAAAATTAAAAACCCACAAAGTTTCCAAAGTTTTTCATTTTAATTTATTTTATATTTTTCAATTTGGCATTTTATTTTCATATATATATATATTATTCATATTTTTTATATTTATTTCATTTTTCAATTCACAAATATCGGAGTATTTCAGGACAACTAATTTTGTCACATTTTCTTACTATCTTTTTGTCATGTTTTCTTTTCTTTTTTACATTTAACAAAACATAAATACCACCCCTACCTATGTATTACTAAGATTAGTGCCTGCAGACTTCGTCTGCATGTTATTATTTTTTATTTTTGCAATTTTTCATGGGAGTTGTATATTAACATGATTGTGTTCTTTGAATCTATGGTTGTGGTGCTGGTTTGCCGTGGGCAGCCCTGCTCCATGGTGTTTGTCAATTAAGCCCTAATTAGTATGTCATATACACTATATTGCCAAAAGTATTCGCTCACCCATCCAAATAATCAGAATCAGGTGTTCCAATCACTTCCATGGCCACAGGTATATAAAAGCAAGCACCTAGGCATGCAGACTGTTTTTACAAACATTTGTGAAAGAATGGATCGCTCTCGGGAGCTCAGTGAATTCCAGCGTGGAACTGTGATAGGATGCCACCTGTGCAACAAATCCAGTCGTGAAATTTCCTCGCTCCTAAATATTCCACAGTCAACTGTCAGCTGTATTATAAGAACGTGGAAGTGTTTGGGAACGACAGCAACTCAGCCACGAAGCGATAGGCCACGTAAACTGATGGAGCGAGGTCAGCGGATGATGAGGCGCATAGTGCGAAGAGGTCGCCAACTTTCTGCAGGGTCAATCTCTACAGACCTCCAAACTTCGGCCCCTATTACACGCTTCGCGCAGTGCATTTGCGTGGCAGGTGTCATATGTCGCCTCAAGCACGTGGTACCCAAGCGTGGGATGTCTCCCACGCTTGATCCTCATCTGACATAGATTACAAATAACAACAGTGTGGTCTGCTGCACATTTCTTAAAGAACTCTCAAACAGCAGACTACCTGTACATGTGCTTTGAGACAACAGCGCTCTGCACCTGGGCAGCTGTGACTTCTGATGCCTTGGACTGGCTACGGTTGGTCATAGAAGACGTTCTGCCTCGTTTTTGTTGTGCCTCCTCCTCCCTTGACTCCTCTGTTCGATCAGGCACCCAGGTGGAGTCAGTGACCTCATCATCATCATCACCCCCTATCTCCTCATCACTGGAGGGAACCTTGCAATATGCTGGAGCTGCTGGGGAACATGAGTGCCAGTTCTTTGTGTGTCACTGGCACCCCCTCCCTCTAGGCTGATTGTACTCCCTTCCTCAACCTCAGAGTTTGAATCAGAGCACTGGAGTTGCTGCGCATCCTCAAGCAGCATGTCACTGACACTGTCACTGTAGTCAAACAATTCAGCTGACTCTTCCATGTATGATAGTGAGGCTACGGCAGGAGTAGCTGTGGACATGGAGGCTGAATTAGATGTTTTGGCAGCTGAGGTGGACTGTAAACCACTACAAGCCTGGCTGTCAGAGGACTCGGAGGATGAGGATGCCTGGTTAGCCAATCCACCAAATCCTCTGTATGTTGCAGCTGCTTAAGATGGCCAGCACTAGTTAGAAACAAGGACCAGCGTGCCCCTGCAGAGGATGCACCACGGCCACGACGACCAGGGGCACAGCCTTTCCGATACAGAGGCTGCTTGCCCTCTTATCTGTGTCTGGGAGCGTCTGCCTGTCCTTTTTGGTCTTTCTGACATGGTGAGTGATATATAGATTAAAGATATACAGAATTCTGATTCAATTCTGTTATAAAAAATTGGAGATATGCAGAACTCTGATTCAACTGTGTTATCTAGATTAAAGATTTCCAGAACTCTGGTATAACTCAGTGAGACACCCTGATAGCTGGCAGCCAGTGACAAGACACAGATTAAAATTCCCAGAAACCTCCTATAAATCAGTTAGACCCCCTGATGGGTGGCAGTGACAAGACACAAATTACAATTCCCAGGAACCTCCTCTAAATCAGTGAGAACCCCTGATGGGTCGCAGTGACAAGACACAGATTAAATTTTTCAGAAATGTGCTAGAAGTATGTGGGACCCCTGATAGCTGGCAGTGACAAGACACAGATTACAATTCCCAGAAACCTCCTATAAATCAGTGAGACCCCCTGATGGGTGGCAGTGACAAGACACAGATTACAATTCCCAGGAACCTCCTATAAATCAGTGAGACCCCCTGATGGGTGGCAGTGACAAGACACAGATTACAATTCCCAGATATCTGCTAGAAGTGAGACCCCCCCCCCAATAGCTGCTGGCAGTGAGAACACACAGATTACAGCAATTCCCAGATATCTTGTAGAAGTGAGACCCCCCAATAGCTGCTGGCACTGAGAACACACAGATTACAGCAATTCCCAGATATCTTGTAGAAGTGAGACCCCCCAATAGCTGCTGGCACTGAGAACACACAGATTACAACAATTCCCTGATATCTTGTAGAAGTGAGACCCCCCAATAGCTGCTGGCAGTGAGAACACACAGATTACAACAATTCCAAGATATCTTGTAGAAGTGAGACCCCCCAATAGCTGCTGGCTGTGAGAACACACAGGTTACAACATTTCCCAGATATCTTGTAGAAGTGAGACCCCCACAATAGCTGCTGGCAGTGAGAACACACAGATTACAACAATTCCCAGATTTCTTGTAGAAGTGAGACCCCCACAATAGCTGCTGGCAGTGAGAACACACAGATTACAACAATTCCCAGATATCTTGTAGAAGTGAGACCCCCCCAATAGCTGCTGGCAGTGAGAACACACACTAACAGAGCAATCTCCTCTCAAAAAACAAGTGCTGGGGCTGCGAGGGACGCCTTATATAGTGTGCTGCGGGACTTAGCTCTGTGAGCCCATGATTGGACAAAATGAGCCCATGATTGGGCAAAATTTGCCCAATCAGGATTCTGAGCCATGATTGGTATAGTCTTGCACCTGTCTTGCACCTGACCTGTGGTCAGGTGCAATGCTGTAGCCAATTACAAGCTTCAGGCCAGTGTAAAAGTGCATTGTGGTCCATTGTGGTGCATTGTGGGCGAACTCGAACTGAACACGCAGAAATGTTCGGAGTTCGGCGAACAGCCGAACGGCCGATGTTCGATGCGAACTCTTAACCGATCAAACTGAAGAGCACATCCCTAACTTCTAGCAGATATCTGGGAATTGTAATCTGTGTCTTCTCACTGCCAGCTATCAGGGGGTCCCACATACGTCTAGCAGATATCTGGGAATTGCAATCTGCGACACTTGTGTAACACCTTTCCAGACACTGGTAGGTTACCAACTGATGGCACAGGTGCTTCTGAGGCTGCTGTTTATGAGAGGAAGAGCGGTGAAGGGGGCCACTTGACTGATGCCTTTTCCAATTTTTTTAGTCCACGACGCCCAGGGACGTCAAATGTAGGCACCCATTGCCAGCGTCTTCACCATATGGTGCAGGACTATCTAGGGGCAAAGGCAGACCTGGATACCTTTACAGCAGATGATCCACTGGCTTACTGGGTGTTGAGATTGGATCACTGGCCAGAACTTAGCCAATATGCTATGGAGCTACTAGGTTGCCCTTCATCCAGCGTGCTTTCTGAAAGGACGTTCAGTGCCGCTGGAGGTTTTGTCACAGACAAAAAAGTGCGTCTGTCCACCGACTCTGTAGACCAGCTGATATTTATAACAATTAATCAGTCCTGGATCAGCAGGTATCACTCCCCTGATGCTGATGTAACTGATTAGATCGGGGAGCTCTTCTGCATTCCCAAAACCTCCACCACTGCACTTTTCCACAATACCTCAGAGGGGTTACGGTGTGAAGGCACTAGCTGCCACCAAATGCCCAATATTTGGGTGCACTGACACTGACGCGTGTACCAGATTCATATCATTTTAATATTTGACGGCAGGGTCCACCCCTGCACTCTTCAACGATACCTCAGAGGGGTTACAGTGTGAAGGCGCTAGCTGGCACCAAAGGCCCAATATTTGGGTGCACTGACACTGACGCGTGTACCAGATTCCAATCATTTTAATATTTGAATGCAGAGTCCACCCCTGCACTCTTCTACAATACCTCAGAGGGGTTACAGTGTGAAGGCACTAGCTGGCACCAAAGGCCCAATTTTCATGCACCTGTTGTTACTGTCATCCAAAGCCTGCATAAGTTTTACCATAATTCAGCCAAAAAATCTCTAAACTTGTTCTGCATGTCCTAAAACGTCTACTCTTTTCATACAGGCTGCCGCCTCAAGCAGTTGTTTATGAACAGATTAAAGGAAAACCATTTACCGTCATTTGAAATGTCATTTTTTTCTTTTTAAATGTTTCTATACATCCGACAAATCCGCCACTTCACGGGCAGGTTATGCGGACCTCCAAGGCACGATATTTGAAGGAATTTTTCGTTTTTATTCTTAACCTTTATTTCATGGATAAATCACTGTTCCTTTAAAAATGTCTTTTTTTAAACTTTATTTTCTTGTTTCCTGTCCCCCAGGGCACTATCCAGACCCCCATACACCTTTTATGGCAAATATCTTGCATATATGCCCTCTTGCAGGGCACTCTAAAAATCGAACGTTCGAGTCCCATTGACTTGCATTGAGTTCGGATCGTGTTCGCGTCTGAACTTGAACTTTTGAAATTGTTCGAGTTCGAATGCGAACCGAACACGGGGGTGTTTGGCTCATCCCTACTCACCAATTGGCAGATAGCCTCACAATTGGCTGCCTTGTGATTAGGACTCAAACCAGATTGTTTCAGCAGCAGAGACCATGGGCGAGAGATGAGTTTGCCAAGGTGGCGGGCAGAACTCCAAACAGCAAACATGTGTTTAAACATGAATAAAAACACAGAACCGCTAGACAAAACACCAAGGTAATCAGCAAGAGAATCGTCACAAGGAATTGCCGGGTCAGAAACGTTATACAGGGTCCTCGTACAAGCAGGTCGGCAACTGGGTAATCAATCAGTAAGAATAAACACAGCAGGCGATGCGGGAACTGTACTCCACGTCAGGGCGACGAGCAGATACTCGCGCCCTGCTTTAAACCCAGCGGCTCCTCGTGACTACGCCAGGCACCGCCCCCTCAGACGCCGATCGGCCATTACTAAGTGCTGGCAGATGGCCAGCCAGCGACACCACCCGGTGCCCAGAACCCCCAGGCAGTGCTGCGGGGGCTGAGGACGTAACACTTAAGCAGAGCAGAACTTTGCTATACAGCCCTAAGTCTCCAATGATGGCATGAAAAATGTGTGTGCGCATTCCCATGCATGTTAATAATAACCTTATTTCATAATATTTTCAATAAATCAAGTGGCTTCATAGGTTTTATATATGTGTTTCTGCTGTATATGGTTATTGAAATCTGGATTGAATGGCTAAAAATCCATTGGTACCAATAAGTTTCGAACTAGGGAGCCGTATTTCTTTTACTTTCTCATTTCTTTGGCATTTACTTCATGATTTTTCTGCAGTGCTGGATTTTCCTTTCCTGTATAAGAAGGCAAAATAACACCTTCTCTAACCCTCAGTCATATTTTTTTGAAATATTCAGATTCTCACTAGAGACATTCATCTTTTTTAGTTATCGGTTCGTTATATACATACATAAATACAGAATCTGCAATCTTTGCATTTTTTTAAAAACAATTATATTGAAGTATATTATTGTATGTAATTTTACAACAAGGTATGCAGTGACATTATTTGCTAGACATGGTTTACAGAACTTTATTAAGAACCTCTTTCAGCTTATTTTATTGACATCCTCCAAAGCAGAGATCTCAAAATCCACCCCAGATGTTCCTGAACTAAGTCTCCCATGATTCTCTGGATATTTGTTGCTTTCAAGGAATTTTGGGAATTGTGGGCCATAAACAACTGGGATGCCAGAGTTTGAAATCCCTGCTCTACAAAGAACTTGGTGGTGGCACTGGTGATACAGTACAGACTAGAGCCAGGAAAAGTCTAAAAAAGAATTATTATTATGTCATACTTTTCTAGGTTTATTTTTAGTGCCATATACATTTGGAAAAACAGAATTTTATTAGAGATGTGCATTCGGAAAAATTCGGGAATTCATAATGAATTCATTAATTCGTATTTCGGAAGTACTTCCGAGTAACGAATCGATAAGATACGAATTTGAAACTAAATGAAATGATATATAACAACTTTATTTTGTTTTACACTGTGTCATCATCATAGAAGAAAAATTTTAATAATTTTTTTTTGGTGTTCCGGAATTCGAATCGATATCAACTACTGAATCAATACCGAATTGATATATCAACTATGGAATTGATCTTAAATTAGAATACATACAATACAAGTAATAGTCAGCAAACAACTTTATGAAACAAATTAATTTTGTTTCACTGTTTAATTTGACTAAAATACTAAACCTGTGACACAGCCTAATATTTAACCCTAGATTGTCTTTTAACAGCAAAATTTGATTAATTGGGGTTTTATTTAGTGACCCAAAATTCGAATTGATATCAACTATCGAATTGATATATGAAATTCGAATCGATTCGAAATTTAAAATCGATAAGAAATTTAAAATCGATAAGAAATTTTGAATCAAATCAAAACGAAACAAAAGGAAATACGAAAGGAAATACGAAACTAAATTACTTACGAAATTCTGAAAATAAAATTATTTAAAAACGAAACGAAACTAAACAAAAAAAAATTTCAGCCATGCACATCCCTAAATTTTATATTTATATGGATATGTCCTGAGGAAAGCCCCAGGGAGGGGCTGAAACGTTGACACTGTATGGATTAATAAAGATTATCTTAATAGTCCTGGAGTGCCGCCATCATTTCATGGAATCCAATTAAATATCGAGCCAGACAGCAGGCACCGGGCAAGTACAGAAAAAGACAGCAAGAGTGCATGGCAATCTGTTAATATATATATATATATATACAGTATATATATAATTTAAATATATATATATTTATAGATTTTTTTGCTATTTTTTCCAGGTGAAGGATGTTTATCAATGATGTGCAGAGAACTTTCTGCGATCAAAAGTAAATATCACACCTGGGAAAGTTGTACCAGGCTCCATAAATCAATTTGTCCTAAATCTGGTCCTTTGTGCTTTCGTGCTCAAGACATGCATTGCCAATAATATTTTATTTAGTGTTCTGTCCATACCTTCGTATTTAAAAGCCGAATGTGAATTTCCTGCGGTATCAGAGACAGATTTCCTCTGCTTTATCTGTTTTAGATGTATTGTGCATTTATATTCTGTCTCTGAAGACTCCGGAATCGTGAATAAGGAAAGTTATAATTCTTACAGTAAAACCCATGTGTAGTTTGTTTCCAGCTCGAGCACAGTTTGTTTTTGACAGTGATAAAATACACTTCATCCCAGCACTTTAGCACTTTATAAAAGTTTTTTCTTTAAAGTTCCTTCAGTCATGTAATGCACAGCTTGAATTTGGACGGGGTCAAGTTAGATTAAATTTAGTTAACTTAAAATGTGCTTTCTAGTTAGCGTTGCTGATGGCGGAATTGGTTGAGGCTCTGGCAGCCTCTTCTCCTGTTTCTGCTTTGTGTTCATAGAGCGAAAGACGAAATGGCCGAGTCACTAATCCTCCTTTTTCAGACAGGTATATTACGAGAGTGTATTGACTGCAACCTTGTGGCAGAGTTGATCCCGTCTTTCAAGGCCCAACTGTGAGGCTCTCGGATCGTGCTGCGTCGCAGCTCGACCTGAGTGCTTTGTGAGTTAGGAGGGAGGTTTGTGAATTCAGCCCATACACACACAACCCCTGTCTGAAAATGGCATATTTACACCTGTGACTCAATGAGCGGTATTAGTATTTTTTATTATGAAACCATGTGAAACAAAATAACAAACAAAAAAGCAGTTGTCCCTTAGCTTTGATCTCTGCGTTGAAATACATGTCCTGCTGCCCAGACCCTGTGACAGATTTTGTAGGTGGTCCAGTGTAGAGGTAGAGAACTAGATAATGTTAGTGTTAATGGCCAGGTAAAGCAATTCAGTGTAATGGGCCGTATTCTGGCTCGGTCAATATAAGGGACCTACAAAGTCATAAATTGGTCACAAGCTGTTATGACCTTGTGGAAAAGGAACAAAATCCACAAAAAATAAAAAAACAGAGCTATAAAACCACCAGAGACCATGATGGCTTTAGGCGGTGACTGCTGCGGGCTCCGTTTTACTCTGTGAACGCTGCTTGCTTTGTTTTGCTCTGTGAATGCTGCTCATACGGGAGTCATTTTAAGAAAAACCACTTCTTCCCGGGCAATGCAAAATTGCTCACAAGAAATGTGAGAGTATTGTAAACAAATATAGGGTTTGGATGTTCAAACAGCGTTGAAAGCTTTTACATTTATTTTCCGATACAAGTGTAGTTTTGCAACGATGAAAAAAATCAGGTAAACAAATATCGATTATGAGTATAAAGTGCTTTGATTTGTGCATGGTATGACATGTCATAAATTTATTCATTTATTTATTTGCAAAGGATTTTACCAGGAAGGATACATTGAGATTTCTCTCGTTTTCAAGTATGTCCTGGGACATACGGGGCACCCTAATAATTTGAGGATTTACGTTTGTCTTTTTCAATGTTTAATATTTATTTTTTAAATAAATTACGATTCACAATGTTATGTTTTGTTTACCAAATCGATTATAAAACACTTTGATATTGTTCGTACGCATCATTCCTCCTGGCTGTATAAGAAGACCAGCAGTAATGATGAAAGCGTCTGCTCGTATTCCCTATTGTTGTCCTTGGAACTCCATGGAGAGTTGTGTCCGATTGCTTGAACTTGACAATGCACTTTAAAGCTTTTTACGATGGAAGGATGCAGGAGAACTATTTGTTCTCTGCATGCTTTGACTCAAGGAAGCAGAGATTCATACCCTCCTCTTTACCCTCTTTAGTAACTTTATGGCTAGGGTCAAACGAAAGCATTTTTACACGCGAACGTAAAAAAGTGCGTCCGAACGGATTGATGTATTTTTTCACGGAATATGCGAAAACGGTCATACGATGCGCATGTTCGTACGTGATGTTTTATGAATCCAAACCAGGAAACTTTTTGCGTCTGGACGTTATGTTGGCCGGACACGAGCAGGGTCTGACGTCTCCAAATCACACACACACGCCGCTATGCCGCTGCAGCGCACTCTGTACGTCCGTACTAGAGGTTCTGCGTTCTCGAAAAAATGCGTTCATTTTCCACTTGCGTTGCGCGGCCGGACTTTCGTGCGACCGTACTTCGTATATTGGCCGTCATTGCCCGTCATTTGCTGCTAGTGCGGCCGTGATTAAGTGCGCCAGAACGCACGTTAAAAATGCGCTGGTCTGACCCCAGCCTTAGAGTTCTTATTGTTTTTGTGTTAAATGTTTTAAGTTCCAAAATCACTTAACACCAGATCTTAGAATCATATATATTTATTTATTTTTATTTTGTCTGTAGAAGTGAATAACGAGGAACTGGGAATTACTCCCTATTCATTGGCTCCCATTACATTTGTGCTTTGTATACAAAGTACAGGAACCTGCCATGCAAGACTTGGAATAGCAGGGGAGTCACTGACATCTATTAGTAGAGCAGTTATAGTTAAAAAGTAATTTCTAGCAGCTCAACTAGAACTGGGACCAGTGTGTCACATTTAAAATTGACTAGCAGGTCTTTTTTTGGAAATGGTATTGCCATGGTGGGGTAATTGTGTGCTAAAGCATCGGTATTAGTGAGCTCACCTAGGCAAGCTTTCAAATTCTATTATAACTATCATTCCACCTTATTCCCTTCACTTCCAAGTTGTTTTGCTTAAACCACTGCCAGGATCCAATGGATTTATGGAAAACATAGCCAAACAGTGAAAATGGGTGCTTGGAAATCCGAAGAGCACATTTTCAAACTTTGCGCCCTATTTGACCAGCAAATAGCACCACCTGCAGGCCAAAGGTGCTACTACATCTTCCAAATAGAGCCTGGTTTGGTTATCCTTGAAGAAAGCAACAGATTCCAAGTTGCTAAAACTATGGGGGCACAGTCTGGAGCCCATTTGCAAACAAATGTCATTTGCAATAAGCAAAGTTTCTTTGCATTGCTCCAGAATCAGATAAAATCAAGTATATTCAATACCAGGGTACCAGCAGGTGCTTTTGAAGATCGAGTATGCTCAATCTTGGTAGTGAAGGGGTTAAGACATCTAGAATAATACTTTTGATTATTTTACATTTTCAATATTTAATTGTAAACTTCCCATAATTGATCAAGATCTGGTGATGAGTTATGAGTGCATGGGAGAATTTATCAAAAAAGCTTGAAATATATACCTATGAAAATAGTGCTTCTGAAATGTCTACACAATTGTAATTTTTCGTTTCGGTTTGCCCCATTCTTGTTTTCCCGCAACCATGATAAGTCCAGTTCTGTAGCCATGTGACACAACTGGCAATCTTCGTGATATTGATACTTCAGAGTCAGATGGAATGCTTGATTATTTTCAATTTAGGCTTTTTGTAACATTAAGCCATTTCTAAAGTTTTGCATTTGCAATAATAGAAGACTTCAAAGACAATATAAGACAGATGTATTTATGAATTCTTGACTGGCACAGTTACAGAGAAAAGACAGTAAATAAGTGTCTTCAGAAGTCAAGGAAACTACAAATGTTTACCTATACAATTGATTAGGGATGTCCCAATCCAACCCCTGAGATCCAGATCGGGAATGGATCTAAGTATTTTTCAGGGATTGGCTTTTCCGAGCCGATCTGGGGCCATATTCCATAGTTGTTGATAAGATAACTATAGGAAAAGTTACACATAACATTACACATAACGTCTACTGTAGTTATATTATCGAGGGGAAAAGCTGGGCATTTTTGATTGTAGCATTTCCTTGCGCGAGGTTACTGTACGTTAACGTCTCCTAAACTTATTATAGTTCACCTCTGCGTGGAAGTGCAGGCTATTCCAATGTAACTTGCGCTTCCACCCGCGAGATGGTATTTCACTGTGAAATTGCGTCTCCTCTGACTGGTGTTAAGTGATTTTGCACTTGCAAAATCACACGCTCTGGAAACCCCCCATTAAATCCGATACTCACCTCTCATCACACGGTGGAGAGGGCAGTAACATCCGCCACTTCCTTTCGCCAGCAGAGTGAAATAAATCATTCCTAGTCCCCCGCCGGGATTCATCCGTGGTGTCCTGTGATCTTGCGGCCAGGATTGCCATGTAGTCCTTGGACTCAACTAGCCGATAGTCGCAGCAGCACGCTGCCGCTGGTAAAGAGCAGATTTATGCTTCGTTCAGGGACTAGGCTGTAATAAAGCGCCTACTCCGGAATAAGGACAGTAAAATGGAGACCGTAAGGAAAATCTGCATTCTCAGATTTTCCTGCTTACCACGCCAACTATGGACATGACATGACGGGCTCCCAGATTCCAGCTAGAGTCTGGCAGTTTTGACATGAACCTTTAGCATCTTCTCTGCTTGCTCACATGTCATGGAGGAGGTAGGGAAGACACTTCAAACCTACCAGCTGGAGTATAAGCATTGACTTGTGGCCTACAAGCAAGCAAGAAGGATGCCATGAGTCAATGCCAAGGCCCTAGGATTCAATTCAGAATGGGAGCTGCCAGTCCAGCTGCATGTTGTGTGGTATTGGAATGGAACTCTGTGTCGGCTGATCCTGAATACCACATGGCCTGAATTGAGACCCAAACATAACAGTTGCAACATCCCTGATATCAAAAATATTGACGGGATCAGTTTTGTCTTGAGCTAACATGCCCGACAGTACTGTAGGGGCTATATCAGTGCCTTACCTTGACTCCACCAATGAAGGAACTGTCTTACCACAACACCCCCTCTCTCTTTCAGGGGCTCCTAATTTCCATTCCTTTGTGACTGTCCCTGCTTAAAGAACAAAGCTCTAAACAAACCTATTCAGTCATTGCCAATGCATCAACTTTCAAGCACTGGTGTCGGCATAGTCCTCTGTGCCAAAGAAGTGACTGACAAGTGTGAGTGTTCTTTACATCTATACTCAAATGTTCTAGCATCATAGAGTTTGTATATCAAAGTGGACCTCTTTGAATGACGACACAAACATACAAAAACAAGCATACTGTCACGGATCCCTCTGATTACCAAAATGGTGGTCCCTTTACGCAGACCGCTCTCTACCCTTCCGATCCTTGAATGGTCGGCAAAACTAGAAAGACAATTAACCAGACAATAGATAAACAAGGAGTAACACCAGACAGAGGTATGGAATAGAGTATTGTCACGAATCCTTCTGACTACCAAGATAGTGATCTCTTTATGTAACTCACTCTCTACTCTTCCGATCCTTGAATGGTCGGCAAAGCTATATAGACAATTAAGCAGGTAACAGATAAAGAAAGGAAAACACCAGACAAAGGTACAGACCAGAGTACAAGTCCTCCCTAGGACTTTAGTATTAGCAGATTAATCTTATGTGTGCTTAGGGTGCCACATAGACTGACCTCGTACCAACGTTAAGGGCAGAGCCAAGAGCAGAGTAAATGCCAAACCAGGGGTATACACAGAAGGGTTCGTTTGCGAATGCCAGGGGTCATACACAGGAGGGTTCATTTGCCAATGCCAAGGTCATACACAGGAGGGTTCGTTTGCCAATGCCAAGGGTCATACACAGGAGAGTTCTGCCAATGCCAAGGGTCATACACAGGAGGGTTCGTTTGCCAATGCCAAGGGTTATACACAGGAGGTTCGTTTGCCAATGCCAAGGGTTATACACAGGAGGGTTCGTTTGCCAATGCCAAGAGTCATACACAGGAGGATTCGTTTGCCAATGCCAAGGGTCATACACAGAGGATTTGTTGCCAATGCCAAGGTCATACACAGGTATAGCCAAATATACACAAGAGCTCTGCGGGAAGTGAATACCACGTCAGGGCACCGGTGTAGTGGTGAGACTGGGTTTTAAACCGGCGGGTCCGCGTCATAACGCCAGGCCCCGCCCCTCGGCGTCCCACGTGAGCGCACCCGGAAGCGTTTACATTCGGCGCCTGGCCAGCGAGCAGCGAGGAGCTGCTGCCAGGCGCCCCATCCCCTGACCCACCGTGACAGAACCCCCCCTCCAGGGGCGGCCACTGGACGACCCCCAGGGGCACGGGGGTGCGCCAAATAGAAGGCTTCACTAGCCTAGGAGCATGGACTTCCGCAGCCGGTATCCAAGAACGATCCTCCGACCGTAACCCACCCAATCGACCAAGTACTGCAAGGACCCCCTAGACATCCTGGCACCCAGAATGGCCTTAACTTCGAACTCCTCCTCGCCCTCCACAGAGACAGGAGGCGGTGGAGCATGGACCTTGGGTACCGGTTACATAACAACGACTTCAAAAGGTTACATGGAAACAATTGTGTATCTTAAAATGGGGGGTAACGCCAAAGCATAGGAGACAGGGTTGAGTCGCCGTAGAATCTTATAGGGCCGATATACCTAGGAGCCAACTTCATGGAAGCACTAAAGACTTGATGTTACGTGAAGAAAGCCAAACCCTGTCCCCAACTTGATACACGGGTGCCTGCCTCCTGTGTCTGTCGGCCTTAGTTTTCTGGATGGCACTACTCTCCTCCAGTGCCCGTCTCACTCTCTCCCAAGTCTCTTCAATGATGCCAGTTGCTCATCTAAAGCAGGAATCGGGTATCAGGAAACGTAGCGGGGAGCACGGGAGGATCAAAACCATAAACAGCGAAGAAAGGAGAATGTCCTGTGGATTCACTCACTGCGCTGTTCAAAGCATATTCTGCCCATGGTAGCAGGTCTGACCAGTTATCTTGTTGTTCTGAGATAAAGCACCTGAGATATTTCTCTATATTTTGGTTTGCTCGTTCTGCTGCTCCGTTGGTCTGGGGGTGATAAGCCGAAGAGAAAGAGAGGTCTATCCCACGTTCTTACAAAACCCTCTCCAGAATCTGGAGATGAATTGGGTCCCCCTATCAGAGACAATCTCCAGAGGGACACCGTGTATGCGGACCACGTTGGCAATGAAAATGGGCACCAGTTCAGCTGCCGAAGGTAGTTTCCGAAGAGAACATAGTGGCCATCTTGGAAAATCGATCTATGATCGTAAGTATCACTGTATTCCCTCTTGACTCAGGTAACTCTACTATAAAATCCATGGCTACATGTGACCATGGTCGTTCGGGGATCGGCAAAGGCTGGAGTAAGCCAATGGGGCTGTTTTGGGACTTTTCTGCCTTGTGCATACCTCGCACACGGCAATGTAATCTTTGACATCTCTGCGCAACGTGGGCCACCAGAGGAGTTTACTGATACTAGACACAGTCTTGGTGACACCCATATGCCCAGAAGTTTTATTATCATGATAGATGTTAAGTACTTCCTCTCTTTCGTTCTCAGGTACAAAGAGTCTCGCAGGAGGTTTTCCCCCAGGAGCTGCACCCTGGACGGTCTGCAACCTTTTTATTAGAGGAGACGAGACACTAATCGTGGTAGCGGCTATAATCCTTTCCTGGGGTACAATGGGATGCCGATCTTGGATATTATGTTCATAAGACTCATACTGTCTCGACCAATGCGTCTGCTTTAATGTTTCTGGACCCAGGTCTATAGGTAAGCACGAAATTGAAACTTGAAAGAAACAATGACCATCTCGCTTGTCTGGAATTTAAACGTTTGGCATCTCCAATGTACGTGAGATTCTTATGATCGGTTATGATTACGATGGGGTCCTTAGACCCCCCATAAGTATTCTCCATTCGGCCAAGGCCGAGATGACTGCTAACAATTCTCTATTTCCAATGTCATAGTTCTTCTCTGCCGGGACAACTTCCGAGAATAGAAGCCGCATGGATGCAAGGGTTTGTCAGGAGCCTCCCTTTGGGACAAGACTGCACCAAGACCTAGTTCGGAGCGTCGTCAACTTCTACTTGGAAAGGCAGAGCCGGATCTGGATGTCGGAGAACAGGGCAGTAGTGAATGCTTGCTTTAGTGCCTCAAAGGCTTGAGTGTGCTTGAGGTGTCCATTTCTGATTTCCCACCCCTTTCTTTGTCATAGCCGTGAGGGGAGCCACCAAGGCCGAAAAATCTTTAATGAACCTTCGGTAATAGTTCGTAAACCCCAGAAACCTCTGAATGGCTTTAAGTCCTTGGGTAGAGGCCAGTCAAGAATAGCTGAGAGCTTCTTAGGATCCATTTGAAAACCCTCAGGGTTATTATATAACCAAGGAATTGCACAGTTACTATGTCGAATAGACATTTTTCTAGCTTACAATACAATCCAGCCTTCAATATTTTTTTCATACTTGTGTCACGTGGACATGATGAGTGTCCACATCAGGAGAGTATATCAGGATATCATCCAGATATACTATGACGAATTCTTGCAGAAATTCCCTTAGAGTGTCGTTTATAAGGTCCTGAAAGACGGCAGGCGCATTACACAACCCAAAAGGCATCACCAGGTATTCATAATGCCCGCTACGTGTATTAAAAGCCGTTTTCCATTCGTCTCCCTTTTTAACCCTGACCAGGTTGTACGCTCCGCGTAAATCAAGCTTAGTATGACACGGGCCCCTTTTAATCGGTCTCGAACAATTCTGTTATGAGAGGTATGGGATATGCATTTCTTATAGTGATCCTATTCAAACCTCTATAATCGATTGCAAGGTCGCAGATCTCCCTTTCTTGGAAACAAAAAAGAAACCTGCTCCTGCTGGAGAGGAGGACCGTCTAATGAATCCTCGTTCCAGATTCTCCCTTATGTATTCCTCCATAATGTCGTTCTCTCTTTGTGATAAAGGGTATACGTGACCCCTAGGAGGCATCGTACCGGGGAGTAAATCAATAGCACAGTCATATGACGATGTGTGGTGGTAGGACCTCAGTCCTGGCTTTAGAGAACACCTCCTTTAATGCCAGGTAACATTCAGGGACCTCTGTGGACAAAGGAGGGGCTGTGGCAATATTGAGGCTACCAATCACATTGACTCTGCCTAGGCACTTAGACTGACAACTCTGACCCCAACATTTTATGTCTCTCTGGACCCAATCGACAACTGGGTTGTGCTCTGTTAGCCATGGAAACCCAAGAACGACAGGACATGAGGGTGATTCAATAATTTGAAATCTTATTGTTTCCTGGTGCAAAACTCCTGTTTTCATACATACATCGACTGTGTCGTGAGTGATATGTGGACATGACAGGGGTTTACCATCTATGGCCTCCACCATTAGAGGTCTTTCCTTGAGAACCAGAGGTAGGAGGTTTTTGGCAGCAAAATTCTTATCCATAAAATTGCCTGAGGCCCCAGAGTCTAAGAACGCCTCAGTCTTGAGGTGAACCCCCTCCCAGGTCAGGGAGATCGGTAACAGAATCCTGGATTTTTTTTTTCATTATCCACAAAGGAGGCATACAGAGAACCGATAACCTGGGTATTTCCTGTTCTGAGTCCTAATTTGCTATATTCAGCCTGCTAACCCTGGGTCTCTGAGACATTGAAGGCGGAAGTGATCTGCCCCTGCACAATAGAAAGCCAGAGCCCCTTTTCTCTTCTGTCTGTGCCCTCTTTCTGCTTCTGAAATACCCGTCCTTCCCTATTTGCATGGGTTCAACGACTGGCAAATCCGTTTTCACATTCTCCGAATTACCTGACGTACTGGTGTTCTGGGTAATGAGGGTAAAGGAGGCAAGACCCTTCTGGGTCTATCTGGGGGTGTCTCCTTTCCCTGATTTGATCGTCCATGGCTATACAGAAATCTATCAGGTGGTCTAGATTTTCTGGTAATTTTAAGGGAGCCAGCTCAAACATAAAAGCCTCGTTCAAGCCTTCGGTAAAGGCTAAGGTTAAAACGTTGTTCGGCCAAAGTACCTCAGAAGTCAAAGTCTTAAACTCTATGGCATAGTCGGCGACCCTCTTATTACCTTGTTTGATGTGAAACAAGGACCTACCCGCATTGGTAGCCCTTCTAGAGGGATCAAAGGTACGTTTTAGCTCAGAGGTAAAACCCTCATAGTCATAAATGATGGGTTTCTTATTTTCCCACAACGGCGTAGCCCACAATAAGGCTTTTTCTGTTAAATGATTAATCAGATATCCTACTTTGGCTTTATCAGACATACAAGAACCTGGATTGTTCTCAAACAAGATCTCGAGTTGAGTCAAAAAACCCCGGCATAGGCTTGGTGTACCATCATAGCGTAGGGGTGCCTTCATACTAAGCCTATGTCCTTCAGGGGGGACGGAACTGACCCTAGGTAATACTGGATCTGGAGGGTTCGTGGTACCTGTATTGGACCGATTTAACAGGGTTTGCAGAGCGAGAGAAATCTGGTCCATCCTATGGTCCTGTCCTCTTGTCTGGCTGCGATACGTGCCAGCTGGTTAGAGAGGTCTGCGGGATCCATTGGCCCTGACGTAATGTCACGGATCCCTCTGATACCAAAATGGTGGTCCCTTTACGCAGACCGCTCTCTACCCTTCCGATCCTTGAATGGTCGGCAAAACTAGAAAGACAATTAACCAGACAATAGATAAACAAGGGGTAACACCAGACAGAGGTATGGAATAGAGTATTGTCACAAATCCTTCTGACTACCAAGATAGTGATCTCTTTATGTAACTCACTCTCTACTCTTCCGATCCTTGAATGGTCGGCAAAGCTATATAGACAATTAAGCAGGTAACAGATAAAGATAGGAAAACACCAGACAAAGGTACAGACCAGAGTACAAGTCCTCCCTAGGACTTTAGTATTAGCAGATGTAATCTGATGTGTGCTTAGGGTGCCACATAGACTGACCTCGGTACCAACGTTAAGGGCAGAGCCAAGAGCAGAGTAAATGCCAATACCAGGGGTTATACACAGAAGGGTTCGTTTGCGAATGCCAGGGGTCTCAACACAGGAGGGTTCGTTTGCCAATGCCAAGGGTCATACACAGGAGGGTTCGTTTGCCAATGCCAAGGGTCATACACAAGGAGAGTTCGTTTGCCAATGCCAAGGGTCATACACAGGAGGGTTCGTTTGCCAATGCAAGGGTTTATACACAGGAGGGTTCGTTTGCCAATGCCAAGGTTATACACAGGAGGGTTCGTTTGCCAATGCAAGGGTTATACACAGGAGGTTCGTTTGCCAATGCCAAGAGTCATACACAGGAGGATTCGTTTGCCAATGCCAAGGGTCATACACAGGAGGATTGTTTGCCAATGCCAAGGGTCATACACAGGTAATAGCCAAATATACACAAGAGCTCTGCGGGAAGTGAATACCACGTCAGGGCACCGGTGTAGTGGTGAGACTGGGTTTTAAACCCGGCGGGTCCGCGTCATAACGCCAGGCCCCGCCCCTCGGCGTCCCACGTGAGCGCACCCGGAAGCGTTTACATTCGGCGCCTGGCCAGCGAGCAGCGAGGAAGCTGCTGCCAGGCGCCCCATCCCCTGACCCACCGTGACAGAACCCCCCCCTCCAGGGGCGGCCACTGGACGACCCCCAGGGGCACGGGGGTGCGCCAAATAGAAGGCCTTCACTAGCCTAGGAGCATGGACTTCCGCAGCCGGTATCCAAGAACGATCCTCCGGACCGTAACCCACCCAATCGACCAAGTACTGCAAGGACCCCCTAGACATCCTGGCACCCAGAATGGCCTTAACTTCGAACTCCTCCTCGCCCTCCACAGAGACAGGAGGCGGTGGAGCATGGACCTTGGTGTACCGGTTACATAACAACGACTTCAAAAGGTTTACATGGAACACATTGTGTATCTTAAAATGGGGGGTAACGCCAAAGCATAGGAGACAGGGTTGAGTCGCCGTAGAATCTTATAGGGCCGATATACCTAGGAGCCAACTTCATGGAAGGCACTAAGAGCTTGATGTTACGTGAAGAAAGCCAAACCCTGTCCCCAACTTGATACACGGGTGCCTGCCTCCTGTGTCTGTCGGCCTTAGTTTTCTGGATGGCACTACTCTCCTCCAGTGCCCGTCTCACTCTCTCCCAAGTCTCTTTCAATGATGCCAGTTGCTCATCTAAAGCAGGAATCGTGGTATCAGGAAACGTAGCGGGGAGCACGGGAGGATCAAAACCATAAACAGCGAAGAAAGGAGAATGTCCTGTGGATTCACTCACTGCGCTGTTCAAAGCATATTCTGCCCATGGTAGCAGGTCTGACCAGTTATCTTGTTGTTCTGAGATAAAGCACCTGAGATATTTCTCTATATTTTGGTTTGCTCGTTCTGCTGCTCCGTTGGTCTGGGGGTGATAAGCCGAAGAGAAAGAGAGGTCTATCCCCACGTTCTTACAAAACCCTCTCCAGAATCTGGAGATGAATTGGTCCCCCTATCAGAGACAATCTCCAGAGGGACACCGTGTATGCGGACCACGTTGGCAATGAAAATGGGCACCAGTTCAGCTGCCGAAGGTAGTTTCCGAAGAGGAACATAGTGCCCATCTTGGAAAATCGATCTATGATCGTAAGTATCACTGTATTCCCTCTTGACTCAGGTAACTCTACTATAAAATCCATGGCTACATGTGACCATGGTCGTTCGGGGATCGGCAAAGGCTGGAGTAAGCCAATGGGTGCTGTTTTGGGACTTTTCTGCCTTGTGCATACCTCGCACACGGCAATGTAATCTTTGACATCTCTGCGCAACGTGGGCCACCAGAGGAGTTTACTGATACTAGACACAGTCTTGGTGACACCCATATGCCCAGAAGTTTTATTATCATGATAGATGTTAAGTACTTCCTCTCTTTCGTTCTCAGGTACAAAGAGTCTCGCAGGAGGTTTTCCCCCAGGAGCTGCACCCTGGACGGTCTGCAACCTTTTTATTAGAGGAGACGAGACACTAATCGTGGTAGCGGCTATAATCCTTTCCTGGGGTACAATGGGATGCCGATCTTGGATATTATGTTCATAAGACTCATACTGTCTCGACAATGCGTCTGCTTTAATGTTTCTGGACCCAGGTCTATAGGTAAGCACGAAATTGAAACTTGAAAGAAACAATGACCATCTCGCTTGTCTGGAATTTAAACGTTTGGCATCTCCAATGTACGTGAGATTCTTATGATCGGTTATGATTACGATGGGGTCCTTAGACCCCTCTAATAAGTATCTCCATTCGGCCAAGGCCGAGATGACTGCTAACAATTCTCTATTTCCAATGTCATAGTTCTTCTCTGCCGGGACAACTTCCGAGAATAGAAGCCGCATGGATGCAAGGGTTTGTCAGGAGCCTCCCTTTGGGACAAGACTGCACCAAGACCTAGTTCGGAGGCGTCAACTTCTACTTGGAAAGGCAGAGCCGGATCTGGATGTCGGAGAACAGGGCAGTAGTGAATGCTTGCTTTAGTGCCTCAAAGGCTTGAGTGGCTTGAGGTGTCCATTTCTGATTTCCACCCCTTTCTTTGTCATAGCCGTGAGGGGAGCCACCAAGGCCGAAAAATCTTTAATGAACCTTCGGTAATAGTTCGTAAACCCCAGAAACCTCTGAATGGCTTTAAGTCCTTGGGTAGAGGCCAGTCAAGAATAGCTGAGAGCTTCTTAGGATCCATTTGAAAACCCTCAGGTTATTATATAACCAAGGAATTGCACAGTTACTATGTCGAATAGACATTTTTCTAGCTTACAATACAATCCAGCCTTCAATAGTTTTTTCAATACTTGTTGTCACGTGGACATGATGAGTGTCCACATCAGGAGAGTATATCAGGATATCATCCAGATATACTATGACGAATTCTTGCAGAAATTCCCTTAGAGTGTCGTTTATAAGGTCCTGAAAGACGGCAGGCGCATTACACAACCCAAAAGGCATCACCAGGTATTCATAATGCCCGCTACGTGTATTAAAAGCCGTTTTCCATTCGTCTCCCTTTTTAACCCTGACCAGGTTGTACGCTCCGCGTAAATCAAGCTTAGTATAGACACGGGCCCCTTTTAATCGGTCGAACAATTCTGTTATGAGAGGTATGGGATATGCATTTCTTATAGTGATCCTATTCAAACCTCTATAATCGATGCAAGGTCGCAGATCTCCCTCTTTCTTGGAAACAAAAAAGAAACCTGCTCCTGCTGGAGAGGAGGACCGTCTAATGAATCCTCGTTCCAGATTCTCCCTTATGTATTCCTCCATAATGTCGTTCTCTCTTTGTGATAAAGGGTATACGTGACCCCTAGGAGGCATCGTACCGGGGAGTAAATCAATAGCACAGTCATATGGACGATGTGGTGGTAGGACCTCAGTCCTGGCTTTAGAGAACACCTCCTTTAATGCCAGGTAACATTCAGGGACCTCTGTGGACAAAGGAGGGGCTGTGGCAATATTGAGGCTACCAATCACATTGACTCTGCCTAGGCACTTAGACTGACAACTCTGACCCCAACATTTTATGTCTCTCTGGACCCAATCGACAACTGGGTTGTGCTCTGTTAGCCATGGAAACCCAAGAACGACAGGACATGAGGGTGATTCAATAATTTGAAATCTTATTGTTTCCTGGTGCAAAACTCCTGTTTTCATACATACATCGACTGTGTCGTGAGTGATATGTGGACATGACAGGGGTTTACCATCTATGGCCTCCACCATTAGAGGTCTTTCCTTGAGAACCAGAGGTAGGAGGTTTTTGGCAGCAAAATTCTTATCCATAAAATTGCCTGAGGCCCCAGAGTCTAAGAACGCCTCAGTCTTGAGGTGAACCCCCTCCCAGGTCAGGGAGATCGGTAACAGAATCCTGGATTTTTTTTTTTCATTATCCACAAAGGAGGCATACAGAGAACCGATAACCTGGGTATTTCCTGTTCTGAGTCCTAATTTGCTATATTCAGCCCTGCTAACCCTGGGTCTCTGAGGACATTGAAGGCGGAAGTGATCTGCCCCTGCACAATAGAAGCAGAGCCCCTTTTCTCTTCTGTGCGCTCTTTCTGCTTCTGAAATACCCGTCTTCCCTATTTGCATGGGTTCAACGACTGGCAAATCGTTTTCACATTCTCCGAATTACCTGACGTACTGGTGTGTCTGGGTAATGAGGGTAAAGGAGGCAAGACCCTTCTGGGTCTATCTCTGGGGTGTCTCCTTTCCCTGATTTGATCGTCCATGGCTATACAGAAATCTATCAGTGGTCTAGATTTTCTGGTAATTTTAAGGGAGCCAGCTCAAACATAAAAGCCTCGTTCAAGCCTTCGGTAAAGGCTAAGGTTAAAACGTTGTTCGGCCAAAGTACCTCAGAAGTCAAAGTCTTAAACTCTATGGCATAGTCGGCGACCCTCTTATTACCTTGTTTGATGTGAAACAAGGACCTACCCGCATTGGTAGCCCTTCTAGAGGGATCAAAGGTACGTTTTAGCTCAGAGGTAAAACCCTCATAGTCATAAATGATGGGTTTCTTATTTTCCCACAACGGCGTAGCCCACAATAAGGCTTTTTCTGTTAAATGATTAATCAGATATCCTACTTTGGCTTTATCAGACATACAAGAACCTGGATTGTTCTCAAACAAGATCTCGAGTTGAGTCAAAAAAACCCCGGCATAGGCTTGGTGTACCATCATAGCGTAGGGGTGCCTTCATACTAAGCCTATGTCCTTCAGGGGGGACGGAACTGACCCTAGGTAATACTGGATCTGGAGGGTTCGTGGTACCTGTATTGGACCGATTTAACAGGGTTTGCAGAGCGAGAGAAATCTGGTCCATCCTATGGTCCTGTTCCTCTTGTCTGGCTGCGATACGTGCCAGCTGGTTAGAGAGGTCTGCGGGATCCATTGGCCCTGACGTAATGTCACGGATCCCTCTGATTACCAAAATGGTGGTCCCTTTACGCAGACCGCTCTCTACCCTTCCGATCCTTGAATGGTCGGCAAAACTAGAAAGAAATTAACCAGACAATAGATAAACAAGGGGTAACACCAGACAGAGGTATGGAATAGAGTATTGTCACAAATCCTTCTGACTACCAAGATAGTGATCTCTTTATGTAACTCACTCTCTACTCTTCCGATCCTTGAATGGTCGGCAAAGCTATATAGACAATTAAGCAGGTAACAGATAAAGATAGGAAAACACCAGACAAAGGTACAGACCAGAGTACAAGTCCTCCCTAGGACTTTAGTATTAGCAGATGTAATCTGATGTGTGCTTAGGGTGCCACATAGACTGACCTCGGTACCAACGTTAAGGGCAGAGCCAAGAGCAGAGTAAATGCCAATACCAGGGGTTATACACAGAAGGGTTCGTTTGCGAATGCCAGGGGTCATACACAGGAGGGTTCGTTTGCCAATGCCAAGGGTCATACACAGGAGGGTTCGTTTGCCAATGCCAAGGGTCATACACAGGAGAGTTCGTTTGCCAATGCCAAGGGTCATACACAGGAGGGTTCGTTTGCCAATGCCAAGGGTTATACACAGGAGGGTTCGTTTGCCAATGCCAAGGGTTATACACAGGAGGGTTCGTTTGCCAATGCCAAGAGTCATACACAGGAGGATTCGTTTGCCAATGCCAAGGGTCATACACAGGAGGATTCGTTTGCCAATGCCAAGGGTCATACACAGGTAATAGCCAAATATACACAAGAGCTCTGCGGGAAGTGAATACCACGTCAGGGCACCGGTGTAGTGGTGAGACTGGGTTTTAAACCCGGCGGGTCCGCGTCATAACGCCAGGCCCCGCCCCTCGGCGTCCCACGTGAGCGCACCCGGAAGCGTTTACATTCGGCGCCTGGCCAGCGAGCAGCGAGGAAGCTGCTGCCAGGCGCCCCATCCCCTGACCCACCGTGACACATACACACTCAAACATACTAGAGACGTGCGTTTCATTTGTCCGAATTTGAATTAGTCCGAAAATCCACTATTTTTGGTTTTCGGAAGCATTTCTGAAAACGATACTCGGCTGTCTGAAATTTTGAATCGTTCCGAAAGAACGAATCGAAATGATCTGAATCGATCCAAAATCATACGAAATGAGGAAAAAAAATCTATGCAAACCAAGACAGAGCAATGGGTTACTGGGCATTGGGCATCTCACAGAGCACAGAGTATGTCCCAAACAAAGGGTTAATGGGCATTGGGCATCTCACAGGGCAAATTGTATGTCCCAAGCAAAGGGTTAATGGGCATTGGGCATCTCACAGGGTACAGTGTATGTCCCAAGCAAAGGGTTAATGGGCATTGGGCATCTCACAGGGTACAGTGTATGTCCCAAGCAAAGGGTTAATGGGCATTGGGCATCTCACAGGGCACAGTGTATGTCTCAAGCAAAGGGTTAATGGGCATTGGGCATCTCACAGGGCACAGTGTATGTCCCAAGCAAAGGCTTAATGGGCATTGAGCATCTCACAGGGCACAGTGTATGTCCCAAGCAAAGGGTTAATGGGCATCTCACAGGGCACAGCATATGTCCCAAGCATAGGGTTAATGGGCATTGGGCATTGGGCATCTCACAGGGCACATCGTATGTCCCAGCAAAGGGTTAATGAGGACATCTCACAGGGTATCTTTTTTTTTTACAGCTACTCTTTGTCTTTAATCATTATAAAACGATATTAAATGGAGACTAATCGATCCAAAATTTCGAATCGGTCAGAAAGAACGAATCGCTAACGAACATAAATGATCCAAAACGAAAGAGAAATCAATCCGAAACGTTCCGAATCAATCCGAAACGATCCGAAATACAAAATACCGCCGTGCACATGTCTAAACCATACACATTCAAAATTGACTGTTTTGCTGAATAACAACTGAATATTACAGTAAACACTGATTCATTTGTTTTTTACTATTATTAATGAAATCAATGACTAGGGAATACTGAAAAAGCTCATCGCCACTTAGAACTAAATCATCCAAGCTTATCAGCAGTCTCTAGGCCAAGCATTGTTTTTGCAAAAAGCTCCAGTCCCGTATATATTAAAAGATGCTATTAAGCAGCTGTCTCCAAATATTTTATTCTGAAAAGAAAAAAAAAGAAAGCCCTCTACAATGTGTTATATGACAAAGACTTCCGAGCCAAACGTCTTAGTCATGGCAGTTTTACAGTAGCTTTTAAGTGGAAAAATGTCCATAACGTCGGCGTCGCTTCCATACTGTATATTACGCATTGATCTTTCAGAATGGATTCTTGAAAGTAATTTAGCTCTTTGCCCAATTACTAGGTTTTTATATTATCTGGTCTCTTCGGATCCATTGCTTATACTGTGCGAGCGGCAGTTAAGTGCCTTCTTTCCCTGCACGTACTTATGTATTTTTTTTATATTTTTAAGCAACGCTTTAATGAACCTTATTGCTCAGTCCGATTGTCACAAAGTGCGCACCGGAGGCTATTGTGTGCGAAACAACTGTTACATTAGAAGGATTCTCTCGCAGGGGGAACATTGAAAAATAAATGATTCTGTTTCACGGCCTACTGTGCGCTCTTCGAAAAAGTTTTTTTTTAAAAAAAATAAAAATATATATATATTTTAAAATAAGCTCATTCGTTCAGTAGGTTTTACAATACCTCCCGAAATGTAACGCGTAACCCCGCATTAACGTGGAATTCTACACAGCCGTGACTAATCACCTCGGAAGCAAGTTAATGGAGTCTGCACGGGCATTAACATAACCGAAAAAGCCGTATCGTACTGTTAAAAGTTAAGAAATAAAATTAAAAAGTCAGAGAGGAGAAAGTAGTAGAAGAAAACAAACCCGACATAATTCTGCGTTAAAGCCTGCAAGCTGTAGAACTGGCGGCGCAGAAACATACAGAGGATACCACAGGATAAAGCACTTTCCTCGACGTCGTGCCTCAGTCTTCAAGGGCCAATAACAGCCCATGCTTAATTAATTTCCCTTCTTGAGCGGATCATTCCATCAATATGGCAGGGCCACAGGGTGAGCTGCTACTGCTCAAGCAAGAATATCCTTAAAAATTCAACTTTTATTCTTCCCCAGTGCATGGAGAAGGGAATCGTTTTTTTTTTTCCTTTCTTACCAGATCAAGGAATCTTAAGCAAACATTTTTCCTCCTCTTGGAGTAAATCTGTCTTTTGTCAATTTTTTCTGCAAGAAAAAAAGATGTCATCTGCGCTTGTTTCTATATAATTCCATGTGCAACAAAACACTGTCAGAGGTTTTAGTTTGCTTAGATGGCCATTTAAGCAAACTAAAACCTCTGACAGTGTTTTGTTGCACATGGAATTATATAGAAACTATTTCAGATGACATCTTTTTTTCTTGTTATGTTTTATACATGAACTGGGTTGTTACTCCTGGCTGTTGCAGCCGCTCTGGTGAGTATGCGCGCGACGCCATTTTTTCTGTATTTATGTATTTTTTTCTTCATACAAGATAATTTTTACTACATTGTAACAAGGCAAGATTTTCTTTTTTAATCGTTTAGCCACTCATTAGGAATATTTCTTCAGCGCCCATCATTACAGGCATACTATTAGAAATAGTATCCCTTAAATAACTGGGCAGACGCTGCTAATATCCTCTGCCCAATTCATTTTTTTTATAAACATTTTTATATTCCTTGTAATTTTACTCCCCTTTTTTCCATGCTGCGCCAAGCTCCCCCTCTTCAGCTCAGAGACTTCCGAACCCAGAAGTTGCTGAAGCTTTTGTTTGCGTAGCATAGGAACCCACAAATTTCATACTGCTACGGACTTGTGCATTACATATGCGAGTTGTATAGTGCCTGCACAGCAATATGGATCAGAGCTGCCTGCTTCTGCAGATCTGATCCATTAGTTGCCCCTTTGAGATCGCTTGCTGTAACGGGTGGTCTCAGAAAGTTTGACATCAGCACTCTGTGTGCTGGCATCACTAGTGACCGATTTGGTCACCGGCAGCCGGGAAATTCAAAATTCCAGCTCCTGGTGATGCTGGGCGGGGCGGAGAGAATTCCTTCAATTCACCCAGCTTTTTTGCAAGATCAAGGCAGCGGGGGGGGGGGGGTTGGAGAAGGGAGGGACACTCCTCACGTCATGGCCACTTTAAAAAAAGTAAAGTGCTCAGGGTGTGTGAAGTGCTTCTATAGCATCTTCACTGTGGCTGACGTGTGGGGACATCCAGGGGAATCTCCACCACATGATACCTCTCTTATGCACTTAGGTGCCTGTCCCGGGATATGGCGCCAATCGTCAACGGATCATGGACTTCTCCCAGTGGTGGCTGACATCTTGTATTTCAGGCCAGCCTCCGGGGGCCTCTCCCACCCACTGATGTCATTGCGCATGAGTGGGATGATGTCAGTAAGGGAATTAATCCCTAGCTACCCAGGGATTTCCTTATGGTGGAGATAGGAGGTTTTTGGACCTCCATATTCCCCGCTTGGTGTGGAAGCTAGAGGGTCAGAGTATTGCCTTTCCAATGATACCAAACATGACAAGATTATGTGTAAAAAATTAAATAAATATAACAAATAAATAATGATCAAAAAAATTTTTTTTTCTTTTCTTTATTTTTAAAAATGCAGCACTATTGTTCACTTTTCAATTATAATGTGAACAATGACGCTGCACTAACTCTTCTCACTTTCCATAATGAAAATGATTTTTTTTCAGTTGTAGCTAAAATTGGGTATTTTCTCAGAAAAATACAGTAACAGGCTCAGATTTCTATTTATTGTTTTTTAACAAAGGTGCCCCATAGAATATATAACCATAAAGGCTTGGATGATAAAATGTAAAAAATAATAATTTTACACGTAGTAAATGACTGATACTTGAATGGAAATTTTTATTATTTTACATTTTTTGTTATAGCAGTCTGGCAGGACATGACGTATACATATAATAATGATATATTATGAATCTGCCAATTCTGCTGAAAATAAGGATATATAATTTGCCTGGGTCGTATAATAAAACATGACTTTAAATCGTGTTTAAACATGATGAGCACAAAAGGGTCAAAATGAGTTCAGCACACAGAGTTGAAATGGCTCCGCAGTGATAGGGTTAAGTGCCATTATTTATTATGATGTGAATGCTTTATGTAAATGACTGCTCTACCTTAAAATTGCACCCAAATTTCCTGGGGAGTGATAGTGGTGCCCTGTAGCATAAAGTTGGTCGGGTTTAAGTTGACTGCCCTGCTCTGGTTTTTAGGAGCAGTTGTGCTCACACTAAGAGCGAAGATTGTGACAAAGTCGCCCAGTAATAGATGCCATTGAAAAAGATGCGTAAAAAAGAGCTAAAGTGGCAGTGACATTCATTATAAGTGATCGCAGGTGACATTTAGAGAGCCACTAAATTTGGCTCTGCACCATGTGAGTGCAACTTCACACAAACTATATGGAATTTGCTATGTATAGGTTTTACACTATGATGTTGTTTTCTGTTTTTTTCTCTTGAGCTTCGTCACTAGATCAAGCATTGTAAAGGAAATGTTGATTTTAGAAATATTCAATTTTATTTATTGGTGTATGTCAAACACCTACACCACATCCCATTAAAAATCACCAGTGTATGTATTATAGTGGGCTTTACTACAGCCTGTTTAAAAAACATCACGCTGCACGATAGTGAACGGTTTGTGCTTAAAGTGTGTGACTGATCTCAGTACCCTGACGGGTCACATCTGTCAATACCGCTTCCTTGCAGGACCCCCCGCGTTCTCCCCAGGCAGACTCTCGTGCCTTCATCCAGTCCTCAGATGAAGTTTAAGGACCAGGACACGTAGATAGCCTGCTAGCATCCTCCATAAAGAAGAACACATATTTATATGGTCAAACATGGGTCATTTACAAACACAAACACCCAAAATGTTGGGAGACATAATTAGATAATGGGATAAACATTTGCTCAACATTCCTAGGCAGAGAGGACAATACAAGTGTGATTGGCCAACAGATAACGAGGCAGTGTTTGCCTGACAAACCAGATTAACCAACTACACAAATGTAAACAGATATATTAACACATTCCTGAGACAGGGTATGCTGGATGGCTAATCCTAAACAGATAGACGATTACTCAAACATTCTGCACCCCAATTTGAAAGTGACTTAAGTCACAGTGTGTTATTGCTTTATGCGTAAACGTAGCCGCATCCATAAAAACTACATAGTAGGGCATTTAAAAAACAGCAGTGATGCTCTTGCCTAAATTAAACATGACACCGCTGAAGTGTAAAATACATTACAAATATAACAAATGTGTTTGAAAGATAAAAATATGGGCAAAATATTAATAGGAAAAAAATTTAAAGTGCTATAAGGAAAAGTCCCAAACTAATCCATGTGTATTAGGACCTAGCATGTCCGCATAACTCACCAACCGTGAAAATAAAATAGTGGATGTCACTCACATATAAAAGCTACACAGTAATCATACAGTGGTAATCTCAATCTGTGTTCAAAACCCCAAAGTGAATACCATGTGGATAGAACGAAAATCACATTTTTTTGAGTAATTGAATATTGCTCCTGGACCAGCATAACACACTTAAAGGTAAGTGGACAGTGGGTTCATGGAAAATCACGTGGCAGTGAAGGGGTTAATTATATAATTGTAATTAATTCCAAGTAGGATTGAAATTTTAATCAATTATAATTAGTTAATTAAATATAGTTGCAAGGTAACTTGCCCAAGCTCATCTACCACAACTAATTGATTTTAAGGGAACCATATATTTAGTCCGACACGTGGTTGTAGCGGAACCAAATCAATCATCCATTGAAATTCTGACCAACTGAAGTGACTGTAATTTTCAGGTAAATTACTAATGAATTTTTTTTACCCAGGCACATGTATTACATACATGTATACACTGTATAGGTATGTAATTGACAAATTATTACAGGGAAAATTGCGCAAAAAACCCTCACTTTTTAATAGTTTATTCCATTTGCACATGAATTTAAATTCCCCAAACTGAAAAATGCCTCAATTGGAGTCGAAAAAGCTGCCAATTTCAGTAATCAGCTGAATGAAATCGAGGTCTAAGTGAGAAATAATTTTACGCTATTCGAATTCACACCGATCGAGACGTGGCTTCATATATAGATTTTTTCAAAGGGTTTGCAAATATGATAATGTCAAATTATTGAAGACAAGATACAAGTAGAGATCATTTCCACTACAACATGCAACCGAATCTCTATCTAAAGGTTTTTTATATAATCTTCATTACAAAAAGCCCTTTTGCGTTTTATTACTGATCACATCTGACAGCAAGATACGTACAAGAAGATAATTGAAGAAAGTTTATGAAAAATTTAAACAAAAAAAAAAGTGTGTTATGAATATAAATCATAGATTGATAGCTAGGGAATCCGTGGAGTGGATTGTTAATGAAGTGATATATGAATGAGCGGTTTATTATTTCTGGTAATTAATTACCTTGTGTTTTATCACTGAAATATGATCTTCCCTTCATTAGTCATGCGAAAGTTCCCAAATGTGATGACTCTATGAAACCATTTTACAGTCATTTAAGCAAAATGAGTTTTTCAAAGGATGCCGGCAGCTACTTGTGGAGTTATACGGCATGCGTTGCGTTTATACATATTTTCCCGTATAAATACTTCTACACTTTGAAATGTTTCAAGCTGGAAATAAAAATATATTTTACTTGAGGTATATTTTGATGTTCACTATCTACCCTTTGATTTACAATCTTTTAAACATATCACGAATACTTTGTAAAATAAGCTTTTTTTGAGGCATAAAATTGGTTTAAGAAAAACATTATTTTTCCTTTCTTCTATAAGTCTGAGATATCCAAGCCAAATTTCTTTTAGAACAGCTTTATTTAAACTGCCTCCATCTTGGGTTTATTCTTGGCCAGTCTCCATGGCTCTTCCAAAGAAAAGCCTGCTCATACCATGGTTCTAACATGACCACTCGTTTCCAGGGAGTAGGTGATGCCAAAATAATGATAGGGTTTTGCCTTCACTCCGTATTTTGCCTTAATTGCAATTTAGACGTCATCCAACAAGGTCATTTTTTTCATTAAATCCATGTTACTGTCAAGGCTTTTAGCCGACTTGTTTTCTCTCATCAATAAAAGATACAGTCAGGTCCAGAAATATTGGGACATCGACACAATTCTAACATCTTTGGCTCTATACACCACCACAATGGAGCTGGAATGAAACAAACACAATGTGCTTTAACTGCAGACTGTCAGCTTTAATTTGAGGGTATGTACATCCAACTCAGGTGAACGGTGTAGGACTTACAGCAGTTTGCAGATGTGCCTCCCACTTGTTAAGGGACCAAAAGTAATGGGACAATTGGCTTCTCAGCTGTTCCATGGCCAGGTGTGTGATATTCCCTCATTACCCCAATTACAATGTGCAAATAAAAGGCCCAGAGTTCATTTCAAGTGTGCTATTTGCATTTGGAATCTGTTGCTGTCAACTCTCAAGATGAAATCCAAAGAGCCTTCACTATCAGTGAAGCAAGCCATCAATAGGCTGAAGAAACAAAACAAACCCATCAGAGAGATAGCAAGAACATTAGGCCTGGCCAAAACAACTGTTTGGAACATTCTCAAAAAGTAGGAACGCACCGGTGAGCTCAGAAACACCAAAAGACCCGGGAGACCACAGAAAACAACTGTGGTGGATGACCGAAGAATTCTTTCCCTGGTGAAGAAAACACTCTTCACAACAGTTGGCCAAATCAAGAACACTCTCCAGGAGGTAGGTGTATGTGTGTCAAAGTCAAAAATAAAGAGAAGACTTCACTAGAGTAAATACAGAGGGTTCACCACAAGATGTAAACCATTGGTGAGCCTCAAAAACAGGAAGGCCAGATTAGAGTTTGCCAAACAACACCTAACAAAGTCTTCACAGTTCTGGAACAAGATCCTATGGACAGATGAGACCAAGATCAACTTGTACCACAATGATGGGAAGAGAAGAGTATGGAGAAGGAAAGGAACTGCTCATGATCCTAAGCATACCACCTCATCAGTGAAGCATGGTGGTGGTAGTGTCATGGCGTGGGCATGTATGGCTGCCAATGGAACTGGTTCTCTTGTATTTATTGATGATGCAACTTCTGCAGCAGGATGAATTCTGAAGTGTTTCGGCAATATTATCTGCTCACATTCAGCCAAATGCTGCAGAACTCATTGGACGGCGCTTCACAGTGCAGATGGACAATGACTCAAAGCATACTGCAAAAGCAACCAAAGAATTTTTGAAGGGACAGAAGTGGAATGTTATGCAATGGCCAAGTCACCTGACCTGAATCCCATTGAGCATGCATTTCACTTGCTGAAGACAAAACTGAAGGGAAAATGCCCCAAGAACAAGCAGGAACTGAAGACAGTTGCAGTAGAGGCCTGGCAGAGCATCACCAGGGATGAAACCCAGCGTCTGGTGATGTCTATACGTTCCAGACTTCAGGCTGTGATTGACTGCAAAGGATTTGCAACCAAGTATTAAGAAGGGAAAGTTTGATTTATGATTATTATTCTGTCCCATTACTTTTGGTCCCTTAACAAGTGGGAGGCACATCTGCAAACTGCTGTAAGTCCTACACCGTTCACCTGAGTTAGATGTACATACCCTCAAATTAAAGCTGACAGTCCGCAGTTAAAGCACATTGTGTTTGTTTCATTCCAACTCCATTGTGTTGGTGTATAGAGCCAAAGATGTTAGAATTGTGTCGATGTCCCAATATTTATGGACCTGACTGTAAATCCAGGTAAAGTATCCATGTAATTGGGCAGACTAGATGGGCCGAAAGGTTATTATCTGCGGACATTTTCTATGTTTCTATGTAAGCATCAATGAAACCAGTTGGGTGGTTTTATAGTAGTTGTTTGAAAAGCAAAGTTGTCATTTAGTTATGGCTCGGGCCCAGATCCTTCATCCTTTCTGTTGAGTTCTCTTTCCATGAAACCCACTAGGGGGTTTTATAATTGTAATATGAAAAGGAAAGTTATCATTTAGTTATGGCTCAGGTCCAGATCCTTCATTGTTTCTATTGAGTTCAATTTCCATGAAACCAGTCGCGTGGGTTTAGAGTTGTATGAAAAGGAAAGTTGTCATTTAGTTACTGTATGTGTCAGGTCCAGATTCCTCATGGTTTCTGTTATTTTGTTTTCCCATGAAACCAGAAGAGTGGATTTAGAGTTGTTGTATGAAAAGGAACATTCTCGTTTAGTTATGGGTCATACAGATCCATCATCATTGCTGGTGCTTTTTCATCGCTACTCGAATGCTCTTTATATGCAGTTGCTGTGTTATGGTAGAAGACATTCTCGAAAGTAGAAATCCCATAGATTTTTCAAACTATTGAGCGATATTTTTATTCATGCTTTGACTGTTTGTTTGATTCACCTTTATCGCTCAATAACTCTACTCCTTCCTACATGACTTTGTTAATCCGCAAGCACGTCCCATCTAGACAACTCTAGTTGGCAAGCGATCTCCACCTGTCATCTGTCTACACCCGCATGGCCAACTCTTGCCTCCAAGACTTCTCAAGGGCAGCTACAGTCCTGTGGAATGACTTGCCTCGCCCTATCAAACTCTTACCTGATCTTCGGGCCTTTAAGAAATCCCTCAAAACCCATCTCTTCAGATTAGCGTACCACATCACTGACGCAACTCATCCCTCTGCTCACCTACTCACACATGATTGAAGCCACTTCCAATACCCCTCCATTTTCGAACCACTCTCACTAATGATCCTGTGATCTAGTAAAATTCCTCTTGTCTTCCTCAACCCCAATCCCTCTAGATTGTAAACTCCTGTGCGCAGGGCCCTCTACACCTCTTGTTTCCGTCACATGTCCATTTATCTGTATCTCATTCCCCTTGGTTATTGTAAAGCGCTGCGTAAACTTATACAATAGAAACCAGCGTGGCGCCAATGAAAAACAAAGGAAAACACATTATGCATAATACATGTCCTTTCGTTTCTTATTCTTTTTCTTCTCTTTACTTTCTGTTCAAAATATACCTCTTCTAATCTTCTAGAGGGATGCATATCACTGCCAAAGAAAGGAAACCAAATTTTGCGCAGTATGTTGTTTGAGGGATATAACATGTACCAGCATCGGTATCCAACTCACATTTAAAAGAGCCTCACCTGACTCTAGGAATTATAGCCTTATGGGTCTTCTATAAAAATCTTCAGGTGCCCATCAACCTCTTTCGAAGCTCCTAGAGATCACAATAGGATTTGCCTATGGTAAAGATAAGCACATACCAGGTGTATCCCTAGTACAATAATTTATACAACAATATTAATAAAAAAAACACAAATTTCCAACTCACGTGGTTTTGAGCCCAATTGGCTCTACTGAATAAGTGCAGGGAATAGTAAGGTACCCCCCGAACCTTCTTGGACTTGAATATTCAAATGAACAGCAGGCAAACAGCAAGTAACAACTTAAAACCATTTATTTATAAAATAACATAGCTACCAGGATGCGTTTCATCTTGATGACTTCCTCAGCTGGTGGCCTACCATATGTTGGCACTATATAAATGATGACAATAATAATAATAATAATAATAATATCCTGGAATTTTTTACAATGTGACCCTTTACAAGAAACATTATTCCAGGTAAGCCCATAAAAGCGAGCCACCAAGATGAAAATTTTGATCTTGTAGTTTATTCCTGGTGTCCACAGGACTCCATGGAGACTAGTGCATGTCCCTTGAGATGCTGTGTATACATGATCATGTGGTATCATGCAGTTCAGTATTAAGTATAAAAGTAGGGTTGTTATACTTAAAGGCTCAATCAATAATATTGAAGGCACTGGTGGAACAAGCCCTACATATCTACTGTATGCACCATTTTTAGCTGATCTGTTCTCAAGATTTTCAGTAGAAAACAACACAGGTCATATGGTCTTTAAAGATTATTTGGGTGTTTTTTTATTTGTTGGTTTTACAAAGCAGATTTCTACACATAACATTTCCGTATAACTTCATTGTGTGTAATCACCGGGAAAAAAACAAAGTCCCGATAGAATGGATTAATCTAGAAATTTCTATGCTTTTCTCATTTTCTCAACAGGGACAGCACATGCTGTATAAGCTCAAAGAATAAGACAATATATGGTTATTTGTGTAATTTGTTTTAAATTAGACATTTCTGCTGAGTCTACCCATTAGATGACATCGACTGTTTGATGAAAATCGTTCTCTTGGTTGTGTCTGTTCTCATTGATTAAGAAAATAAACCACTGCCATCTTTAAACTAAAGTGACCATCAAACTTCTCCCTTTCTTAATTTTTTTTTAATTGCCTTTTTTCTTTAAATCATATACACTGTCTGTCCAAAAAAAGGTCACCCATTCTAATATTTTGTTGGTCCGCCTTTTGCTGTGATTGACACGTATTCGCCGTGGCATCGTTTGGATAAGCTCATGTAATGTCACAGCATTTATTTGCATCCGGAATCACATTAATTTGTGGCCAAGATCTTGTATTGATGATGGGAGAGTCGCGGCGCTGCGTAAAGTCTTCTCCAGCACATTATCCCAAAGATTCTCAATGGGGTTAAGGTCTGGACTGTGCGGTGGCCAATCCATGTGTGAACATGATGTCTCATGCTCCCTGAGCCACTCTTGCACAATTTGAACCCCATGAATCCTGGCATTGCCATCTTGGAATATGCCCGCTGTGCCACCAGGGGAGAAAAAACCCATTGATGGAAAAATCTGCTCATTCAGAAATGACGACCCAATATATCATACCCATGTTTTAATATATTTTTTTGTCCTGACACCAACTGGGCTCCATACGTTTGCAATATCAGTGATTATACTGTAGCTATTTGTATGTAATGATCTCCACGTAACTCCAACAGAAAATATACTGCAAACACCGCGCCTTTGGTGGCAACCACGATAAAATCTATACTAAGAAACCTCGATGGAAGTATATTGGAAACACCAGTAGACATCCCATAGAAAACTATCAGGGTTGTTCAGAGAGCGTGAAAAGCAGGAGAATGACTGGAGAATGAAAAATTCTAGGTCAAAATAGCCAAACCAGAAAAATTCTCCCTTTCATCTCACTTTCCAAATCGGCTATTTTGACCTAGAATTTTTCATTCTCCAGTCATTCTCCTGCTTTTCACGCTCTCTGAATAACCCTGTATGTTGAACAACATCAGCACAAAATATGCAGGAAAAAAAATGGTGAAAAGTATAGTGAACTACGGCAAATTCACCATAGTTTCATCGTACTTGAGCCACCAAAGTTTGGTGAAGGAAAACCACTGATTTCTCAGTGAAAGAAGGGTGGTTAGTGGATAACCCGATACAGGTACCCCTACTCTACACATTATTCTGAACCTAGAGGATTCTGCTTAACACTCTACTCATCCTGACCACTTTATCTTTTTAAAGTGCTCATGTTGTGAGGAATGCCCCTCCACAGCTCCCCTGATCTGGAAATAAAGCTGGGTGAAGTGGAGGAGTTTCCTCCACCCCACCCATCATCACCAGCAGGTGGGATTAGGAATTTCCTGTCACCAAATTGGTCACTAGTGAACTTCGACTTGAAGAAAGCCTGCTGACATCATCCTTTCAGTTAGCAAGCGGTCTCAGAGAATCAGCAATCAATTGGATCTGCGCATGTATGTGCTGGTCCGATCCAACATTCTGTGCAGGCGCTACAGAACTTGCGTATGTAAAGTGTAAAAGTCCTGCAGCGGTGAATAATTTGCAACTCCTATGCAACTCAAATTTTGTAGGAGCGCAAATCGCATTTGATAGCTGCAGGGACTTCCAGGTTTGGGAGTCCCTTAGCAGAAGAGGAGGAGCTGTGCGTGGCGAGGGACAAAATGTGAGTAAAATCACCCAACATTTAAAAAAATGAAATATAAAATAATTGGGCAAAGGCTATCAGCACCATCTATCCAATTATTTAAGGGCAAAAAAAGAAAATGAACTCTATTTTTAATAGAATATTTCTTTAATTCCCCCTAACATCACATGTAACCATATCACACCCATTGCTATCCCTTATATTACCATTCCCTAGATGAGGTTTCCATTTAATCTCTGTAATACGGTAAAGAAAAAAAAGTTCAGGCTTCTTTCACTTCCTCAAATCCAGCAAATTTATTTTATTACCTGGGTGAAAAATCCAATAAGCAGGAAATAATAATATTGCTTTGTATTTTTGTGGTGCACGGTGACAGCTCAAGAAATAAAATATGTGCGCGCCTGCTTCATTCAATTCCAAATCTCGCATACAACAGGCGTTACATGTGTCAGGCATGATTGTGTATTATACACTTAAAATATTATAATCAAATGCGTTTAAGAATAAAAAAAAAGCAGAGTCATTCTTCAATCTGTAGCGCATAGATAAAAGTAATCATAAAATTAAATACTCCCAAGCCGCAGGATACTGCAGAAGACTGAATCTAGTTAATCACGAGCCAAAACAGAGATATTAAAATAAAATACTTTACAACTACTACTAATTCTTGGGCACGCAACCTCTATAAATCAATTTTAAAAGCCTGCAACCATCTATAGTGTAATAAGCTGGCAATAGCACCTGCAACAGCAATCATTAGAAAAGTGTCTAACACTTCCAAGATCTCACTTGACAGAGAATTACTGCAAATCTTGATTTAGATGTTTTCCCGGAGCTGTACAAAAGCAAAGAAAACGATGGAAGAGGGTTGATTTTGTAGACAATGCACTTTAGTTTGAGAATATCTTTTTCTTGCCAACATTTTTCTTTTGTAGCAACACTCAATAAAATGCTTGAGAAATAAGCATATTTGACCCCATTCAAACCCAAAATCGAGTAATCTTGATTTTGCATTTTAATGAATTCAAAAGCACTCGTTAGCATATCGAAAGACCATTTTCACACTTTTTAAAGCAAGATCAGTGTGTCCCCTGTTGAGAAACGTAATCCTTTGTTGTATGTGTCTGCATGCACCCTGGAGAGACATAAAACCATTTGCAGACAGCAGCCCCAATCCTCACTGTAACAAAATGTTCAAATAGATTACTGCTGCATTGCAGCAGCCAGGGAGAGGGTAGAATACAAGGAGATATCTGGGGTCACTCACTGCTGTACAAGGATAAGATTCAGGGGGTTAAAATGACTGAACATACCTGATTAGTACAGATACAAGATGTTACTGTAATTATAATTATTAATCTTTATTTATAATGCGCCAGTGTCACATTTTCCTTGGTTTTGGCCGCGCCCCCTGGTGGTGAGAGGCATTCCTGTCTGGTTTGCCCTGTTTTGTGTTTGGCTGTGCTGTCTGGGGTCGCTCTGGGGTTCTGCTGTGATCTTCTGGTCTGAGGTCATATGGTCCAATCACACAAACCCACTCTCTATATATATCCCAGCAGCACAGAGCTTCTTTGACTGTTTGTGGAGTTCTATGGTGGTTATGGCTCCTGTGTCCTGTTCCTGATTCCCGCGTTGCTGCAAAGCTTCAAGTCTAGTATTTCCTGGTTTTGACTCTTGGCTTACGTTTCTGGATATTCTCTTTCTTGTTCCCTGTACTCTGAATTCTGTGATCTTGTTACTGACCTGGCCTGGCTGAGAACCATTCCTGTGTATGACCTTAGCGTGTTCTCTGGACCTCTCTATTGCCTGTTCCCTGTATTATTGTATGCCAGTTCAGTTGCCAACCTCTGCTAGTTTTGACCATTCCTATGTTTCATGTTTTATGTATCTTGTTTGACTGAGTTTAGTTTACTCAGAGGCCAACATACAAGGACAAGTATAGGATTTCTGTCTGTCTTGTTAACCCTTGCCCTTCTTTCTCCCCTTGCTCTGTTATTCTTTGTGAGGGTTTCTTAGATAGAAATCATTCCCAGCATTGGCATCCCTTTAGTTTTCTCCCTGGCCCTCCTGTCCCTTGTGTCTCAGTCTGGTTCCTGTATTGTCCTGGAAGTTGTATAATATATCTGCCCTGTATCAAGTCAGCAGCTCACCTGCCTAAAGGGCTACACTCCTTGTTCCGAGCCACCACGATGGCCCAATTGGGCACCTATGGTTACAGCCTGCATATTCCGCAGCGCTGTAAAATGGGCACAATATAGACAGGGTTACAATACATTGAACAACATTTGACAAACCAGTACAGGAGGAAACGAAGGCCCTATTCCCGGGGGAACACACAATCTAGAAGGGTTGGGGTGGAAACAGGAGGAGAGGACTGGAAAGTGGGAGTGATGGACTGCAAGGTGAGAGTGATGGACTGCAAGGTGAGAGTGATGGACTGGTTGCATCATTGAGTCGAGTGGTAGGCTTCCCTAAATAGGAATGTCTTAAGGGAGTGTTTGAGGGAAGCAAAACTAGGGGAAAGTCTGGCTGTACGAGGGAGAGCGTTCCAGAGGATGGGAACTGTGCAGGAGAAGTCCTGTAGTCTATCATGGGAAGAGGTGATGCGGGGAGAAGCTAGGCGCAGGTCATTGTTCGACCTTAGGGAGCGGGCTTGGGTGTATTTGATGATTAGTGAGGACAGGTAGTGGGAGCTGAGTTAGTGAGAGCTTTGTAGGTCAGGGTAAGAATTTTGAATTTAATCCTGCAGGGGATGGGGAGCCAGTGAAGGGACTCGCAGAGAGGAGCGGCAGAGACGGTGGCGGGAACGGCGGGGGAGGCGGATGAGCCTGGCAGAGGCATTCAGAATGGATTGTAGGGTGGCGAGGCGGGAGAGAAGGAGGCAAGCTAAAAGATTATTACAATGTCAAGTTGGGAGATTACAAGGGCGTGGATGAGTTGCTTTGTGGTGTCAGCGGTAAGAAATGGTTGAATTCTGGAAATATTACATAGTTGGTAGCGGCAGGAGGAGAAAAGAGACTGGATGTGGGGGATGAAAGAAAGAGCAGAGTCAAGTGTAATTTCCATACACAGACATTATGGCACATACAGATATTATTTTTATATTCTATTGGCATTTTTTGAAAGCTGCATTGCTAATAATCTCATTATGATCATTACAAAACCCCATAAGCAGGAGATGTGACCGTTTTTATTATTTATCTTTATCATGGTTATTGTATGCAACAATTTCTGCCTGTATGATAATAATGCAGACCCTGTTTGAAATTGTGTAAGATAAAGGACACAATCTAGAGCTCAGAATCTTACATTTCAATAATATTTCTGAAATGGATAAACGAATACATGAAAAATGAATTAAAAATGGGCAAATTAAAATTATTTAACTATCTTGGAATAACAGTTTCTGGGCGAAACGTCTATTTTATCCAACATTAAATTATTGGCTTCACATCCCATGTTTGAAATAAATGTTATGGTAGCATTTATTTTTCAACAAAACATGCTTAGTAGTGAAATGGGATAAAAGGGATTTCAAATAAAGGTTGGATTGTATGGAGTTTGTCACGTAAAAATAGCATGGCGTATCTGAATACGGCATGTATGTTTTGCAGTGATCCCATGTGGCAGTTATGTGCTTAACACCCACAAAGGTCCCATCCAAGAGCCGCAAGCAGTGCAGCTGCTGAATGGCCAGTGATCCAGTCAGTGAAAGTATCACAGGCTGTCAATCATCAGTATGCATTCATAAGATCTCTTAGTGTAAGCTGCATTTCTTTCTGGCTGTAAGAAGGGCTCTGAATATCTGTTTAACCCTTTTGCGGGGCTTACTAAGTGCGTCCATGGGGGGGGCAGTAAATTCAAAATGATGTACTCTACTCAAATAGGACATCCAAGTTTTTTAGTTTTACAAGAATAATTACATTTTCGCTTAAATCTGGAGGTTCTCATCACACCATCAATAGTTTTTATGGCTTCAGGATGGTAGAAGATGTTATTGTAATAAAGAGACCACTCGCACAGAACGTAAGCCGTAGAACTATACCAGCCCTTATAATGGCAGGGTTTGGTCCAGGACTGTAGGAGATGTTATTGTGATATCGAGACAAGCCTCACACAGGACTAAGCCCTAGAAATATACTGGTCTGTAGAATGGCTGGGTTAGGTCCAGGACTGTAGGAGATGTTACGGTGATATCGAGACAAGCCTCACACAGAACTAAGCCCTAGAAATATACTGGTCCGTAGAATGGCTGGGTTAGGTCCAGGACTGTAGGAGATGTTACTGTGATATCGAGACAAGCCTCACACAGAACTAAGCCCTAGAAATATACTGGTCCGTAGAATGGCTGGGTTAGGTCCAGGACTGTAGGAGATGTTATTATGTCATAGAGACATCCCCTCACACAAACCTTAGACCCAAGAACTGTAACGGTCCTTAAAATGGCCTGGTTTGGACAGCTAACTAATGAAGGAATGGTCAGACATGCCGAGGTCAGGAAAAAATGGAAAACAGCAACAAGTAATAAGCCAGGTCAAGGGACAACCAGAGGTACAAAGGAACGAGAGAGAGAGAGCCAAGCTCAGGATACCGGAAGTCAAAAAGGTCAATGGCAGAGCCAGGTCATACACAGCAAATCAAACAGATAAGGAACCTCCTCTTGTCTACACAAGGCAGAAACCACAGCAGATCACTTCACTGACTAAATAGTGCTGAATAGTTCTAATTTTGTCAACTTTTTTTTTAAAAAAAAAGACTATGGGCCCTATTACAATTTTCGCGTTAAAACGCTCGCGCAACGCGTGAATTTGTGCGCCCAGCTTTAAACGTTAATGTGCTTAAATCAACGATGGAATTACAATCCTCACGCATTTTTTCATCCGTCGCCCAATAACGCGCGTTAAACGGACACGTACAAATGCGCGCGCAGCAATGTTGCGCGCAGAAATCAATGTGCGGACAGTTTTTTTCACAAGATTCAGCCAATCAGAATTAAGAACCACAATTATCTCACGTTAAGTTTTTGCGCCTGCCAAAGTCAATCTGCGCATATATGCTGCAACAATAATAAATGCATGCCAGGGGCGGATCCAGAGACTAGTCTCAGGAGGGGCACTGACAGAAAATAAGGTGTAGCAGAGAGCCCGACTCACAAGAATTTACAGAGGGCCTGGCTCACAGGAGTTTACAATCTAGAGGAGCAGAGGGCCTGGCTCACAGGAGCTTACAATCTAGAGGAGCAGAAGGCCTGGCTCACAGGATCTTACAATCTAGAGGAGCAGAGGGCCTGGCTCACAGGAGTTTACAATCTAGAGGAGCAGAGGGCCTGGCTCACAGGAGCTTACAATCTAGAGGAGCAGAAGGCCTGGCTCATAAGAGCTTACAATCTAGAGGAGCAGAGGGCCTGGCACCCAGGAGCTTACAATCTAGAGGAGCAGAGGGCACACAGGAGTTTACAATCTAGAGGAGCAGAGGGCACCCAGGAGCTTACAATCTAGAGGAGCAGAGGGCACCCAGGAGCGTACAATCTAGAGGACCAGAAGGCACCCAGGAGCTTACAATCTAGAGGAGCAGAGGATACCCAGGAGACTACATTCTAGAGGAGCAGAGGGCACCCAGGAGCTTACAATCTAGAGGAGGAGAGGGCACCCAGGAGTTTACAATCTAGAGGAGCAGAAGGCACCCAGGAGTTTACAATCTAGAGGACCAGAAGGCACCCAGGAGTTTACAATCTAGAGGACCAGAAGGCACCCAGGAGTTTACAATCTAGAGGACCAGAAGGCACCCAGGAGCTTACAATCTAGAGGACCAGAAGGCACCCAGGAGCTTACAATCTGGAGGAGCAGAGGACACCCAGGAGCTTACAATCTAGAGGAGTAGAGGACACCCAGGAGTTTACAATCTAGAGGAGCAGATGGCACCCAGGAGTTTACAATCTAGAGGAGCAGAGGGCACCCAGGAGTTTACAATCTAGAGGACCAGAAGGCACCCAGGAGCTTACAATCTAGAGGAGCAGAGGGCACCCAGGAGCGTACAATCTAGAGGACCAGAAGGCACCCAGGAGCTTACAATCTAGAGGAGCAGAGGACACCCAGGACCTTACAATCTGGAGGAGCAGAGGACACCCAGGAGTTTACAATCTAGAGGAGCAGAGGACACCCAGGAGTTTACAATCTAGAGGAGCAGAGGACACCCAGGATCTTACAATCTAGAGGACCAGAAGGCACCCAGGAGCTTACAATCTAGAGGAGCAGAAGGCACCCAGGAGCTTACAATCTAGAGGATTAGAGGGCACCCAGGAGCTTACAATCTAGAGGATTAGAGGGCACCCAGGAGCTTACAATCTAGAGGACCAGAAGGCACCCAGGAGCTTACAATCTAGAGGAGCAGAGGACACCCAGGAGCTTACAATCTGGAGGAGCAGAGGACACCCAGGAGCTTACAATCTAGAGGAGCAGTTACAGACTCATATCTGAGAGGTTTATTACTGTGCAGCTCTAGCTTTCTTATACACCCTGGAGGAAGGATCAAACTCTCAGGGACCCATTACTTACCTCCCTGGTGTCCCTGCACAGAGGCTCCAGCCTATCTCTCCTCTGATCCTGTTGCTCAGTGCAGCCTCAGATCCAGCCCTTTCCTGTGACTGTCAGGCAGGCATGGAAGGAGACAGGCTCAGCCACATGGTCACTGGGAAAAGGATCACCACGTGACACGCCCCTGACACATGACTGGGAGGGGCAATCCTCAGTGATTCTGTGCAGTGTGTGCCTTTTGCAAATCACCATGTCTGCATTCACTGCACACATCGTGATTTCAGTTCTGGAGGTCAGCCTGGCATCTGCACTGCTCGGGGGGGCAATTGCCCTGTTGCCCTGCCCCCTGGATCCGCCCCTGCATGCACGCACAACTTCTCAAATTTATTGGTTTGGTATGAGTAGAATGTGTAACTATACTTTGCTGCGTATTTCTTTTTGAGCTGGTGTATTTGGTTTCGGCCAGGACGTTCAGATTTGCAGTTACCACCAGCTTTTCAAAGACGTTAAAATTATGCGTGCAAACGCTGTCCGTTAAAATTTTGTTCTATAACTATACTTTGCGGCGTATTTTTTTTTGGGCTGGTGTATTTGGTTTCGGGAGGTTGATAGAATTTGCCATTAACACCAGCTTTTAGGAGTTACTAAAATTATGTGCGCAAAGGCTGTGCGTTACAAACTGCGCATAGATTGTAATATCATCCGCGTACCAGCGCACAAACGCATTTCCGCTCACAATGTTAAGTATAGGACGCGCGACGTACAGTAAGCTTGCGCAGGATTCGTGCAGATTCACCCGTGGTAGATGAATACATGCGTTTGTTGCGCTGACATTGTAATACGACGTTCAGCGCAAAGGGTTTTACCCCTTGCGTTAATGTATTTTTGTGCCGGTGCAAATGTTTGCGCGAAGATTGTAATAGGTCCCCAAAAGGTTTATTCAAAGAACACCAAATTGACCACGAAATTGCACCGAACAGTGAATTTCCCGACATGGTGTAATTTCGTGGCCATTCGGCTATTTCAAAAAGCTGGCAGTTCACCAAATATTGGTGAATTGCCAGCAAATTACGATGATCTATGACGGCAGTGAACTCCCCATAGAGAGGTAATGATTAATATATTCAGAGACACCGAACAGCACCAAAATCTCAGTGAAAGACCCTGATGTTTGGTGGTTTCATTTGACAGGTTTAAGCAGGCGAAAACCATAGTTTTTTTTTTTACATTGCGTTTTTTTTTTGTTCTGTAACAGACCTTTTATTGTTATTCATAGGACCTTATATATTATTTTCAGGCACTCGTTTTGTTTGAAACGCGTTTTAAAAGTTGGTGTTATTTTTACCCCGTTTGGCGGCTTTTTCTGGCAGCTGGTCGGCGGTCTGCTTGGCAGGTTGGCGGCTTTTTTCAGATCGATTCGTCGGATGCATTTTGGGCGGATTTTTGGGTCGATTCAGCAGTTATTCAATTAGTTCGGCGGTTTTTCGGATGCGTTTCGCCGCACTTCAGGGACGCTGTGGTGAATGCTGAATTTAACTCGCCAAAGTACAGCAAACAAGAGAATGTCGGTGACATTTCAGTGCTCTCTGAATAACCCCTTTAGTCAACGACGTTAGTCAGTGACGAAAACTAGACAATAACAAAGTTTTGATGACTGAAACTGTGACGGAAATGTATTGAAAATTTTGTCGACGAATAAAATCTAGATGAAAATATTAGGGAGGAAGTAATTTTAATCCCCATCTTGGCTTATCTCAATAACCAGATTTTCCATATCTACTGAATGGAACTCACTCACAGCCCACCTCCATTACAACCCCTTCTATCAACCAGACCCGTGACCCCTGAAAGTCAGCAATCTCTGATGTAGCAGTAAGACCTCAAACTGTTTTTTTCTGGAAGTACTTTCCCATGTTTACCTACCTACCTCATTATGGATTATCTTACTCTTAACCTACTAAACATCTCTCATCTCCTTATGTCCATAGCCCCCTCTCACCCATCACCCTCCTTTTCTTCTTAACTTTCCTTTATCTTTTTATTTGTACGTATTTCCTCAAACATACTGGGCTCTATTACATTCTCCGCGCAAAAGCGCACAATTTTTTTTGCGTGCAGCGTTAAACGTTACCGCGTGTAAATTAACGCTGGTATTTCGATCCGAGCGCATCTTTTCATCCATCCGAAAATATCGCGCGTAAAAATTACGTGTGAAAACGCGTGCAAATTAACGCTGCGCGCAGAAATCGGTGGGCAGACAGTTTTTTCACGCGATTCAGCCAATCAGAATTAAGAACTACAATTGTCTCCCGTTCAGTTTTTGCTCCTGTCAACATCAATCTGAGTATATATGCTGCAGCAATAATAAAAAGACGCACAACCTCTCAATTTTATTGTTTGGGTATGTGTAGAATGTGTAACTATACTTTTCTGTATTTTTTTTCGTGCTGGTGTAATTGGTTTCTGCCAGGACGTTCAGATTTGCCATTAATACCAGCTTTTTAAAAGACGTTAAAATTATGCGCGCAAACGTCATTCGTAAAAATTTGCACATCGATTGTAATACCATCCGCGTACCAGTGCATGAACGATTTGCGCTCACAATGTTAAGTATGGGATGCGCGCACGAACTTTCGCTCACGCAGGGTTCGCGCAGGGTCACTCGCGTTATTAACGTGCATTTTGCACGCGAACGTCGTAATACAACGTTCAGCGCGAAGGGTTTTTCTCCTCGCGTTAATGCTTTTTTGCGCACGCGCAAAATTGTGCGCGAAGAGTGTAAAAGGGCCCACTGTCTCTCTGTCATGATTACATTATGAGATCATACGTTTTGGTTTTGTTGTACAATTGTACAACTCTATAACATGTCAACTGCCCAATAAATTGCTGTTTTTTAAAATTGACCATAGTGAGGGAAGGCAAGGGAACGAAAAGCAGAGCTTTGGGATGCTCTTACTGAATCCAGCTGGCTGTCAAAAAAAAATGTAATTTTTAACTTTGAGGTAGTGTAGATGCATTATTTCACATGCTTGGTTGCTGCCAAAAACTGAATTAAGTGCTGAACATACACTTTTCATTCTTTTCATTTCCATAATTTGCAAATATATTCCAAAAGAAATAAACTGCGCCGCATAGCCTCGCGTCTCCTCATCTCATTGTTTCTCAGTAATTGTTGCGATTGTTTTGACTTCAGCTGATTAAAGATTCTTAAAGGTGTTTTTGTATAGTAGAACACATTGACATAGAAACATAGAAAAATGTCGGCAGATAAGAACCTTTCGGCCCATCTAGTCTGCCCAATTACATGGATACTTTACCTGGATTTATCTTTTGTTTAGGATAGCCTTATGCCTATCCCATGCTTGCTTAAATTCAATTACTGTTTTGGCCTCTACCACTTCTACTGGAAGACTGTTCCATGTATCCACCACCCTCTCAGTAAAATAATGCTTCCTGATGTTACTTTTAAACCTTTGCCCCTCTAATCTAAGACTATGTCCTCTTGTTTTGCTACTTTGTTTCCTTTTAAATATACTCCCTTCCTCTACCTTGTGGACATACATTCAATACTCATCAATATTATTGTGAGGTGCCCTCCTAGTGATGTGAGGGAGTCAGAGATATTGACAATGCATCAGATGACTGAGTGAGCAGTCAGAGGATACCGGAAACTGATGCTACCAGCATAAATTGACAGTTTTACCTATTGCGAGCTAAAGTGACACATTTTAACACTGGTCAAACTGTTGCCTGTAATGTGGTTGCTGTGTTATTAACCACAAAAAAGGTAAATTTAGCCTGCACTAACTAATAGGGCCTGTGATGCTATATGTACCCTGCACACCTATGTCCCCAAACTCAATGTAGGCTGGTGAGGGTGTAAATGTGACGAGTGAGTAGGTCACAGCCAGAGGCGGACTGACAACTCCTTGGGCCCCCGGGCAATAGGAAGTCATGGGGTCCTCCATTGCACCTGTCTACATGGAAACACTGCCCGCACATATGTACAAAGATTAATTACAGAATTAATCTTTTGATTCCATTTTCAAAATGAAAATATAGTCACTGCTTATGCTCTGCTACATTGGAACTGCTATGCTGAAATACAGTGGGGCAGATACATATACAGGTGGTCGCTGATATTAATTCCACATGATTTTTATCTGTGGTGGTGGTGTGGGTACTAGTGATGTGTGGTGAGGTCAGTGGCTGGTGAGGCACTGGCTAGTATCAGAGCCAGATATACATAGGTTATGTAGGTTCAGTGCTCCCCAGGAGATGGCTGTTCAGTGTTCCCCAGGATCAGGCTGCTCTCAGTGCTCCCCAGGAACTGCTGCTCTCAGTGCTCCCCATGAACTGGCTGCTCTCAGTGCTTACCAGGATCTTGCTGCTCTCAGGGCTCCCCATGATCTGGGTGCTCTAAGGGCTCCCCAGGACCTGGCTGTTTAGTGCTCCTCAGGAACTGGCTGCTTTCAGTACTCCCCAGGATATGGCTGTCCAGTGCTCCCCGGATCTGGATGTTCATTGCTCCCCAGGAACTGGCTGCCATCAGTGCTCCCAAGGAACTGGCTGTTCAGTGCTCCCCAGGAACTGGCTCCTCTCTGTGCTCCCCAGGATCTGGCTGTTCAGTGCTCCCATAAACAGCTGATATCAGAGCTCCCCAGGATCTGGCTGTTCATTGCTCCTCAGGATTTGGCTGCTCTCAGTGTCAAGGATCTTGCTGCTCTCAGGGCTCCCCAGGATCTCTTGCTGCTCTCAGGGCTCCCCAGGATCTCTTGCTGCTCTCAGGGCTCTCCATGATGTTGCTGCTCTCAGGGCTCTCCATGATCTTTCTGCTCTCAGGACTCACAGGATGTGCCTCCAGGTACAGATCCCTGCGGCACGCCCCCATGACTGATGAAGACAGGCACATGACTGTCCTGTGTCAAATCAACCCATGGGAGGCCATTCTCCCATGGAGGTGTTTTTTAAATAGCTTGAGCCCAGTGGTGCTTTCCTATTGGTCCAAGCAATTCAATTGCTCTCAGTGCCTGAGACTAGGCTTGTGCACCTATTTTTTTTTCGGTTTGATTCGGTTCAAATTTTCGAATGTTTAAACTTTTCGATTCGGCTCGTTTCGACCGATTTCTGTTTCGATTCGGTTCGGCTCGACTCGTTTTTGTGTACATTTTTTTTCGGAATTTCGACCGTTTTTCGTATTTTCGTGTCAGCTCGTTTTTGTATCGACTTTTCGTAATTTCGGAAATTTTCGTTTTTCGGAATTGTACATGTTTTCGGAATATCGACCATTTTTCGTATTTTCGTGTCACTTAGCTCGTTTTTTGTATCGACTTTTCGTAATTTCTGAAATTTTCGTTTTTCCGGAAAGTCTGTTCTCCTCGTTTCAAAGCAATAAATTTCGATTTGACACATTTCAAGTCCATTCGAAAATTCCGAAAATATTTCGTTTCGGCTCGGAAAACTTTTCGGATCTGCCATTTTCAGATCTAAAAATTTTCGGAAAATCGGCCGCATCCGAAAACACGAATCGTGAAATTTCGTGAAAATTCCGAAATTCCGAAACCCGAAACGCACATCCCTACCTGAGACACTGAAGAGCATAGATTCAGGAAGTATGAGGTGCCAGACGCATGCTTCAGACATTCTGAATCTCTCTTGGCCAACGTGAGCTTACCTGATTAGCGTAGTGTTCAGCGACGCAAATTGTGTAGGCTCAGAGCAAGCTGCCAATGCTGTGTGACGATTTACACAAACTCAAAAGGAAAAAAAGAAAAACTGAGCAGAGACAGACAGCTGTGGAGCGTGCAGCAGGTGAGTATGTGAACGTTTTTATTTATCAGCAGATTTTATTTCAATACATCACTTATTTTAATATCCACTTAATGCTGAAAGACAGGTGAGGCCCTGCCTCACATGCCGCCCCTAACTGCGCCTCCCTGGTGGGTACCCACTCAAAGGTAAGGTCTGACCAAGCCTTAGGGGCCCTTATGGGGCCCCCTCCTAGGCCAGGGCCCTCAAGCAGTGCCCTATTGCCCTAATGGTCAGTCCACCCCTGGTCACATCGCAGCCACCAACTCACCGGGCCCTATTACATTCTTAACGCAAAAACGCACGCTAAACGCGTGTTTTTTTGCGCAAAGCGTTAAACGTTAACGCACGAAAATCACCACTGGAATTACATTCCTCACGCATTTTTTCATCCATCGGGAAATTGCGCTCGTAAAAACCGACGCGCAAAAATGCACGCAAAGTACCGTTACGCGCAGAAATCAATGAGCGCAATGTAATTTTTAACGCAAGTCTGTTATTTTGTGCGGTCTTCGCACAACAGATGTACGTTCTGACGGAAGACAAGGTAGTGGCCATCATTTTTGAGGTATCTAGTAAAAAAAACGTGCACATCGACATTCTCCATTGTGAATCCGCAGTTTGGTACGGTCAGGCTGTTACAATTTGCCGTTACCACCAGCTTTTCAAAGACATTAAAATTATGCGCGCAAACGTTGTCTGTTAAATTTTGCGCTAAGATTGTAATACCATGCACCCACCAGCGCACATACGTATTTGCGCTCACAATGTTAAGTATAGGATGCGCGCACTAAATTGGGCTCGCAAAGGGTTCGCGCAGGGTCACTCGTGTTAGACGTTAACGTGCATTTTGTGCGCGAATGTCGTAATACGACATTCAGCGCAAAGGGTTTTGCCCCTCGCGTTAATGCTTTTTTGAGCGCGCGCACAATTGTGCACGAAGAAAGTAGTAGAGCCCACCATCTTTACAGTGATTGGGTATGATATCCTGTTCCACCCTTTGCCTTCTAAATATACTTTCTACCTACCCTCACATGGAAAACCACTACACAACTGAAATCTCCCACTACCTATTGCCACCAATATAAACCTCCCATTAGTTAATCCCTACACTTCCTACTCACCTGGTAACTCAACCTCTTTTACTTATCTCTTTACTATCTATTCCACTACCTATCTCTTCAATTAGATAGTCCTATACCAACGCCACCTAAACTCTCCAAATCTATCGCAGATGTTAGTTCCTGACGCTAAACCCGTAAAAAAATCCGTTAGCGCATAGGTGATTGCGTGAGCTTACTATACGTTGCGCATCCTTTAATTAACATGGGGAGCGCGATCAGTAAGTAGCGCTAGGATAAGTAGGTATTACAAAGTCCTAGGGCTAAACAACATTTTAAGACACCTAAAAGCTGGTGCTAAATGATTCCGCTTTTGAGAAAACATTTAGTATCTCTTAAACCTCCCCAATAATTTCGATACTCCCCTCTCATCGCACGGCAGGAGTGGCTGGCCGATCTGTCGCTTCTTGTCACCGGGAGCAGAGTGAGACTGGGGACAAATTGTTCCCAGTCTCCCTCTGCAAACACTCCGCGTTCTCACAGAAGCGAGATTGTGCAGTGCTGGTGGCCCGGAAGCACAACCCTCCATGGAGTCCTATGGACACCAGGAGGTAATACTCATGGCCGAGCGGTAGCACTACCACAAGTATCCCAACATACGTGTGCTCATTCTGTTGGTTTCATATTCTGGCATTCTCCTCCAGTAGGCATGCATTGTGGGAACACATTTCTTCCAGAAGAAAACAATTTCCTGATTTACACATGTATTCTGCCCATATATGACATTTTCTATACGCTGCGGTAAAATGTATCAAGTCATTCATTAGGACAAAGAGATGACATACCCTCTACTACAAGAGTTCATTTCTATTATTAAATCACCCTTGCCCTTGGTTGCTTAAATTTCTTTCCCTGTAATTAGGTCCCAAGGGCTAGTCCGTGACTGAATGACATCATTCAACAATGCCTCAAATTAAAGGGAGTGCGGAGCTATCAGGGAAAGAGAAGTGGAAGGTGGATACATCAATGCCTTACTGGGAAATAAGGAAGGATGTAACATGGCAAAATACAATGTTTCCTGGAGACAAATATATATATATAAAAATCACGAGTATAGCAGTACGTAGTGATACTTTTTATTGGACTAACGTTACATTTAAAAGACAAGCTTTCAAGAGGATTCCTCTCTTCCTCAGGTCTGGATGCAATAAAGCTCACTTTAGTAATTGGTTTATCACTATCAGGGTAATTCAAAGAGAATCGAAAAGCCACCGCACGTTCGGTGAGTTTTCATTCTCTTCAATTCGGTACGATTTGACGATCCCATTTCGATTTCCAGCAAGCACCACTGGGTCCCCGATTTGCAGGAAAAGGTCGTCGCAAACCCGACGAAAACTCAGAGCAAAACGAAGGCGACCGCACACCGTAACCCGGAGAAACATCTGTATTAACCCGCCGAAAATGGCGGAAAAATCCGAGCAGGAGCCGATCACACGCAGCGCAGCCGCCGGAAAAACCCGACACTGCAGACGCAGACGAATGGAGTGAATAAATTAGTGAAACGCTGTTTGCAAAGAAACTACTGAGCGAAAATGTCTGAAATTTACATATGATCCAATGAATGATAATAAAACGGGCTGTTACAGAAAAAATAAGTAAAGTTAAAAAATAAAAAATCGGAAATTTAAAAGAAAAAATCCCAAAAAATGCTTAAAAGATCCTAAAAAATCTATAAATTAAGAGGCACTTTACTGCAGAATATTATAATAAACGGTTTATTAGATATTGGATTAAAACGGGAATATTTTTAACATTGAAGCCTATGGGATTCTCCTGAATAAACCTGCCGAATTAAACCACTGAATGGCAGGGCATTTCCGGAACCTTTCACTGCTGGTTTTTGTTCTCTGAATAGACAAAGCATTGTTTCTCTATAGGGATTTCACTGCCCTCGAACAGGCACTGAACAGGCACCGTATGTGCAGGCAATTCGCCAGGATTTGGCAAATTGTCTGCTCTCTGGATAGCCGAATGGCCAAGAAAGGTTACCGAAAACTGAAGTTCAGCGTTCGGTTCCCTTTCAGGAGCCATTCGGATCTCTTTGAATAACCCTGTATATATATATACTGTAGTGCTAAACCAATTACTAAAGTGAGCTTTATAATCAGTAAAGGAACACCGTAATTTGTGATTTTATTAAACGGTACAAAAGATGTTTTTGTCAGCAGCACAAAACCACCTATGCTAATAAACCCATAGGGCCACATTACACTCTTAACGCTAACGTTAACGCTCACCTACGTGAGCGTTAACGTTAGCCGCGGTGTCTACAATCCAAACGCAAATGGGTTAAGTAACCCGTTTGTGTTTGGTATCTTGCGCTTTTCAGTGCGAGGTTACTGTACTTTACGCTCCCTATACTTAACACGAGGAGCGCAAAGTGTTAATCAGCATTAGGATTACATAGAAACATAGAAACATAGAAAAATGTCGGCAGATAAGAACCTTTCTGCCCATCTAGTCTGCCCAATTACATGGATACTTTACCTGGATTTATCTTTTGTTTAGGATAGCCTTATGCCTATCCCATGCCTGCTTAAAGTCAATTACTGTTTTGGCCTCTACCACTTCAACTGGAAGACTGTTCCATGTATCCACCACCCTCTCAGTAAAATAATGCTTCCTGATGTTACTTTTAAACCTTTGCCCCTCTAATCTAAGACTATCAGGGTTATCCAAAGAGATTCGAATTGCTTGAGAAAGGTAACCGAACGCTGAAAATCAGGGTTCGGTTACCTTTCCTGGCCATTCGGCTATCCAGAGAGCAGGCAATTCGCCAAATCCTGTCGAATTGCCTGCACATACGGTGCCTGTTCGGTGCCTGTTCGAGGGCAGTGAAATCCCCATCAAAAAGCACTGCTTCGGCTATTCAGAGAACACAAACCAGCAGTGAAAGGTTCCCCTAATGCCCTGCCATTCGGTGGTTTAATTCGGCAAATTTATTCAGGAGAATCCCATAGGCTTCAATGTTAAAAATATTCCCGTTTTAATTCAATATCTAATAAACCGTTCATTATAAAATTCTGCAGCAAAAAGTCTCTTTATTTATAGATTTTTTAGGATACTTTAAGCATTTTTCTGAATTTTTTAAAAAAAATTAAAAGTCCGATTTTTTTTTTTTTTTTTCAGTTTGCTTATTTTTTTTTGTAACAGCCCTCTTTATTATCATTCCCTGGATCTCCTGTGAAAATTTCAGCCATTTTCGCTCAGTAGTTTCTTTGCAAACAGCGTTTCTTTTTCCCAGATTCATACAAATGGTTTTTCTAATTTATTCACTGCCTCCTCTACGTCACAGCTGCTTCGGCTCTGTGTGATTCGGCTCCTTTTCGGCTCCTGTTCGGCTCCTCTTCGAAGGTTAATCCAGATGTTTTTGCTTGTTTTCATAGTGCATTCGGTTAGTTTTCGTCAGGTGTTCGGCAGCTTTTCCCTGCAATTCGGGGACCCTGTGGTGTTTGCTGAATACACCGCAGGGTCACCGAAATGCAATCGGCAAAAGGAACCGAATTGAAGAGAACGAAAAGTCACCGAACGTGCGGTGACTTTTCGAATCTCTTTGGATAACCCTGTATGTCCTCTTGTTTTGCTACTTTGTTTCCTTTTAAATATACTCCCTTCCTCTACCTTGTGGATTCCCTTTACGTATTTAAATGTTTCTATCATATCTCCTCTGTCTCGTCTTTTTTCCAAGCTGTACATGTTAAGATCATTAAGCCTTTCCTGGTAACTTTTCTCCTTCAAGCCGTACACCATTTTAGTAGCCCTTCTCTGAACTCTCTCTAAGATGTCTATATCCTTCTGGAGATACGGTCTCCAGTACTGCACACAGTACTCCAAGTGAGGTCTCACCAGTGCTCTGTACAGTGGCATGAGCACTTCCCTTTTCCTACTGCTAATACCTCTCCCTACACAACCAAGCATTCTGCCAGCATTTCCTGCTGCTCTATTACATTGACTACTTACCTTTAGATCCTCTGAAATAATAACCCCTAAATCCCTTTCCTCAGATGTTGAGGTTAGGACTGTATCAAATATTCTATATTCAGCCCTTGGGTTTTTACGTCCCAGGTGCATTATCTTGCACTTATCCACATTAAAACTCAATTGCCACAGCTCCGACCATTTTTTTAGTTTACCTAACTCATTTGTCATTTGGCTGATCCCTCCAGGAACGTCAACCCTGTTGCAAATCTTTGTGTCATCAGCAAAAAGACATACTTTTCCATTAATACCTTCTGCAATATCACTAATAAATATATTAAATAGAATGGGTCCAAGTACTGATAACAAGACCTTGCGCTGAATAAACTCCATTTACCACAACCCTCTGTTGCCTGTCACTCAGCCACTGCCTAATCCATTCAACAATATTGGAATCCACGCTCAAAGATTGCAATTTATTGATAAGCCTTCTATGCGGAACAAAGTCCTAACTCTGATTAACGTCCGGCTCTGGTTAGCAGAGAGTTAACCAGAGCCAGGACTTGGTGTTAACGGATTCCGCTTCTGTGGAATCCGTTAACACCAGCCTAAAAAAAATAAAAAAAAGAATCGTATACTCACCTCCTGTCCCGCGGCGAGGATCGTGGCCCTGTCCACCTCCTCCATCCGGCGGGAGCAGGGATAGACTGGAGGAAAAAGTCCCCCCCAGTCTCTCCCTGCGTATCACTACGCTGACCGGCTGGATCTCGCGAGGCGAGATCCGGCAGTTCATGTGACCTCCAGCGTCTGGCTCAATGGAGTCCTATGGACTCTATCGAGTGGATGCTCGCGGCTGCACTCAGCACTGCCACGAGCATCGCTGGGCCATAGCGCGGGCTAACAATGCGGGCAGCTTTTTAAGCGCCTACATCTTAATTCCAGGCTAAAACGGGGGCGGTAGGGGGAAAACTGCGGGCACAGGTTTTTCTCCCTACCGCCCCCCCCCCGTTTTAGCGTGGAGATTGTAATTTAGCCCATACAGTTTGATTAAATAAATACATATTATTAGAAGACCATTTAAGGAATAAATAAATAAATAAATAAGAGGAAGGAAATTACTGGTGCAAGAAAACATGTGTCCCTTTGCTTAAATAAGTGCAGGGCCATCATCAAGGGGATGACAGCTCATGACATGTTCAGGGGCCCTGTTATTCCATGATGCCCAGGCCCCTGCCAAACACACTGGCAGATTGTCTAGTAAGGATTAGGGATGAGCTGTTCGGGTTCGGACGGTTCGGAGTTCGACCCGAACTTTGGCAGTTCGAAAGTTCGCAAATTTCGAACTTTTTGGGTGTGTTCGGTTCGAGTTCGAAAAAAAAATGAAATTTTGAAAAAAGTATAGAAAATGCTTAAAAAAATACTAAAAAATCGAGAAATAAAGAGACGCTTTACTGCAGAATATTATAAGCAACGGTTTATTAGATATTGAATTAAAAACTAATGTGTACGTGGAAAGATTATCAACTCTAAATGACCTCTGTTCACAAACGGGCATAACACCAGGTGTTTTTAGTCTGGTAATCAATTTGATACATTGTACACCATACTGAGGGTGGGGTGGTGTCTGCTTCTGATTGAGATTTGAGAATTCATTTCCCTAAAACATCCTAATATGCTGCATTTAACCCTTTCGCTGCTGAGGCTTTTCACACCTCTGTGCTGAGGTAATTTTTACCGCTTTCGCTCATCATGTTTAACCGCATATTGTAGCCATATTTTGATATATGACCCAGACATATTATATATCGTTCTTTCCGGCAGACTTGGCAGATTCATAATATGTCATTATTATATGTATACGTTATGTCATGTCTGTATATTATAACAAAAATGCAATAAAATTTGAATTTTCAATAATTTATTATGTGTAAAATGTTTTTTTTCACATTTAAACATGCGATCGTTTGCGGTTATATTTTGTATGGGGTACGCTTGTTAAAAAAATTAGAAATGGGGTCTCATTACTTTTTTTGGGGGGAAAATTTCGCTTTTTTTAACAAACGCACCGCATACAAAAATTGTTAGTGCAGCATTATTGTTCACATTAGAATTGAAATGGGAACAATATTGCTGCATTAACAAAACAAAAACAAAAAAAACTTGTTTATTTTTTTTTTAGATTTTTTTTTTTAAAATATATATTTATTTATTTAAAAAAAAAAAAAACATTTTTCATGCTCATGTTTGGTATCCTTGGAAAGGCCATGCTCTGGCTGATCCAACGATATCAAACATTAACCCCTAGCTGCCACGGATCGGGAGATAGGGGGTTCATTGGAACCCCCTATCGCCACCATTGGTGGCAGCTAGGGGTTAACTCCAGGACTGGCGTCATCCTGCTATGCACGATGACGCCAGTCCTCAGGGGGAGTTCCTGGAGGCTTGGCCGACATCCAAGATGTCGTCCAGCTCTAGGAGAGGATCACGATCCGGCGCTTTTTAGCACCGATTCGTGATCCGGCTCCCCAGGGGTTTAATCACAGCCACCGTTTGGAAGGGCAGGCTGTGCCCTTCCAAACAGTGCCTGGATTGACCCTCTGCCCCCCGGCGATTGGGAGGGAGAGAGGTCCGAAGGACCTCCCCGCTCCCTTTCAGGGGCTTCCTCCGCACATGCGGGGGGGCACCTGAATTAGATGTCATCGCGCCGCCGCAATGACATCTAATTGCTCCGCCGGGGTCCCGGAGTGCTGGGCCGACATCCGGCGGATTGCTGCCTCCTGTGCATGGACGCGCTCAGTGCGTCCATAGCACAGGAGAACCACTTGGCTGGACGCGCGTCCATAGCAGCCAAGTGGTTAACTGGTGTTTGAAAAAAATTCAAAATAACATCTAAGGCTAGGGTCAGATGAGCGCATTTTGTACGGACTGTGCGTCCGTGCAGTACAGACGTACTTAGGCTAGGGTCAGACGAGCGTGATTTCTACGGATTGTAAGTCCGTGCACACGGACGTACGTCAGTACGGAAGACACAGTAGTGGCCACACAGTCCGTTTATTCACTGATGTATTTTTTGACGGATGTAGGAGGGAAAATAAATTAAAAAGCAAAACCATTTTGTCCGTGAAAAATGCTGGACGTATAAATGCAGTCCGTCTGACCACGTTCCATCACTCACACACAAAGCTATGCAGACGTTGCGGACGCAGCGCACTTTGTGCGGCCGTTCTAGGGGATGTCCGTTCTTGCCTGCCTTGCGTCCGTGGGCCGCGGCCGTTGTGCGTCCGCAGTTCAGTGCGGACGTACTTCATGTGTCAGGCTCCAATGGGCTTTCTGTCATGCTATCACGGACGTACTTTAAGGGCTCGGGTCAGACGAGCGTAGTGTTCACGTCCGTGATTGCGCCTAAAAGTACGTCCGTGATAGCATGACAGGAAGCCCATTGGAGCCTGACACATGAAGTACGTCCGCACTGAACTGCGGACGCACAACGGCCGCGGCCCACGGACGCAAGACAGGCAAGAACGTACAACCCCTAGAACGGCCGCACAAAGTGCGCTGCGTCCGCAACGTCTGCATAGCTTTGTGTGTGAGTGATGGAACGTGGTCAGACGGACTGCATTTATACGTCCAGCATTTTTCACGGACAAAATGGTTTTGCTTTTTAATTTATTTTCCCTCCTACATCCGTCAAAATATACATCAGTGAATAAACGGACTGTGTGGCCACTACTGCGTCTTCAGTACTGACGTACATCCGTTTGCACGAACGTACAGTCCGTAGAAATCACGCTCGTCTGACCCTAGCCTTAGGCGCAATCACGGACGTGAACACTGCGCTCGTCTGACCCCAGCCTTACTGACTGACAACAAGGTAGTGGCCAAACAGTCCGTTTTTTTCACTGACGTATTTTTTGACTGATGTAGCAGGGAAAATAAATTAAAATGAAAAAACATTCTGTCCGTCAAAAATGCTGGACGTATAAGGCTAGGGTCAGACGAACGCATTTTTACGTTGTCTGTGAAAAAGTGCGTTCGAACGAATAGACGCATTTTTTCACGGAGTACGCGATAGCGGTCATACTATGCGCATTCTCGTCCGTGATTTTGTACGGATCATCAATAAAACACTTTTTGTGTCTGGACGTTATGTTGGCCGGACATTGCCGGACATTAGCAGCGTCTGACGTCTCCCAATCACGCACACACGCCGCTAGCGGACGCAGCGCACTCTGTACGTCAGTACTAGTGGTTTCACGTTCTCGAAAAAATGCGTTTGTTTGCCGCTTGCGTTGCGCGGCCGCACTTTTGTGCGACCGTACTTCGTATATTGGCCGTCATTGCCCGGCATCTGCTGCTAGCACGGCCGTGATTAAGTGCGGCTGCACGCGCGTTCGCACTGCCTCAGTCTGACCCTAGCCTAAATGCAGTCCATCTGACCTTGTTTCATCACTCACATGCAAAGCTACATGGACGTTGCGGATGTGGCGCACTCCGCACGTCCGTTCTAGCAGTATTACGTTCTTGCCTAACCTGCGTCCGTTTGCTGCGTCCACCATGCATCCGCACTTCCGTGCGGACGTACTTCGTGTGTGGGGCTCCATTGGTCAGAATGCTATGCTGCCATGGACGTACAAATGTGCGGCAACACGGACGTGATAACTGCGCTCGTCTGATCCCAGCCTTAAGCAATGTTATTTTTCACCTCGGGATTAAACATTCACAGGGTTATTCAGAGAGCGGTGAAAAGCAGGAGAATAACTGGAGAAGTGAAAATTCTAGGTCAAAATAGCCAAACCAGAAAAATTCTCCCATTTAACACACTTTCCAAATTGGCTATTTGGTCTAGATTGTTCTCTTCTCCTGCCAGTTCTCCTGGCTTTCACCTCTCTCTCAGGGTTGTTCAGAGAAAGGTGAAAACCAGGAGAATGGCAGGAAAAGAGAACAATCTGGACCAAATAGCCGATTTGGAAAGTGAGATAAGGCTAGGGTCAGACTAACGCATTTTTCACAGCGACCGTCAAAAAGTGCGTCCGAACGCATTGCCTTATTTTTTCACGGAATGCTCGAAAACGGTCATACGATGCGCATTTTTGTGCGTGATTTTTTACAGATCCAAACCAGGAAACTTTGGGTGTCTGGACGTTATGTTGGCCGGACATGAGCAGGGTCTGACGTCTCCAAATCACGCACACACGCCGCTAGTGGACGCAGCGCACTCTGTACGTCCGTACTAGCGGTTCTGCGTTCTCGAAAAAATGCGTTCATTTTCCACTTGCGTTGCGCGGCCGAACTTTCGTGCGACCGTACTTCGTATATTGGCCGTCATTGCCCGTCATTTGCTGCTAGTGCGGCCGTGATTAAGTGCGCCTAAACGCATGTTAAAAATTCGCTAGTCTGACCCTAGCCTAAATGGGAGAATTTTTCTGGTTTGGCTATTTTGACCTAGAATTTTCCATTCTCCAGTCATTCTCCTGCTCTACACCGCTCTCTGAATAACCCTGACAGGGTTTTTCAGAGAAAGGTGAAACTCAGGAGAATGACTGAAGAGAAAATTCTAGGTCAAAATAGCCAAACCAGAAAAATTCTCCCATTTTTCTGACTTTCCAAATCGGCTATTTGGTCTAGAATTTTCCATTCTCCAGTCATTCTCCTGCTTTTCACCGCCAAAAAATCAGTAAACTTTTTCTGCGTGTCCGAAAATGTCTCCTCTTTTCATACAGACTGCCGCCCCAAGCAGTTGTTTATGGATAGATTAAAGGAAAAGCATTTACCGTCATTTGAAATGTCATTTTTTTGGTTTTTACATATTTCTATATCCTAGAAATCCGCCACTTCACGGGCAGGTTATGGGGACCTCCTAGGCACGATATTTGAAGGAATTTTTCGTTTTTATTTTTAACCCTTATTTCCTGGAAAACTTACTGTCCCTTTAAAAACTTTATTTTTTTACTTTTTGTCCTTGTTTCCTGTCCCCCAGCGCACTACCCAGACTCCCATACAATTTTTATGGCAAATGTCTAGCATATATGCCCTCTTGGAGGGCACTCTAAAAACCGAATTTTCAGCCCCATTGACTTGTATGGGGTTCGGGTTCGGATCCGAACATTTGGAAAGTTCGGGTTCGGCTTCGAACCGAACTCGGGGAGTGTTCGGCTCATCCCTAGTAAGGATCCTCCATGTTGCCTGGGACTGGCCCACCGGGTTCCCACGAAACATCCCAGTGGTGTGCAGCATCTGAGGCTGGTCACAGCATTCTGGCCCATCACGGAGCACCAGCACCACAAGGGAGCAATTAGTATGGTCTTTCCTAATGGAGGTGCACGCCGATTGCTCCCCCACCGTGGGGAAATGCTTTTTAACCATTAACTGGATCACCAGGGATTTAGCCCCCTCCGTGCAAAAAAATCTAAGCAGGGGAGGGGGGAAATAGCTGTGTTTTAAAATAATTTAATGAAATAGATGGTTGGGGACCAAACCAGTGGCTCAGTGAAGTGAATAAGTGTGTCTGTTAGTATCAGATCGCTTTAACTAACAGACGTTTTTGCAGTCGATGGGTACTAATGTTGGCAACCACCTATGCAAAATTTAATAACGCACAAACATTTATTTATTCCTGTTCAGGTTTATATTTCAAGTTTCTTGACGTGTTGTTTTAAAGCAAAATAATGGTCAGACGCTTCGATTCCAAGTGATTTTCCATAAAACCACAAGAAGGATCCAGTAGTTTTATGGAAAATAACTTTCAATCACCCACGCAGTAAATATATACAGAGGCGACACATTATATATATATTTTTTGGGAAAGTATTTTACCAGGAAGGATACATTGAGATTTCTCTTGTTTTCAAGTATGTCCTGGGTGGCCTTTGGGTGTCTTGCCCAAGGACACTTACTGGAGAGGTGCTCTTGCTGGGATCAAACCTGTGTCTCCACAGTCTCTCTCCACAGTTATAGAGCAGTGATGTAACCTCTACTCCACCCAGCCAGCAGTGTTTGTTCATTGTACTGTAGGTAGTTCTATTTGAAAGGCAGAGAGCTCCCTCTGCTGGCCAAAAATTGCTACTACATGTACAGTATAATTTGAGCTCTGTGAATACGTGCGATTTACGATCTCAAAGCTTTTCAAATAGTTTCAACACATCAGCTGTCATGTCGGATGTGCTGAAATTTCAGTATTATGTTCTGGAGCCCATCTACAAACATATATTGAATATCGGAACACCGGCAGGTGCTTTTGAAGATCTTGGTAGCGAAGGGGTTATTGATAGTATTATTTATTGATTGCTTTATTATATGTGTATGAACCCATTGTTAACTGCAGATAAAAACATGGTAAAATCAAATAAAAAAAACATTAATAACCACTATGAGAAGCCTGAGCATACATCCATTTATTTTATATAACATTTTACGGAAAGCAATATTATCTCTTTTATTATCGCTCCATATAAAGAGGGGGAAATGTTTGATTAAAAGGCAGAAAATAGACTTATAGAGCCACTAGGGACAAAACTAAAAGCTTGGCTGGATTTCTAATGTTACTGGAAACTGTTGTATGAGCAGCAGTTCATCCATAGCCATATATTATGGAAGGCCGATATTTACTATAACACTGTAGCAAGAACTGTCTGTGGTTGATATGTAGCCAGCGGAATATTTAACAGCTGCAAATACTTTGGTATTTATTGACAATGATTTGATTTTGAATCTAAACATAAAATATTTCAACAAGAATAAAGAATTCTCTATGGAACTGTCAGGAATAACAACCCAAACTGTATCCCTCTCTCTATAGCAGGTGTTTGAGCCTGCTGCCCCGGATAACATGTTTATAAGACATATGTTGCTGATTTCAGAACTAGAGCTGAGCCAAATGGAACATGGATCCATGAAACAGACCATCAGATGTGCAGCCGTGTGCCTGCATGGATGTTTATTTACAGACTGACAGGTTCCATGTTGCTACGTAATGCTGTGTTAAGTATTTCGTGTTGAAATAATTCATATTGTTACTGACAATCAGATTTTAATGTTCTTCAGTATAAATAATTTTTACTATTATTATTACCCTTTATCTACGTAGCTCCACATATTCCACAGCGCTTTACAAGATCTGTGTACAAGGGGTTGATACATTGAATACCACACATGGATGATCCGGCCTGATTCAGGGGGACCCTGTTCCCAAGGGAACTTACAATCTATGAGATGTACAAGTATTTTGTGAGGTAGGCGCATCCATATCGTTAGGTGTCTTGCCCAAGGACACTCGCTGGTGGTGTCTTCTGAGTCGGATCGAGTCGTCTTTCCATGATTGTAGATTAGCGATCTGGTAGTTAGGTTAAGGGGCGTCGTAACGTGGCCCGCACCAGGTGACACCCGCCCTTAGGGTGACACCGTCACCCTAAGGGCGGGTGTCTCACCCTGCGCTGCGTGTTCGCTCCCTGCGAGCATCCGAAGCTATGCATCTTTGGCGCTCGCCTGGGGCAAACACGTGACCAGCCGAGTTCTCGCGAGATCGCGGCTGGTCACGTGGCTCCCCCAGAGTGCCCAAGCTCCATGCCACCGGACGCTCAGAGGGAGCAGAACAAGTGGCGCAGGAGGTGAGCTGGGGACATTATCCATGAACTGGGGGCAGTATCCATGAGCTGGGGCATGAGCTGGGAGCAGTATCCATGAGCTGGGGACATTATCCATGAACTGGGGGCAGTATCCATGAGCTGGGGCATGAGCTGGGGGCAGTATCCATGAGCTGGGGCATTATCCATGAGCTGGGGACATTATCCACGAGCTGGGGCATATCCATGAGCTGGGGGCAAATCCATGTGCTGGGGCAGTATCCATGAGCTGGGGCAGTATCCATGAGCTGGGGCATTATCCATGAGCTGGGGCATTATCCATGAGCTGGGGCAGTATCCATGAGCTGGGGTAGTATATCCATGAGCTGGGGCATGAGCTGGGAGCAGTATCCATGAGCTGGGGCATTATTCATGAGCTGGGGCATTTTCCATGTGCTGGGGCATTATCCATGAGCTGGGGCATATCTATGAGCTGGGGCAGTATCCATGAGCTGGGGCAGTATCCATGAGCTGGGGCATATCCATGATCTGGGGCGATATCCATGAGCTGGGGCATATCCATGAGCTGGGGCAGTATCCATGAGCTTGGGGCATATCCATGTGCTTGGGCAGTATCCATGAGCTGGGGCAGTATCCATGAGCTTGGGGCATATCCATGAGCTGGGGCAGTATCCATGAGCTGGGGCATATCCATGAGCTGGGGCAGTATCCATGAGCATGGGCAGTATCCATGAGCTGGGGCAGTATCCATGAGCTGGGGCATTATCCATTAGCTGGGGCAGTATATCCATGAGCTGGGGCAGTATCCATGAGCTGGGGCAGTATATCCATGTGCTGGGGCATATCCATAAGCTGGGGCATTATCCATGAGCTGGGGCAGTATCCATGAGCTGGGGCAGTATATCCATGTGCTGGGGCATATCCATGAGCTGGGCCAGTATCCATGAGCTGGGGCAGTATCCATGAGCTGGGGCATATCCATGAGCTGGGGCAATATCAATGAGAAGAGCTGGGGGCATAGTCATGAGAGCAGCTAGGGCAGTATATCCATGAGAGGAGCTGGGGCATATCCATGAGCTGGGGGCAATATCCATGAGAGCTGCTGGGGCAATATCCATGAGAGCTGCTGGGGCATATCCATGATAGCTGCTGGGGCATATCCATGAGAGCTGCTGGGGCATATCCATGAGAGCTCCTGGGGCATATCCATGAGAGCTCCTGGGGCATATCCATGAGAGCTGCTGGGGCATATCCATGAGAGCTGCTGGGGCATATCCATGAGCTAGGGGCAATATACATGAGAGCTTCTGGGGCATATCCATGAGGTGGGGGCAATATCCATGAGAGCTGCTGGGGCATATCCATGAACTGGGGCATAACCATGAGAGCTGCTGGGGCATATCCATGAGAGCTGGGGCATATCCATGAGAGCTGGGACAGTATCCATGTGTGCTGGGGGCATATCCATGTGTGCTGGGGCATATCCATGACAGCTGGGGCAATATCCATGTGTGAGCTGGTCTGGGGGCAATATATCCATGTGTGAGCTGGTCTGGGGGCAATATATCCATGTGTGAGCTGGTCTGGGGGCAATACATCCATGTATGAGCTGGTCTGGGGCAATATATCCATGTGTGAGCTGGTCTGGGGCAATATATCCATGTGTGAGCTGGTCTGGGGCAATATATCCATATGTGAGCTGAGGCGCAATATATCCATATGTGATCTGGGGCAATATATATCCATGGGTGAGCTGCTGGGGGCAATATATAATTGTGAACTGGGGCAATATATCCATATGTGAGCTGGGGGCAATATATATCCATGGGTGAGCTGCTGGGGGCAATATATATCCATGTGTGCTTTCACTGCCTTCGAACAGGCACCGTACCTGCTGGCAGTTGGCAAAAATTTGTGTGAGCATATGAGAGAGCTCCACAGCAATAAACCTCACAGTAATGTGCGCTGTGTGTATGAGCATTCAGTGTTATATGGGAGTACTGATTTAGGAGTAAGAGTAGTTAAAAAAATCCGTAAAACTCGGGGGGGGGGTGACACCATAAGTTACCGCACCGGGTGATACAACCCTAGTGACGCCACTGGATAGGTTGAACCTGCTTCTCGTAAAGTCGAGACTTGCTATTCCACAGTTCTATTGGAGGGATGTCATGAATGGGATTTTGACTTGCTTCTCCACGGTCGAAGGTAGAGATATTACCACTGGACTCCACAGCCGATATTGGGCTCTATTACAGTCTTCGCGTGAACGTTTGCGTGCGTGCAAAAACTCATTAACGCGAGGGGCAAAACCCTTTGCGCTGAACGTCATATTACATTGTCAGCGCAACAAACACACGTAATCGTCTACCGCGGGTGAACCTGCGCGAACGCTGCGCGAGCTTACTGTACTGTGCAGGTCCTATACTTAACATTGTGAGCACAAATACGTTTGTGCGCTGGTATGCGGATGGTAATACAATCTATGCGCAGTCTCACACACAGTCTTCGCGCGCATAATTTTAGCAACTCCTAAAAGCTGGTGTTAATGGCAAATTCTATCAACCTGGCCGAAACCAAATACACCAGCCCAAAAAAAATACGCAGCAAAGTATAGTTACACATTCTACACATACCCAAACCAATAAATTTGAGAAGTTGTGTTTTTTTTTTATTGATGCAGCATATATGCGCAGATTGACTTTGACAGGCACAAAACCTTAATGTGAGACAATTGTAGGTTCTTAATTCTGATTGGCTGAATTGCGTGAAAAAACAGTCCGCACACTGATTTCTGCGCAATGTTCTCGGTTTTACGCGTGTTATTTTTTGACGGATGAAAAAATGCACGAGCATTGTAATACCAGCGTTGTTTTACGCGCGTTAACGTTTAACGCTTCACGCTAAAATTCACGCGTTCTGAGAGCGTTTTTGCGTGAAAAATGTGGTAGGCAAGTATGTGCCGTTAGGTGTCTTGTCCAAGGACACTCATTGGTGCTCTGACCAGGATTCGAACCTGGGTCTCCATGGTTATAGAGGAGTGATGTTACTTCTACTCCACCCAGCCAGTACATACATTTACACATCTTTAAATTACATGAAAAGCAGAGTCAGCTAGATCTGATGCCTCAAAACAAAAAGAGGGTGCTCTTTCCCAAAATAGAAAGCAAAATGGTGATATAATATTATAATAACCTTGCAGATCTCAGAATCGTCCCCTCCAATGGATGTACATGAAAATGATACAAAAGATAATAGGGATCTGCAAGGAACATAAGCAATGCCACCGGACGCTCAGAGGGAGCAGAACAAGTGGCGCAGGAGGTGAGCTGGGGACATTATCCATGAACTGGGGGCAGTATCCATGAGCTGGGGCATGAGCTGGGAGCAGTATCCATGAGCTGGGGACATTATCCATGAACTGGGGGCAGTATCCATGAGCTGGGGCATGAGCTGGGGGCAGTATCCATGAGCTGGGGACATTATCCATGAGCTGGGGACATTATCCACGAGCTGGGGCATATCCATGAGCTGGGGGCAAATCCATGTGCTGGGGCAGTATCCATGAGCTGGGGCAGTATCCATGAGCTGGGGCATTATCCATGAGCTGGGGCATTATCCATGAGCTGGGGCAGTATCCATGAGCTGGGGTAGTATATCCATGAGCTGGAGCAGTATCCATGAGCTGGGGCATTATTCATGAGCTGGCTGGGGCATTTTCCATGTGCTGGGGCATTATCCATGAGCTGGGGCATATCTATGAGCTGGGGCAGTATCCATGAGCTGGGGCAGTATCCATGAGCTGGGGCATATCCATGATCTGGGGCGATATCCATGAGCTGGGGCATATCCATGAGCTGGGGCAGTATCCATGAGCTTGGGGCATATCCATGTGCTTGGGCAGTATCCATGAGCTGGGGCAGTATCCATGAGCTTGGGGCATATCCATGAGCTGGGGCAGTATCCATGAGCTGGGGCATATCCATGAGCTGGGGCATATCCATGAGCTGGGGCAGTATCCATGAGCATGGGCAGTATCCATGAGCTGGGGCAGTATCCATGAGCTGGGGCATTATCCATTAGCTGGGGCAGTATATCCATGAGCTGGGGCAGTATCCATGAGCTGGGGCAGTATATCCATGTGCTGGGGCATATCCATAAGCTGGGGCATTATCCATGAGCTGGGGCAGTATCCATTGCAGATCTTGCAGATCTCAGAATCGTCCCCTCCAATGGATGTACATGAAAATGATACAAAAGATAATAGGGATCTGCAAGGAACATAAGCAATGCCACCGGACGCTCAGAGGGAGCAGAACAAGTGGCGCAGGAGGTGAGCTGGGGACATTATCCATGAACTGGGGGCAGTATCCATGAGCTGGGGCATGAGCTGGGAGCAGTATCCATGAGCTGGGGACATTATCCATGAACTGGGGGCAGTATCCATGAGCTGGGGCATGAGCTGGGGGCAGTATCCATGAGCTGGGGACATTATCCATGAGCTGGGGACATTATCCACGAGCTGGGGCATATCCATGAGCTGGGGGCAAATCCATGTGCTGGGGCAGTATCCATGAGCTGGGGCAGTATCCATGAGCTGGGGCATTATCCATGAGCTGGGGCATTATCCATGAGCTGGGGCAGTATCCATGAGCTGGGGTAGTATATCCATGAGCTGGAGCAGTATCCATGAGCTGGGGCATTATTCATGAGCTGGGGCATTTTCCATGTGCTGGGGCATTATCCATGAGCTGGGGCATATCTATGAGCTGGGGCAGTATCCATGAGCTGGGGCAGTATCCATGAGCTGGGGCATATCCATGATCTGGGGCGATATCCATGAGCTGGGGCATATCCATGAGCTGGGGCAGTATCCATGAGCTTGGGGCATATCCATGTGCTTGGGCAGTATCCATGAGCTGGGGCAGTATCCATGAGCTTGGGGCATATCCATGAGCTGGGGCAGTATCCATGAGCTGGGGCATATCCATGAGCTGGGGCATATCCATGAGCTGGGGCAGTATCCATGAGCATGGGCAGTATCCATGAGCTGGGGCAGTATCCATGAGCTGGGGCATTATCCATTAGCTGGGGCAGTATATCCATGAGCTGGGGCAGTATCCATGAGCTGGGGCAGTATATCCATGTGCTGGGGCATATCCATAAGCTGGGGCATTATCCATGAGCTGGGGCAGTATCCATTGCAGATCTTGCAGATCTCAGAATCGTCCCCTCCAATGGATGTACATGAAAATGATACAAAAGATAATAGGGATCTGCAAGGAACATAAGCAATGAAGGGTCATAGCGTTATACTGTTAAAACAGTGATGTAACATTCTTGCCCCTGCTAGAATCGCACTCACAGGGTTTCACATTATTTTGCTCATATAACGTTGCCCCTCCTATGGGTACTCTCATGAGGCGTGGGATATCGCCATGCGTCGGTTCCTCCACCAGACTCCACGTGTTACCGCTACCACAGCTTCGGCAATCGAGGGTCTGCTCAAGGAAGGATTCAGATCGGAATCAGGGTAAAATAAAAGGTGTTTTATTCCAGAACATAAATCCGACGCGTTTCGTAAGCACTGGGCCAACTTCATCAGGCATTTTTTTGGGGGAGTGTACAGCTGCAGCAATCTTTTTTAGTTAGCGACAGCTGTTTGTAATTAGCGTTAAGACTTTATGATCCTAACGCTAATTACTCTCTGCTAACACTTGGCACTCCCCATGTTAAGCATAGGGAAAGCAAAGTACAGTAAGCTCGCGCTAAACAGCGCTAATACCGATTCGCTAAGTTAGCGATCGGGAGGTGATACAGGCGTCCCGCTATCACCTCAATTAACCTAGTGCTAATGCTCATTTATGTGAACGCTAGCATTAAGGAGGTGATAGGGCCGAGTGTAAGTAGGGCTCATTACATAAGGAATAATTATATATATATATATATGTGCAGGTGTTTGTCGCTAACACAATATATACTCAATTTTTTGATCAACTCCCTATCAAACAAATAGCCATAACGCACTTCCAGTAGTATGCTGGTGGAGTGACTGACAGCAAAGAAAGAAGAGTCAACCCACGTAACAGCCCTCACATTAACTGCTGACCGGTGATTGATGGCAGAAGTTCTGACTAATGAGAGTGCACCCCAAGAGGATCAACAGCACTGAGCTGCTCCCTGTGCAGCGCCCAGCCAGGTATTAAACTCCATAATGGTAGTGAAGGGGTTAATATATATATAGGAGCTGCATTTTTTTTAACCTTGGCGTAGACTTTTTTGTTATCTCTCTTCCCGTTTCTTTCTCTGCGAACACAAAAGCATTTTATTTCAGTAAGAATTATTTCACGTACTGCTGGAAAAGAAGAGTCTTTTTAAAAAATGCAAGTGAGTCTGCCAAAAACAAACTGCGCAACCAAGCTGAGTTTCTGCTTACAATTAGTGCACCCAGCACTGCCTCGTATCTCTCTCAATAAGTATGTGTTACCTTTATTATTAACTCTTTTAATACCAAAGTTGAGTTAACTCGATTTTGCATTGTAATACATTGAAAAGCAATCGTTAGCATATCAAAAGACCATTTGCAGCTTTATGAGGCAGGATTAGCATGTCCCTTGGAGGGAAATGAAATCCACTGAAATAATTCACTCCTGGGCGTCTGTAATACTGTAAAACAAGCTGCAAATAACAGCCCCAAACCTAACTGTAACAAAAAAGCTCAACAAACTGTACTGCTGCATTATAGCTGCCAGGGAGGAGGCAGAATACAAGGAGAGCTGTGCAGTAATTTGATGCTTTACAGGGATAAGATTCAGGGGGTTGAAATTACTGAAAATGCCTGTACCATACAGATATAAGGTGTTACTTTAGTTTCCATACCCAGACATTATGTCACATACACATATTATTTTGATATTCTATTGGACTTTTTTTGGAAGCGACATAGCTAATAATCTCATTGTGATCACCACAAACCCCATAAGCAGGAGATCTCACAATTTTATTATCTGTCTGCATCACATTTTCTGGACCTGACACAAAGCCCATTTCTGCCTGTATGCTGTTAAGTGTCACGGATTTCCCCGACATCTAGATATCGGTCCCTGTATACAGAGCCCTGTCTACCCTTCCAATCCTTGAATGGTCGTTGATTCTTGCCCTATGAGGAAATGCTAATTTCAGGGACTTGCCACTGACACAATAAGCAGGGATTAATACAGCAAACAAAATGGTCCTCACACACAACGAGTCACTAACGGGAGCGGTTCTCCTACAAGGCGAGTCAGTAACAGGAGCAGTTCTTATAAAAGGCACGTCAGTAAGAGGAGTGATTCTCATACAAGCTGAGTCAGCAACAGGAGCGGTTCTCATACAAGCCGAGTCAGTAACAGGAGTGGTTCTCATACAAGACGAGTCAGTAACAGGAGTGGTTCTCATACAGGCTGGGTCAGCAACAAGAGCGGTTCTCATACAGATCGAGTCAGTAACAGGCAGTAACAGGAGCGCTTCTCATACAATCCAAGTCAGTAACAGTGGTGGTTCTCATACAATCCGAGTCAGTAACAGGGGTGGTTCTCATACAATCTGAGTCAGTAACAGGAGCGCTTCTCATACAATCCAAGTCAGTAACAGTGGTGGTTCTCATACAATCCGAGTCAGTAACAGGGGTGGTTCTCATACAATCTGAGTCAGTAACAGAAGTGGTTCTCATGCAATCCGAGTCAGTAACTGGGGTGGTTCTCATACAAGCCGGGTCAGCGACAATAGTGGTAATCATAAACTGAGTCAGTAACTGAATACAGAGCACAGGGCGCTGTGGAAGTAACTCCACGACAGGGCAACAAGTGAATGTGACAAACTGAGTTTTAAACCTGGTGGCTCCGTGTCATCATGCCGCTCCCCGCCACCCCGCCAGTTATGTGACTGCCCCGGGCCGGCACATAACTCAGCACCCGGCCAGCGAGCAGCGAGAACGGCACTGCCGGGCAACGGGGAGTCCTAGGGACCGATGGCGTAACAATAATGCAGGCCCTGTATGCCATTGCGCTAGGCAAGGGATGCTATATAGCATTTAGAACCTTTCATCCCAGCAATATTTCTGTAAAGGATAACCCGACACATTTACATTTAAAAAATGAGCAAATTGTCATTATTCTAATTTGTTTAACTATTTTACAACAACAATCTATGTTCAAAATCTCTGTTTCACCCTATATTTAATTGTTAAATTAGCATCCCATGTTTGAAATAAATGCTATAATAATATTTATTTCAACAAAATAAATAATGAAGGGGTTAATATTTTAAAGAGCATCATTTAAAGTCGTGTTTTACTGCAGTGTGAGCATTTAAGCAAGAGTGAAACGCATTCAAATCCACCTGTTTCTATTCTTCCTGCATTAGCCAAAAGGGGATTGCAAATGCTTGTAAATATAGCCACAGGCTTTAAAAAAAAAACCTGAAAACAGAAAGCGGTAAACAGCAGTCATTAAGCCATAATGGCTATGATTAATACACTGCTTGTTAAATGGTGGGTAACGAGATTAGCTTGCATCTTTCTTGCCCAATATATACTTAAAGTAATTGCATCTCTACAAAATGCTTTATCATCACTTCTAGTTCTCTATGATGTCATGAAACAGCACTGCAGTCTGGGAAGAAACTCCGCAGATTTACATTACCAGCCTCGAATGGCCTTCTAAAGGCATCAAAAGCTGTTTATACCAATATACAGGATTTATTCCTGATATATTATTGAGAAAAGGCAAACAGGTGCAATTTGTGCAGTACATGAATCAAATGCCTTCTTGAAAGCAAGCAGCAAAATCGATTATGCTGGACTGAGGCCCCCGGAGTGGGTAAATTTGGCATACGTATGCTGTTCTGTATAAATGTATTTAATGCATATAATGGGCAGACATAATATCAGTCTCTTAAAGGGAAAGTATCATGCCAGCAGTCCCAGTAGCACAAAACTCTGCTGTTGGTATCTAAATCCCAAACTATTGCAATACCACTGTATTATTAGCTAGATGATAATAGAGCTGTCAACAGGGAGCCGCTGGGGGGGGTTAATGGCTTGTGCCAATATTTCCACGCAGTGACTTCCTGTTACCGTAAATCATACCAGGTGCCTCGGTATGGTAAAACAAAACATTTGCTTATTTTGCAGTTACAAGCGGGAGAAATAAATTTTTCTGCGAGATCTCACTCTCCCTGTTACTGTATACAAGCTGCAAGAAGCAGTCACCACCCTTTGTAACAACGAGGTCAGCAATCTTGACTGCAACATTATAACTCCCTGTGTGACAGCAGAATAAAGCTGGCCGTCCACTGGATCCGTATTTGTGCGATCATCCGATATCGCGTCTCGTCGTCCGACCGATGCTACAACATGCAGGTGAATGGACAGTCGTCCATTGCGTCTGACGTTAGGCTTCCTGCAACGGAGAAAGACGCCATCAGATGTGCGATGCCTTCCATTTGAGGGGAAAATCGCAGACATCTGACAGATCCCTGGTGAGAAGATGGATGTGGACAAGCTGATCAGGTGAATGACTTGGATTGATTTTGATCTGGAAAGGTCAAAAGAAGTGGCAGATGGAGGCTGCAGGTTCTTTTAACATGTTCTGCCTTCCCTCCTGCTTACTGACACTAGGGTTACCAGGTTGGCCATGTTTAACTTATTCAAGCTGATGGGCATTGCATGAAAAGTGCCACCCTGCAACATGTACAATCCATACACTGCAGGTAAATCAAAAAGGAATCCCAGGTGACCAATCACTACAATGAAACTGATTTTCCTGAAGCTTATAAGTTATACATGTGCAGGGCAGCACTTTTACCTCTGCTCTTCCTCTGTATGAAATAGTAATGTGTGTCCAGGAAAACATGGCTGCCCTGGCAACCCTAGGTGGCCCCAGCCGCCTTGTAATTTTTTTTTTAAACCATTTTTTTTTCTGAACAATTTTATAACATTTTTTTTTTATAAAAAAAGGACGGAGTCTTTCAATAAGCAGCATATGCTGGTTTTATATTCAAAACCAGTTCATTCTGGTTTTGGTAGCCTATGCACTCCACCTCTGTCTGATTTTGATCTGGCTCATCCGTGGTCACGCACAGATCGCACGCAGTGGACGACCCTAGTCGGACCTGGTCGGACGAACGACGTTGTCCATGGTCTGACGAAAAAGTCGGTCGTCCGACTATGGATCCAGCCTAAAGGAAGAGCTCTGGGATCCCTCACTGCTGTCCTAAGATTCAGTTACTTAGAACTGCTAAGCGTTCTGGAATATTTACTGTAATTTCCATACACAGGTATAATGCCACGTATAAGGATAGATTGAGATCTCTCTCGTCTTCAAGTATGTCCTGGGTACAAGAACATTGAATTGTTACAGTTGTTACAGAAATAAAAAGTAATAAATGCAAGATATTAAAAAAATAGCACAAATATACAAATTAACACAAAATAAATATGTAGGAAATAAAGTCATTATGTTACATGTTTACAGGTGCATTCTGTATTGAGGTATGTTAATAGGGAGCTCTTAAGGGACTTTAGACGGGGGGAAGATTTGATGGCGTCTGGGAGGTTATTCCATAATTGCGATGCTCTGTAGGAAAATGAGGATCGAGCCACTTTCTTTTTGTATTGTGGTATTGCAAGTAAGGTGCTGGTCCTGGATCGGAGGTTATAGGATGAGGGAACTGCTGGGGGAAGCAGTCTATTCAGGTAGGGTGGCAGCTTCCCAGAAAAACTCTTAAACACCATGGGCCAAATCACATTCTTCACGCAAAAACGCACGCGCAACATGTGAATTTGTGTGCCAAGCGTTAAACATTAACGTGCGGAAATCAACGCTGGAATTACAATCCTCGTGCATTTTTTCATCCGTCGAGCAATAACGTGGGTTAAACGGATGCGCACAAATGCGCGCGCAGTAACATTGCGTGCAGAAATCAGTGTGCGCACTGTTTTTATCACGCAATTCAGCAAATCAGAATTAAGAACCACAATTATCTCACGTTACGTTTTTGCGCCTGTCAAAGTCAATCTGCGCATATAAGCTGTATCAATAAAAAATGCACACACAACTTCTCCATAGTTTGGTATGAGTAGAATGTGTAACTATACTTTGCTGCGTATTTTTTTTTTGGGCTTGTGTATTTGGTTTCGGGCCAGTTGATAGAATTTACCATTAACACCAGCTTTTAGGAGTTGCTAAAATTATGCGCGCAACGGCTGTACATTTATTCCTGTGCATAGATTTGTAATACCATCCGCGTACCAGCGCACATACACATTTGCGCTCACAATGTTAAGTATAGGACGTGTGCTGTAAAGTACGCTCGCGCAGAGTTCGTGCAGGTTCACCCGCTGTAGATGATTATGTGCGTTTGTTGCGCTGACAATGTAATACGACGTTCAGCGCAAAGGGTTTTACCCCTCGCATTAATGGTTTTTTGCGCCGGCGCAAATGTTTGCGTGAAGATTGTCATTTGGCCCCAGGTTGGAAAGGTGAAGAGTGCGTCTAGATTCCAGTGACAGCCAGTTTAGTTCTTTTAACATGTCACAATGGCGGGTCATGTAGTTACATTGTAGCACATAGCGGCAGAATGAGTTATACAATGTAGTAAGTTTATGAAGGTGCGTTTGTGGGGCAGCTGCATTCATACACTATCTTTATATTCTATTGGTATTTTTTGGAAGCTGCATTGCTAATAATCTCATTATATGATCAATACAAACACCCATATGCAGGAGTTCTGACCCTTTTATTATCTATCTTTATCATATTCACTGTATTTGGCACAAAGGCCATTTCTGCCTGTATGCTGATAATGTAGACCCTGTTTGAAATTGTGTAAGATAAGAGACACCATCTAGAGTTGAGAATCTTTCTTCCCAGCAATGCAAACAGATTCCCCTTGCTATCTCCCTGTTACCAATGCTATTCCAACCCAGCCATGCTATGTGCCTCTGGCCTAGGAATAATTGTAAGCCTCAGGTAGATGGTAGCAGCAGCATGCACCACCATCACTACTATCAGCTTGTGTAATCCACAGGACTCCACATTCCCCTACGAGTCCCCAAGCGAGTTTGAATGTGCAGGGGCTGTGAACGGAGATGCAGAAGGTCATAGGAACTGTTTGTTCTCTTTCTCACGTTGCACACTGCAAGAAGAGCTGCCGGATTGTGCCGCCCTCTGCACCGCGAGATCTCGAGTATGGGATTTTAAGGGGTTGAATGAAGGTATTAAATGATTTTGCAAAACCGAAATCACTTAACATCAGGGTTTAAAATTTACAGGGTTATTCAGAGAGCGTGAAAAGCAGCAGAATGACTGGAGAATGAAAAATTCTAGGTCAAAATAGCCAAACCAGAAAAATTCTCCCTTTCATCTCACTTTCCAAATCGGCTATTTTGACCTAGAATTTTTCATTCTCCAGTCATTCTCCTGCTTTTCACCTCTCTCTGAATAACCCTGTTAGTATTCAATCAATGAATACCATCTCATTTTGTAGGATGAGCTACAGTAAGTTGCAAAAGCCCACCACACCCTTCACAGAGAAGGAAAAGCTGGAATGACACCAATATAAAACTTCACGTTTATTATACAAAATTAAAAGAAACAAATGAAGCAAAGCTATATAAACAAAAATCTAAAGAACACCTAAATACCGATAAGCCACAGACAGAACTACAGACACTTAAAAATAAAATACTGACTGCCGTTGTGTCTCCATATAGTTAGTGCATCAAACGTCGTATGTGCCACCTTGAACAATTGCTGCACTAACCATGTATAAAATATAACAATTACTGAAACACCTAGAGCAATAGCATACAGGTGCTGTTCTAGGGATGCCCTATAGTGAACACACTCTAACTCCCTATGTACAGTTGTGTTCAAAATTATTCAACCCTCACTGAAATTGAGTGTTTTGGCCAGTTTGACATTGATTTTGATCATTCAGTCATCTTGCTTACAATTAAATCAAAGAGGCACGTGTAGGTCAGACAAATATAACATAACATTTATAATGAAATAACCACAAATGTCTTTTCTGTGCTCACATCATTATCAGTTTTATTCAACCCCCAAGTGACATTCAATCTTAGTACTTAGTACAACATCCTTTTACAGTTATAACAGCTTTTAAACGTGAAGCATAGCTTGACACAAGTGTCTTGCAGCGATCTACGGGTATCTTCGCCCATTCGTCATGGGCAAAAGCCTCCAGTTCAGTCACATTCTTAGGCTTGCGCACTGCAACTGCTTTCTTTAAGTCCCACCAGAGGTTCTCAATCGGATTTAAGTCAGGTGACTGCGATGGCCACTCCAAAATGTTCCAGCCTTTAATCTGCAACCATGCTCTAGTGGACTTGGAGGTATGCTTGGGATCATTGTCCTGTTGAAAGGTCCAACGTCTCCCAAGCCTCAGGTTTGTGACGGACTGCATCACATTGTCATCCAATATCTCCTGGTACTGAAGAGAATTCATGGTACCTTGCAAACGCTGAAGCTTCCCTGTACCTGCAGAAGCAAAACAGCCCCAAAGCATGATTGACCCCCCGCCATGCTTCACAGTAGGCAAGGTGTTCTTTTCTTCATAGGCCTTGTTGTTCCTCCTCCAAATATAGCGTTGATCCATGGGCCCAAACAGTTCTAATTTTGTTTCATCAGTCCACAGAACACTATCCCAAAACTTTTGTGGTTTGTCCACATGACTTTGGGCATACTGCAGTCGACTCTTCTTATTCTTTGGAGACAGCAAGGGGGTGCGCCTGGGAGTTCTGGCATGGAGGCCTTCATTACGCAGTGTGCGCCATATTGTCTGAGCTGAAACTTCAGTACCCACATCTGACAAGTCTTTTCTCAGTTCCTCAGCAGTCACACGGGGACTTTTCTCCACTCTACGCTTCAGGTAGCGACCAGCAGTCGAAGTCCGCATCTTCATTCTGCCATGACCAGGTAGCGTTTCAACAGTGCCCTTTGCCTTGAATTTGCGAATGATGCTTCCTATGGTCTCTCTTGGTATGTTTAACATCTTTGCAATCTTCTTATAGCCATTGCCCTTCCTGTGAAGAGTAATCACCTCTTCTCTTGTCTTCCTGGACCATTCTCTTGACTTCACCATGTTTGTAACCACACCAGTAAATGTCTAGAAGGAGCTGAGTATCACAGTCATTTTAAAGCTGCCTAATTGGTGCTTATTATGCTTTATTGCTGCTCCTGTGACATCCACAGGTGTTTTCAATACCTGATTGAAAACACTTGAATGAACCTCTGTTCTTCAGAGTGGTAGTCTTTAAGGGGTTGAATAATTGTGTCAATGAAGAATTCACAAAAGAAACATTTACTACTGTATTACAAAACCAATTGATGTCATTTTAGTTGCATATGGTTCTTTAAAAAGTCCTTGTAGGATTTCATTCTGAATACAATTACAAATGTACACTAAATTCCCTAAAACCCTTTACAGCATTGGGGGTTGAATCATTTTGAACACAACTGTATGTATTTGTATTACTACTTCCTTGCACACAACAGTCTAAAATGGAAATAAAGTACAGCTCCGTTTGTAAAATTTGCTCATTTCATTTCACACATACTGTGGACTCTATCAGCTGGTGTGAGCTGACCCTAGTGTCAGCCTGTTTTCACGTTAGCGCCAGGTAAATTCAGTCTACCGCCGGACCAACAGATCGTTTGCCTCTCGCTACAAATGGCGAAAACCACTTAGAGCGAGTTTACTGTACTTACCGCGTCCTATACTTAAAGGTCCCTATTACATTCCTTGCGCATTTAGTTTTGCGTGCACAAATGCGCATTTACGCGAGGGGCAAAACCCTTTGCGCTGAACGTCGTATAACAACGTTCGCGCAATCGAAGGTCCTTTTCGTTTAACACGGATGGACCTGTGTGAGCGTGCTGAACTGTGCGCGTCCTATACTTAACATTGTGAGCGCAAATTCGTTCGTGCGCTGGTACGCGGATGGTATTACAATCGATGCGCATCTTTTTACGAACGACGTTTGCGCGCATAATTTTAACGTCTTTGAAAAGCTGTTGGTAACTGCAAATCTGAACATTCTGGCCGAAACGAAAAACACCAACACGAAACGAAAAAAAGCACAGTATAGTTACACATTCTACACATACCCTAACAATAAAATTGTGAATTTGTGCATTTTTTTTATTGCTGCAGCATATACAGTCAGGTCCAGAAATATTGGGACACCGACACAATTCTAACATCTTTGGCGCTATACACCACCACAATGGAGTTGGAATGAAACAAACACAATGTGCTTTAACTGCAGACTGTCAGCTTTAATTTGACGCGTTTCGGGCAATATTATCTGCTCACATTCAGCCAAATGCTGCAGAACTCATTGGACGGCGCTTCACAGTGCAGATGGACAGTGACCCAAAGCATACTGCAAAAGCAACCAAAGAGTTTTTGAAGGGACAGAAGTGGAATGTTATGCAATGGCCAAGTCAATCACCTGACCTGAATCCTATTGAGCATGCATTTCACTTGCTGAAGACAAAACTGAAGGGAAAATGCCCCAAGAACAAGCAGGAACTGAAGACAGTTGCAGTAGAGGCCTGGCAGAGCATCACCAGGGATGAAACCCAGCGTCTGGTGATGTCTATGCGTTCCAGACTTCAGGCTGTGATTGGCTGCAAAGGATTTGCAACCAAGTATTAAGAAGGGAAAGTTTGATTTATGATTATTATTCTGTCCCATTACCTTTGGTCCCTTAACAAGTGGGAGGCACATCTGCAAACTGCTGTAAGTCCTACACCGTTCATCTGAGTTGGATGTACATACCCTCAAATTAAAGCTGACAGTTTCCAGTTAAAGCACATTGTGTTTGTTTCATTCCAACTCTATTGTGGTGGTGTATAGAGCCAAAAGATGTTAGAATTGTGTCGCTGTCCCAATATTTCTGGACCTGACTGTATACTCAGATTTACTTTGACAGGCGCAAAAACTGAAGTGAGTCAATTAAGGTAAATTGATGTCAATTAAGGTTCTTAATTCTGATTGGCTGAATCCCGTGAAAAAACAGTACGCTCACTGATTTACGTGCGCTACGTTACTGCGCGCATATTACTCTTCATTTTGTGCGCCGGTTTTACGAACGTTATTTTTTGACGGATGAGAAAATGCGTTCGGATCGGTAACGCTGGACAGATGCTCGCAAAAAAATTTGCACTGCGCAAACAAAGTTGCGTGAAGAATGTAATAGGGGCCAAAATGGGCAGCGCTAAAAAAAAACTTCAAAAGTCTCTGCTCAAAATTAACAGGCAATTGAAAGGAATGCAACACAGGTTTTCTCTCGGCTCGCTGGATGTAGTTTACGTGTAAAAGATGCATTGTATGGTAAAACCAGCGGGCTTCGGGGACAATTTGGAAAATGCATTGTATAGGAAAACCTGCCGTGTGTGAAGTCCGTAGGATTCAATGTAAAAAATATTATTGTTTTCATTCTTTATTCAATTGTTTATTTTTTAATAAAAGCAAAAAGCCTTTTTATTTATTGAATTTTTAGAATTTATTAGGTATTTTTCAGGTGAAATTTGTGGTGGCGGCCATCTTTCTCATGTCACACTCAGCTACTCTGCACTGCAGCATCTCTCTACTTAGCTGCAAGTGCTAAATTAGCAGTGCTGAGCGCTGAACTGCAGCAAAAAGTTCAGTGCCAAGGTGCTAACTTATCACTTGCAGCGGCTGAGGAACTGAACACGCCTGTGCTGCAGAGTAGTTGAGTGTGACATGGAAAAGATGGCCGCCTCCATGGAGCAAATATTCCAGTAAGGAAATGTTCAGTTTGAACACCTAATACTTAATGGAACATGGTAAACATTAACACTAAAGTGGTAATAAAATGGACAACAGTGGATATTGCAGAAACAGCACCTTTCATTAACCTCCCTGACGGTGTTCCCGAGTGTGTCTCGGGGTTAAATGTCACCGCTGAGAGCGGTAACCCCGAGACACACTCGGGCTGTATACATCACCTCTCTCTGCGCTCCCTTGCTGATCTCTGCAGCCTCCTCCGGTGATCACGACCTCATACTTCCTGGATTCCTTCTCGCGAGGAAGGAACCAGGAAGTAATGAGGTCGCGATCGCCGGAGGAGACAGCTGGGGACATCGTGGGAGCGCAGGGAGAGGTGATGTATCCAGCGGCATCCCGACTGCTGCTCGGGGTTACCGCTTCCAACATAGGAATTTAACCCCGAGCCACACTCGGGATGCTGCTAGGGGGGGGGGGCAAAAAAAAACAAAAAAACAATTGACCATTTTCAGCAAAGAATTTTCTGAATAAATAGACCGCCAGGGAGGTTAAGCAATCCTCTGCCCTTTGCTTCAATATTCACAGCCAAAGCGTTCAGTGAGACGGCTGCAGCAAACTGAACTGCTGCAATGGAGCATTTCAGCATCTGCTGAGGAACTGAACAGGCTTCACTTCCTTACAAACTACAGAACAGTAGCTCGAAAATTAATTTCCATTCTCTTTAAAAACTGCGAGTAGGGCCTAGGATAGACATAAAATACAGCTCAGTTTGTGAGGTAGGTTGTTCCTCTAGGGAAGCAAAAAATTCACATCTCCTATAACTGTATAGAAGACATGTATTTACAGCAAGCTCGCGCAACAAACGAAGCAGAACCAAGACTGGAAATTAAAAACTGTTTATTTGACATGATACTCCAACACGCAGGACGTCAGAACATTAGTCATGCGTTTCTCATTGTCCCCTCGTGACTAAAAGCTCGTTTCAGCTGGTATTCTCAATATACTCTGTTTCATTTTCTGCTTATTCTGGTACATGATAATGCATCCAAAAACAACGTAAAATCACTTTACATAACACAGAAGTACAGTAATAAATTGTGCCAACTGGTTAAAGCGTCGCAGGCGCCCTGTCACATGTAATACCCAATATCAGAATAACAGCCGTAACATAAAGGTACACTCAAATCTTTTATATACTGTATATATGTTTATTCCCTCAGAAATATATGATAAGTGACAATAAATATATGATTTAACGGAAACACCTGAATAAAATCTTTATAGCGTGTAGGACCAATGGGAACTCAGTTCCCTTTGCAAAAATAGTGGAAAAACTCCGTTCCCACAAGTTCTCCCTCGACTTGACCCTTGTTTGCAGTCCTTCGAGCTACCCAAACCTCTTGTTAAGTGATTTTGGTTTCTTAAAAAGAAAGTGGCCAAAGCATCTCGATCTCATGTCTGATCCCACGGTGGAGAGGAAGGCACAATCTGCAACTTCCTATCGATGTGAGCAATGGGAAACTGGAAACAAATGCTTCCCATTGTCCCTATGCACGTCCTCCATGCACAGAGCTCGCAGTAGGGCTGCATTGGGCTTTTTGAAGGCTCGAGACTTCCAGGAACCGATATATTATTCCAAGGTTAGCCATGCTAATACAATGGCTGTCTTGGAATAGTTGAGATAAAAGGGAACCAGTAACGATAATCGACTTGCGACAATTTATTCCCTTACCTGCTTCCTTTTATTGGCAGGAGTGGAATAGGCCCCTGGATGCTTAATTACTTTCTTTGCAAACACATGGTACATTATTTAGACCCAATACGTAATATTACTTAGATAAAAAAAAAACTAGTTCAAGGCCATCATAATTGTGGAGAAATGCTGCAATGACGGTGTACAATAATGTATCCAACACAATTGGTGGACATTCACGGTTAGTGGTATTTGGCTATATGGTGATATTTCAGATCAGGTATACCTAAAACCATCTCACAGCTCAGCTGCAGACAGTCAAAATTTATGCAATAATTACAGAAAATTAAATTACATGAGATAATCAAAAATCGACACACCTGCTCCTAACACCAATCTGCATCGGCATATATTTGTCTATTCTGAACACTCTCTCAGCCACATACCTGAAGTGCGCTATAGGCCACGTTTCCTTGTGCCATACATGTGCCGTACCAAGGGGTATACACATGTAATTATCACTAGTAACGGCCACAATCCTCTAAATTACTCAAGGCCCTTTTATCTGATGCCAAAAGATAGAGGCCACTCTATAATTAGGCACAATAGGCAACCGCCTAAGGCCTCACTCAGCCAGAGGCCTCTCACCAACGATTTTAAGTGAAATGTCAAAGCAAATGCTATTTGGATGCACACTGTTATTTAATTCCAATACATACACTCCTACATTCACACCTGTCAATCAAGAGAGTGTGAGAATCCTTCGTTAATTCAAATTGGGTTAATTTCTGCATATAACAAGAGGGTCCTCGCATTGGAGTTTTGCCTAAGGCCTCACAAACTCTTCGGTCCTCTGCCAAGAGATAATCGTGTGCACATTATTAGATGGACTATTAAAATAATTGGCTATCAGTGTCTTCATCCAGTCATTCACTAAATTACATGATCAACAACTAATGACAATACCCATGTAAATCACATTGTTATCCTTGATTGTGCCCAGCCAGCATGACACTATACATTCAGTTCTCCTAGATATATGACAGGCACAAAAACATTTACTTGTGATTGCATTTTTTCCTTGTGTGTATATTATTGTTTGATACTTTGATGGGGGAATTTCGGTGCTCTTTCATTTCGTTCCCTGCACTTCGAGGAATCAAATTGGCTGGTCTCCAGTGCAAGGAAAAGTCGCCGAACGTATCCAAAAAACTGCCTAGTTGAATGGAAAAACCGCTGCAAAATCGCCAAATAGTGCATGCACTATATTACTTATATATTGCACTGTATGAGTATTATTGCTTTTATATTGACCTCCATATTTTAATTACTTTGTGTCACCAAGAAGTTTCACATTTCTTGTATTCAACTACCTACCTCTGCACCTATTTTATTTGCGTAATGTAGAGTGCATGTGCTACTGTACCCATCGTGTTTTCTTTTCAAAATAAATTAGGAATCCAAAAATTTCACCAAATAATCCCTCAAAATGCCAATAAAAACCTAAAAAATAACTAAATATAGAGACTTTTTGCTGCAAGTGAAAAGAATAAACGGTTCAATAAATATTTATTAAAAATCAGGAATATTTTTTACATTGAAATCTATGGGATTCACTTGTTTAAAGCTGTCAAACAAACCACCGAAAATCAGGGCATTTCACTAACATTTTGGTGCTTTTCTACAGTCTCTGAAAAGATTAACCATTACTTGTCTATAGAGAATTTCACTGCTGCCAAATTGCACCAAATGGTACCATGGTGCTGTCCATGGCCTGTGGTGTTGAATACAACAGATTCAGCACCACGGCCAATGGACAGGGACACGATGCCGAGCCTATGTGACACGGTTTAACAAATTGATCCGTGAAAATGAAATTAATTTGTTTTATACCGTTTCGTTTTCATTCCCCTTTGGTCCGAATCGATTCGTTTTCGTTCCATTTTCGGATTGATTAGGACAAAACGTTTTTCGTACATTGGAAGCACTTCTGATATACGAATCGGGAAAGTCTCGTCCGAATTTTGATTCGGAACGAAACAAAACGCACATCTCTACTGGATATGGAAATTATGAGTGACTTGAAACATCCATGTGCAAGGTACTTTGATAAACACAACTTTTCTTCAATGTCTGTAGATAAATTGGTGTTTGTTTTTAGTTTTCTTCTGAAAACACGTTTGAACAGGAACAGCTAAGTATCTATAAAAGAAAACGTTCAATGATAACCTTATAAAGTAACGTGAAACCAAATATACAGATAAAAGAACAGATAAATTAAGCCAGTATTATTGGCCAGTAGCCTCAGATGCCTTGTGATTGAGCAAATGAACTAGCTTCCCTGAGAATAATACACCATATTAGTTCTGCACATTTAAGGGCTTATTCGATAACCTCTGAATTGACCCCAAATTGCACCGGACGGTGAATTTCACTGTACAGTGCAATTTCGGGCCAATTCATTTATTCACTTAGATGTCAATTCACAAATACTGACGAACTGACAGCAAAATACAATGCAATTCACCTCAGTTCGCTGCAATTTGGAGGCATTCGGTGGTACTGAAATTGCCCCATAAAAGACTATAGTGTATTCTATTTAGAGAATGCCGAACTGCACCGAAATTGCAATGAAGTGCCCTGATTTTCAGTGTTTCACTTTGACAGGTTGACACAGGCGACTCACATAGGATTCAATCTAAAAATGTAATATCATTTTTAACTATTTTTTTAAAGACCGTTTATTCTTTTCAATTGAAAAAAAAACTTTTTTATTTTCTGGGGGGTTTTATGACATTTTTTTTCTTATTTTTTTAAAAGGCGTTTTTGGATTTTTGCACAGACCTTTTGATTATTTTTTAAAGGGCTTTTGTGTTATTTGGTCACATTTTTGCTACCTTTTACTGATTTATATTCCTATTAGGAGAGTACTAGACTTCATACTTTTTTTCAGTTCGGTGGAATGTGCCGATGCCAGTTCGGCGCAAATCGGCTGTTATCGGTGCCATTCAGTGGTTTTTGCTGACGTCCGGTAATTGCTTTTGCGACTCCAATTTTGGGAAAATGCAGCGACCATTCATTAAATAATAAATCCACCGTATGTTCGGTTAAATGGTATCGCCGAAATGGGCTGAACGCAAAGCACCGGAATTGCACACAATTTCAGTGCTTTGAATAGACACTAAAGAGTAAACATACAAGCCCCCTATGAAGTAGGACAGCGTGGAAGTGTGCAAAGAAAGTAGTTTATTATCAGGGTTATTCAAAGAGAGTCGAAAAGTCACCGCACGTTCAGTGACTTTTCGTTCTCCTCAATTCGGTGCGATTCGGCGATCCCATTTCGGCGACCCTGCTGTGTATTCAGCAAGCACCACAGGGCCGTCGTAGTGCGGGGAAAAGCCGCTGCAAACCCGCCGAACACTCACTGCAAAACTCAGCGAACGCATACCGAAACCCACAAAAACATCTGGATTAACCCCGTCGAACACGCCAGAGAAACACGAGCAGCCGCCAATCACTGTGCAGAGCAGCCGCCGGAAAAACTATACACCGCAGACGAATGGAGTAAAGAAGAAAAAAAAACAGTACGCTTGAATGTTTAAAAAGTGAAACGCTGTTTGCAAAGAAACTACTAAGCAAAAATGTCTGAAATTTACATATAAAATCCAATGAATAATAATAAAAAGGGCTGTTACAGAAAAAAGAAGAAACGATTTAAAAAAATTATTTTTGCAAAAAAAATCCAGAAAAATGCCTAAAATATCCGAACCAATTTAAAAATAAAGAGACTTTTTAATGCAGAATAATATAATAAACGGTTTATTAGATATTGCATTAAAACGGGAATATTTTTAACATTGAAGCCTATGGGATTCGCCTGAATAAACCTGTCGAATGAAACCACCGAACAGCAGGGCAATTTGGCAACTTTTCACTGCTGGTTTTTGTTCTCTGAATAGACAAAGCATTGCTTCTCTATGGGGAATTCACTGCCCTCGAGCAGGCAACGAACAGGCACCGTATGTGCAGGCAATTCGCCAGGATTTGGCGAACTGCCTGCTCTCTGAATAGCCGAATGGCCAGGAAAGGTAACCTTACGCTGAATTTCACTGTCCGGTTACATTTCGGGGCCAGCTTGGCTCTCTTTGAATAACCCTGTTAGTATTTATTTTCCTTTTCAGTGAGTATTTTGCCAGTTTAAAAACATTTTATGAATTTATTTGAATGGCGTTTTCATCGACAACTCGCACATCGTACACGTCTCGCATTATTCATTCTAACAACATTTTCCATGTGCCGTTCAGGCTCCCGATTCTATCTGTGCTAGACTTTGTGCCCACAAACTCGTTTTCTCAGAATACCCTTTCCATTAACATCTTGTCCTAAAAAGCCAATCGTACAGAAGACGAGATGGCTCCTTGTACAGATCAGCTTGTCTAATTCTTGCAGCTAGGGTTAACAGACTCCACATGGCCAAAATTAAAACATGCAAGAAGAATGAAGTCTGCAAATCAGGTCACACACTTGCTCCCTGTAATATTTTTAGACAGAGTATGGAGAACTAGATGAAAGAATAAAAGGTAAGAAACACCACTTAACCCCTTCACTAGCAAGTGATTTTTCCTAAAACACCTGTCATAAACCAGTGTTTTTTTTGGAAAAATCTTTTTTAATTAATTGTGCAGTAAGAAATATTTGGGATCGTTTCCAATGTATTCCTTACTGTAATAACCTATGCCACCATCTACTGGCCAGAGTGAGTTACTACAGCTCAGGGCCCTGTGCAGGCTTAGCTGGGGAGAAGTATTTTTGACACATTCCCCAGCTGGTTTTAAAAGGTGTTAGCATGTAGGGGCATCAGGGCTTCTGTGATAAAACTTTGGGAACACCTTCTGGAGCCCAAATGAAAATGGAATTAATTTGCAGTGATACAGCACAGCCCAAGACGACGTTAGCATTATCTCGTACTGCTGTGTCTGGTGCTGATTATTTTGTACACCCAATACGTGGCAGTGAATGGGTTAATAAGCTAAAAATGGTATCCATCATCTGATTCTTCCATAAGTAATCTCTTTTGCTAGTGAAATAGGGTGAGATTTACCAAAATATGACACAAAGTAAGTACGTATTGCTGGAAATATGGCGGTAATATATTTTCTGGATGCAAGGCCGCCGCAAACCTTCAATTTGCAAAAGAGTAATATCCTCGAAGCACAATTAAACACAATGTGCCAAAATGAGGACTTTTCTGTTACAATATTAGTAGTAGGGAGGAATCGGGGAACTATAGGCCAGTTAGTCTTACGTCAGTAGTGGGGAAGTTAATGGAAACCATGTTAAAGGAAAGGATTGTTGAACATCTAAAAACACATAGATTACAGGATCAGAAACAACATGGGTTTACCTCAGGGAGATCATGCCAAACTAATCTTATTGATTTTTTTGATTGGGTAACAAAAATAATAGACACAGGTGGTGCAGTAGACATTGCTTATTTAGATTTCAGTAAGGCTTTTGATACTGTTCCGCATAGAAGGCTTATCAATAAATTGCAATCTTTGAGTTTAGATTCCAATATTGTTGACTGGATTAGGCAGTGGCTGAGTGACAGGCAACAGAGGGTTGTGGTAAATGGAGTTTATTCGGCACAAGGTCTTGTTACCAGTGGGGTACCTCAGGGGTCAGTACTTGGACCCATTCTCTTAATATTTTTATTAGTGATATTGCAGAAGGTATTAATGGAAAAGTATGTCTTTTTGCTGATGACACAAAGATTTGCAACAGGGTTGACGTTCCTGGAGGGATCAGCCAAATGACAAATGATTTAGGTAAACTAAAAAAATGGTCGGAGTTGTGGCAATTGAGTTTTAATGTGGATAAGTGCAAGATAATGCACCTGGGACGTAAAAACCCAAGGGCTGAATATAGAATATTTGATACAGTCCTAACCTCAACATCTGAGGAAAGGGATTTAGGGGTTATTATTTCAGAGGATCTAAGGGTAAGTAGTCAATGTAATAGAGCAGCAGAAAATGCTGGCAGAATGCTTGGTTGTGTAGGGAGAGGTATTAGCAGTAGGAAAAGGGAAGCACTCATGTCACTGTACAGAGCACTGGTGAGACCTCACTTGGAGTACTGTGTGCAGTACTGGAGACCGTATCTCCAGAAGGATATAGACATCTTAGAGAGAGTTCAGAGAAGGGCTACTAAAATGGTGTACGGCTTGAAGGAGAAAAGTTACCAGGAAAGGCTTAATGATCTTAACATGTACAGCTTGGAAAAAAGACGAGACAGAGGAGATATGATAGAAACATTTAAATACGTAAAGGGAATCCACAAGGTAGAGGAAGGGAGTATATTTAAACGGAAACAAAGTAGCAAAACAAGAGGACATAGTCTTAGATTAGAGGGGCAAAGGTTTAAAAGTAACATCAGGAAGCATTATTTTACTGAGAGGGTGGTGGATACATGGAACAGTCTTCCAATAGAAGTGGTAGAGGCCAAAACAGTAATTGAATTTAAGCAGGCATGGGATAGGCATAAGGCTATCCTAAACAAAAGATAAATCCAGGTAAAGTATCCATGTAATTGGGCAGACTAGATGGGCCGAAAGGTTCTTATCTGCCGACATTTTTTCTATGTTTCTATGTTTCTATGTTTCTAATATCCACTTTTTACAGTCAGAACAGGTGAATAATATGAAACCATTAGTGCCGCCTATACCTTGTGCAAAGCATATGTAAGGTGTGACAAGCCAATCCCTCATTTAAATGTATGTCGCACCACCGCCACCTAATGTGGAAAATGTAGATGTGATCGCTAGCACTATGGAGAACTGCACACCATCACGCAGTACAAATCTTAAAAATATAAAGATACTAGAAAAAGAAACCAATAAGTGCAGCGCTCAAATGGCATAGATTACCTTCTCTATACACTCAACAGTAGTCCTATATTCAATCAATATTGATCATATCACCTCTAAAAGAGACACAAAAAATATTTTTTTTAGTGCAACACTGTTTTACAAAAATTTCTATCTAGAGAAAGGTGCAAAAAAACTCACAACCAGAGAGCCACCCTGGCTCTATCATGAAAGTAGATGGACTCTTTACGGCCGTCCTCAGCCCTTTCCGAACGGTATGTCCGTGATGATTTATTTAAAAGACAAATATCGATATCCATCTACTTTCATAATAGAGCCAGGTGGCTCTCTGGTTGTGAGTTTTTTTGCACCTTTCTCAATCCCTCATTTAGGCTACAAAATCTTTTGATAGACACAGATTTTCCATATTACAAAAGATCCTGTGCTCCTTTACTGCCCAAAGCAAACTGGACATTTACACAAAGAAGGGGTTATCCAGAGAGCAGCAAAATGTCACCGACATTTCGGTGTGCTCTCAATCGGTGCGCTTGGGCGAGTTCAATTTGCCGACCCTGCAGTGAATACAGCATTCACTGCAGGGTCCCCTGAAGTGCGCCGAATCGACCTGCCGAACACATCCGATAAACTGCCGAATTGATCGGATAACCCCTCAAAAAAACACAACGATCTGAAAAATCACCAAATTGATCCGTAAAACTCCGGAACGCAGCGGCAAACACGAATCACCGAACAGACCAATGAACTACTCCGACCAGCTGCCGAACGTCACCGGAAAAAGCCAACCATAAATTAATAAAGAGACTTTTTGCTGAACATGAAAACAATAAACTGTTGAATAAACAATCTATAAAAACTGGGAATTTTTTTACATTGAAGCCGAACATCAGAGCATTTCACTGACATTTCTCTGCTGTTCGGTGTCTCTGAATAGATTAACCATTACTTCTCTATGGGTATTTCACTGCCGCCAAATAGACCGTATTTCGCTGTCAATTTGCCAATATTTGGCGAATCGCTAGCTTTTTGAATAGTCGAATGGCCAAGATATTGCACCTTACAGGGGAATTCACCATTCGGTGCAATTTGCTTTGAATAACCCCTTAACTAATACCTGTGTATAACGCTCATCATTTTAACCCCGTTGGTTAATTGCAGTCAATCCCCTGCACTCTTTTACAACAGTTTAATCAGTGGAACACTCTGGAAATTCCTCGGAGACCCTCGTACATGATTTATAATGATGGCCAACTGATCGGTAATGTATCGCATGGTATATATGGAAACCTTTGCTTACCTATACATTATGCATGGAGCACTGTAGGCCTGCCAAATTTATTTTAAAATTGGATCTGACATCAGCTTACAGTTTTGCTTTATTGTGCAGTTTGCTAATTAAGCCATTTCTAAATTACTGAATCTCATTAAATAAATTTCCCTTTATGTTCCGCATGGATTTTGTTAACGCAGCAAGTCAGGGTGCACCAAGCAAAAAAAATACAAAAAGAATAAGAAAGCAAACAGTAGAAGCGATACACCGGGATATGAAACGATGACAAGATCAATCCTTTAAGTGTCAGCAAGTACCGAGATAGAATAACTCGAAGGGAAAACTGACAGGACTCTATTATTATGGAAAATAAAAATTGTATGTATCCTAATACGTTTTCTGTGCATTGATATGTAATGCAGGCACGAGTATTTCTTTCGGCCCATGTCTAGACCTACCCTTGTTCTGTGGGAGAGGCCATGTGTGAATTCTCTTTAGTGGTAGCTTCAGCTTATCCAGACAGACGCCATACTGATAATCATGATTTAATACTGGGACGGATTGACCATTAGGGTAAGCAGGGCTGCCATTAGAAATCATGGAGCCCCTTGCTAAACCACTGGTCAGGGCCCCTTCTGTCAGCTGCCCATTTCAATAAGTCAATTAAAAATATGTGATTTTGCCTCTTTTTGCAAACCTTATTTTACTGGGAATGGGTTAAATCCCGGGTGGTCCAGCAAGGGGATAAAAAGTGTTCCCTGGTGCAGATCATACTATTCGATCCCTCATTTATAAGCCAGAGTGCTCTGACCGGCCCCTAGATCCTGCGGCCCACTAGGAAAATTGGTGGTATCTTGGTTGACCAGTCCTGGGCGACATTGAAGGGCCCTTATCTATTTGGCACTTAAGTTGCACATAGGTTTTGACAAGGGCTCCCTGGATCGACTTGGCCCCTAAACATGTCATGGGCTGTCACCACCTGATGGCTTCCTCAATAGAACACTGCCCAAGGGCCCTGGTCTCAGAGGGTTCCCCGTAGGCTTGGCCAGGGGGTCCAAATGCCGCCACAGAATAAAATCATTGGGAAATAGTATGAACATGCAGATTTAAGGCTGACCACTTTTAAACAATTAAAAGAGATGCAGAGGGTGGTGCATCACCCCCTTGCCTGCCATACTTGGGAATGCATAGGGAATAACAGGTCCAGAGGAGCCCTGGGCCGCACCGCTCTTTAAAATTCACTGAAATGGCCCCATGTTTTCATTCCTAAAATAGTATCGAGAGATAAACTCTGTAATACAGCAATGTACATATGGGAGTGGTTTGCATGTTGGTAGGCACAATGGGGGCCCATGATCTCCTACTGCACGGGGACCCCATGAGTTGTCACTCCACCCCTGTTTAGCACTTGTTTTAAAAATCTCACATGCTTCCTAGGAACCAAAAATCTAAAGAGTGCTGTTGGTGGCAATGTATCCTTCAACTGGACAGGGCTTCTTCGAAAACAACATGCTGTAAAGATGGCCACCAACACCGACTGGGTGGAGTAGAGGTAACATCACTGCTCTATAACCGTGAGAGAGAGACTGTGGAGACACAGGTTCGATTCTGGCAAGAGCACCTCTCCAGTAAGTGTCCTTGGGCAAGACACCTAACGGTGAATACTCGCCACCCAGGACATACTTGAAAATGAGTGAAATCTCAATGTATCCTCCCTGGTAAAATACTTTCTCCAAAAAAAAAACCACAGATCAAGGTAAGCCAGGAGAGGTATTTGATAGCGGTATTTACTGGTGGTGCAGAATTGGCTGGATTACAAAATAAGACATAGACATGGTAGTTCCTGCAGTTATCCACAAAAACTTGAAACTCCAAAAGTAAACTTTTGCCCAGTTGCCGAATCACAGGTTTATTCGTCTCAATGGAATCAACATATGAGTTCCAGGTAATTGTCTCAAAAGCTTAAACAATGTATGTCCTGGATCAGGATTCGTGAGCTCTGGTCTCCTCTCGCTTGATTATGTTTTAGCCATGAGTTTAGTAAAGAAAGATTCATCAGAGCTAAATTCTAAACAGAATAAAAAACAAAACGTAACACACTATTAAAGAGCTGTTAGGATATATATGAAAGATACGATAACTCAACAGCAGTGAAAGAATCCCCATTACTGGAAAAGTAACAATAAAAGAATAACAAAAGTGACACTATTATACAGCGTTCACGACCACAAAGGTGATGTTTGACCAACAACAAAAAAGGTTTGACGAAACTCGTTTGGTCAAACTATCATATGAGCATCAAATAAAAGGAGGACGTTTTATTTCAAGGCATGTTGGATGTTACTCTTGTTTGGACGTTACTCTTGTTTGGACTTTACTCTTGTTTGGACGTTACTCTTGTTTGGACTTTACTCTTGTTTGGACGTTACTCTTGTTTGGACTTTACTCTTGTTTGGACGTTACTCTTGTTTGGACGTTACTCTTGTTTGGACTTTACTCTTGTTTGGACGTTACTCTTGTTTGGACTTTACTCTGGTTTGGACTTTACTCTGGTTTGGATGTTACTCTTGTTTGGACATTACTCTTGTTTGGACTTTACTCTTGTTTGGACGTTACTCTTGTTTGGACTTTACTCTTGTTTGGACGTTACTCTTGTTTGGACTTTACTCTTGTTTGGACGTTACTCTTGTTTGGACTTTACTCTGGTTTTGGACTTTACTCTGGTTTGGACGTTACTCTTGTTTGGACGTTACTCTTGTTTGGACTTTACTCTTGTTTGGACGTTACTCTTGTTTGGACGTTACTCTTGTTTGGACTTTACTCTTGTTTGGACGTTACTCTTGTTTGGACTTTACTCTGGTTTGGACTTTACTCTGGTTTGGATGTTACTCTTGTTTGGACTTTACTCTTGTTTGGACGTTACTCTTGTTTGGACGTTACTCTTGTTTGGACGTTACTCTTGTTTGGACTTTACTGTTGTTTGAACGTTACTCTTGTTTGGACTTTACTGTTGTTTGAACGTTACTCTTGTTTGGACTTTACTCTTTGTTTGGACGTTACTCTTTAACGATTTAAAAATCATGAACAAGACTGGACAAAATGACAGATCATTAGCTGTTTCCAGTAGTACAAATCCCATGATGCTTCACCAACCTTAAAGTGCTGAAACTTCATGGAAACGGAAGCTCTACAAAAACTTCTGAACTCAGAAACATATCCCAAACTTTAGTCCCGTTTGCATTTATTTTAACGAATCTATAGAAATTAAACAATGTGGCAGAGCTAAAAAAAAAGGCACAAACCCGCTACGTATAAAAAGCTGAGGATATGTAAATTATTACACATTCATTCAATGCCGAGTGAGGAGCAGGTAGGGGAGGCAGGTGAGGCAGGTGAGGCAGAGGAGACAGGTGAGGCAGGTGAGCCAGGTGAAGCAGGTGAAGCAGGTGAGGCAGAGCCTTTCCTGTCACCTCTGATGTGCCGTAAATCATTAACTATTATAAGAATATATGAAATAATGTTTTTTTTGCTTATATAGTGTGTTCTTGAACTGGTTGACCGTTGAGCTTTTTTTGCATCAGTCAAGCTTCTCAAAGAGTTAGATCGCTCCCTCAATTTTGTGCATAAAAAGTTCAGCTTCTATCGAAAGTGAGTGAGATCATTGAATTTTCGTGGCAGGTTTTCCGCATCTCACCAGCTGAAGTCTGGATTTCATATACAGTATATAATAAACACAACTAATTATAGTGTGGAGGCTTTTTATCTCACGTTTAGTCCAACACCACAACCCTTATAGACACTTACTTACCTATGGTCCAAGCATCCATTGCAACTGGTCATCATGCCTAGCTCCTAGCTGATGACTGTCCAACCAACCCGAAACAGCGCTGTCCTAGGAGTGGCTTTGACCAGTCACATAAACCTTATCTCTGCTACAAAGCCACAGTGTGGCATAGCATTGATTTTAGGGTTCTGTGTAATAACAGACCCAGGATGCATAAAAGTGAGAAAGGGGTCATTTGCATATCCTACCCAGAATTCCTTGCTGCATATGGGCAATGTGGCACAGGAACTCTGGGATACAATTCTTTGAATTGCTATGATGTGCAAGTGGCCTCTGCAATAATAAACACAACTATATATATATATATATATATATATATATATATACACAACCCCAGCAAGTTAAAAATCTTTTCTATTCATCAAGTCATTAATCTTTCCCTTAACAGTCTCACAAGCTGTTGTGATGACACTCTGTTCCCTACACCAGTTATGGAGACCCATGGCACCCCAGATGTTTCAAAACTACATGTCCCATGATGCCTAGCCAGCTTTAAGTCTGTCTAAGCATCATGGGACATGTAGTTTCAAAACACGTGGGGTGCAGAGGTTTATCGTGACTGCCCTATACTCTTCTAAAATGTAATAAAGCATATATGGGATTGATAGGTCATTAGAGTGATCAGCAAAGTGCCTGTTACTAGAAATAATCCTCATAAATTCTCTTAAACTAAAAAAATGAACAAATCTGACAACAACGCAATGCATGGAGCTTGAGTATATAAATGGCACAGAGTGTATCATGTAATATATACAGCTCAGTAAATATCATATTTATCCATACTGGGTTCACAGGAGGTAATCTAACAGGTCTATTCAAAGAAAGGTGAAAACCAGGAGAGTGACTGGAGAAGTGAAAATTCTAGCTCAAAATAGCCAAACCAGAAAAATTCTCCCATTTATCTCACTTTCCAAATTGGCTATTTGGTCTACATTGTTCTCTTCTCCTGCCAATTCTCCTGGTTTTCACCTTTCTCTGAATAACCCTGTATGTGTTTATGGCAACCTACAGTAACAGTCTATTGGTTTACTGGCTTTATATTTTTTATCTCTATGATAAGTTGCAGTAGGGAATGAATTCATTTCTGCAAAGCAGATTCATAATCACAAGTCATGTTTTATAATCGTGATGATCCTGTATGTGCATAAATACAGAACTAAAAGCTCCAAGCTAGTTTCAAACTTCTGCTCTGGTCATGTGACACGCATTACATGTTTTTTTTGTTTTCTTTTTTTCCCCCAACAATTAGTCCCAAAAGATTGTAACAGATACCTTGCAGAAGTCACATGTACGCAACTCTGAAAAACATTGAGTTGAAGCTATGGAATGTTAGGCTATCTAACCTGGATGTTATGAGAGCACATTTGCAACATTTTACCTGTTCTTCAAAACAAACATAAGTACAACTCAAACCCAGCAATCCATTATTAAAATGGAGTTTACTGCTTCTTCTGGAAGACTGTTCCAGGAAACTACTACTCATTCTTTCAAGCAGTACATCCTCACCATCACCCAATCTCCTAAAGGAGAATCTAGGTTAAAACAAAGGGGTTATTCACTAAGCATCGGTGTTTGCCGGTATTGCAGTACCAATAAACGCCAGCATTTCACAAAACTAAAATCCAAACAGCAACAGGAGAAGCTTCACTGTGAAGCTGCTTCTTCCACTCTGGGTCTTTGTTTTTGTGAAATTCTGGCTTTTTGTCGATACTGCAATCTTAGTGAATAACCCCTTTAAATTGCTGTCTGTGCTTTAATAAACATGTCAAACTAGAAATAAAAAGAATAAATTAATGCTAAATGTATCTGCAGTTTGTTTAATAAATTCTGCATGCATTAACTCCAATTTTAATGTTTCTTCATGCAACACATTTTTCTGCCAGTTTCAATGCTCTGCATGCAATAAAATACTCTTCAGTTTTTAAAATTCCACATATATATATATATATACATTCATTCATAAGCTCTGCGTGCCGTGTAGTGCTCTGCACGACTTCCATATGTAACACAGTACAGGTTATATTCTGAGTCAGGTGTAAACATAACCACAGATGTTTATAAACATACCAGAATCATTGATGTCTATAGACAACTCTGCTTAAGTTTCCACCAGACTCTTTTCAAACTCTGCCTTAATTCACGCTGCTCTGGAGTTTTTAAAAATTCCACCTGTAACTCGTTTATCTGCAGCTTCTGAAGTTCTGCATTAAATCCAGTCTCTTGCGGTTGTTATTTAAGCTGTAAGGCAGGGCTGTCAAACTCCGGCCCCTCCAGCTGTTTCTGAACTATAACTCCCATGATTCCCTGGCCATCTGTTGCATTGAAAGAATTCTGGGAATTGTAGGCATCAACAACATCTGGGGGCCTGTGAGTTTGCATCCCTGCAGTAAGACATCGTACTGTAATCGTTTGTTTGTTTTTAAAATTCTGCATGCAATACGACGCGCTGCGGATTTCAAAGTTCCGTAAAAAGTTACACATCATATGCATTAAACTGTATTTTTTAAGTTGTGCATGCAATACATCGATCTAACGTTCTAAACTGCGACTTTGAAGATCTGCGCGGCTTTCAAAGTTCCGACGGCGAACCTGACCGCGAGGTATCGTACTCACCACTTAAGAAGCGCAGAGCGTGAGTGACTTGACCCCACAAGATTGCACCAAGTAGTACTAGCAGCATGTTGGAGTATAGGGTTAGAAACATCGTGTAGCTAAGCCCTTAAAAATGGAACGCTTCGAGATTCAGACTCAGCGAGCCAGTATTTATAAACATATAAATATATAGAAAAAAAATAAATGAAAGAGATACTTCTCTAGTTGAAAAATCAAGCAAAAAGAGTGAGGGAATAACAGGCTGCGTCTCCTGAGTCCTGACCCTTCTAGGTGTGGAAAGAAGTCTTGCTTTCACACATTTCCGTGTTTTCCCCTTCTTGCTTGATTATATTCACTTGCTTTAGAAAGTCATGTTAAGCGCAGCCTGCTCTCTGTTAAAGAACGACGCGTCTGGGTGCTTGGAGTATTCTGCATAACCAGCTCCATCCCAAAGCTATTGATTTCTCTGCTCCATCCCGAAGCAGCCAATCCAAAGGCTCCTGGTTTATGTAACAGACCAGTAACAGGTCACCGTAAACCATACTCTTGGCATATTCTGTATATAATAAAAAAAAAATGAGACGGAATGAGTGAACGGTGCTTACTCTTCAGCCTGTTCTGTACAGACAATATTTCTCATTCGTGGCTGCAGCCCAAAATTCATTTGTTTTTTTCGTATTAGGATTAACGACAGGAAAATGTTTTAAAAATGTGTAGTTTTTTAAAAAAAATTCAAGTTGTTATGTATCATTTTCTAGTGTTATATCGCCGCGCACCTGATTAAAGAAAAACAATATTGCACAATAATTAATGCAATAAATCAAGAAAAGGCTACTTAGTCCTGTCAATTCGCAAGGTTACATATTGACAGGATGTTGCTATATGGGAGGGTCGGTCAAAAAGTGAGAAAAAAACGAGTTTCAAGTAAACAGAAGAGAAAAACAGAAGATAAAGAGCTTGCATTCTACTTAAAGTCAGATTTGTGGACGGGACAGATTTAAAGGAAGAAAACGAGATTGCTGAGTCAACAGGTTTCATCAAAAAACAAAACAAGTGTATAAAGAAAATAAATGAATAAATGGCAAATGAAGACATTAAAACAAGGGAAAGAAACAGGGTGGAACGGGTGGAATAAGGCTGGGTCAGACGAGCGTTTTGAAGAGTGGAAGGAACGTCTGCGAGAGTGATGCCCCGGTCTGATGCCCGTCTAGCCAACTCGCTGAGCACAGTGTGCTCAGCGCTGCAAGGCTAGAGCCTCCTATGGAGGATCGCGCATTGCGGCTCCGTCAACGTGCGTCCTTGCGCTTTGACGGAGAGGCTTGCTTCATGGACACAGCACGGCCGCTGTTGCACGCGCAATCCAAGCTTGCGCAACAGCGTCTGGCCAGCCCCGTCGTAGTGTCACAACGCTGCGACGGACGCCGGAAGCCACGTCAGTACGGGCACACTTAGATGAATCAGACAATTATGTTTTTTAGGGAGAGAACTGCAAGCTATGTTTTAAGGCAAAAAAGAAAAAAACACGAAAATTATAAAAATGATTCCCAGATAGCCGAATTCTAAGGATTCGATGTTGCATTATTGGACTGATGAACTGAATGAGTTGTGGTGAAAGATCTCTGGAAATTGAAGTAGAATCTACTTTGTTTTGAAAATTTTGAATTTGAAGAAATGAGCTGCCATCAGATCGGATTTAAAGAGGAACTAGATAACCAAGAAACGTGATTATTTGGTTGTCCACATTTTAAATCAATCATTTTTGTCTGTCAATCAACAACCCGACTTTACAAGACCCTCCCCTGACTCACAGTCACCTGTCAACTAACAACATATACCAACACATATCACTAATATCCAAGGGGGTGCTGTACCCTTTCACCACTCAAGAGCATACGCTGCACTCTGGTGCAAAGACCCTCGTACTGCCCATACTATGCCAGCGGCCATAACCAAAGTGGCTGCTGGTAGTGATGTGACATCCCCGCGCAAGCACAAAGCAGATGCAAACATTCATACAAGATGGAGGTGCCACCATGCATGTGCAGCAGAAACATCACAGCCAGTGGTATATTTTAGTTTTGTGCTGCCCTAGGCAACACAAAGTTCGCCCCTCCCCCTCAATCACAGATCCTTACAAAGCGCAGGGGCTTAGTTATCCCCCCATATTTCATGTCCAATCACCCCTTGAAATTCATGTCCATTCCCCCCATATTTCATATCTATGTTCATGATTCAAACCTCTACATTCCATGTCCATTCCCCCCTATTTCATGTCCATGATTCACTCCTTAGATTTCATCTCCATTCCCACACTCCTCCCTAAGCTTCCTCACATTTCCCAAACCCACCCATGTGCTACCTGGCGTCTCAGTGATCACGTTCACGGATCAGGATGCTTGCGTCATGTCTATAACACAAAACATGACATAAATAAAAAATTCAAACTGATCCCAATTTTCTGATTATAATTTAGTCAGATTCGCATTTATCTATTTGGACTTAATTGGAAAAGTTAAAAAAAAAAAACATATTAAACGGTAACCCTAACCCTAGCCCTAACCATATAAAAGAAGCATAAACTGTAACCCTAACCCTAGCCCTAACCTTATAAAAGAAGCATAAACTGTAACACTAACCCTAGCCCTAACCATATAAAAGAAGCATACACTGTAACCCTAACCCTAGCCCTAACTATATAAAAGAAGCATAAAGTGTAACCCTATCCGATTATTTTTATAATGACACATAAACTGTAACCCTAACCCTAGCTCAAATCATATATCACTAAAATGTAACCCTAATCATATAACATCGAAAAAAACGCACCCCTAACCCTAATCAATTATTTTTAATAATAATACATAAACTGTAACCCTACCCCAAACTCAAATCATAAAACTAACTCAACGCTAGCCTTAATTATAATACACACAAAAACTGTAACACTAATGCTAACCCTAATCATAAAACATGCAAAAAACTGCAACCCTAACCCTTATCAATTATTTTTAATAATAATACAAAAACTAACTCTAAACCCCAAACCTAAAAATAGCCTTAAGTCTAATCATAAAAACCATGGAAAATGGAACCCTAACCTTAATTATTTGTTTTAATAATAACACAGAGACTGTAACTTTAACCTTAACCCTTTGACCCTTACCAAATATTTTTACATTATACACCAAGTGTAGTTGTGCATGAAATTGAAAACTTTTCATGTCACTTTATTTTTTGAGTGTGATTTTTTTTATTTTATACACTTTTCCTCTTTTTGTGTGTGTGTGTGTGTGTTTTTAATTTTTATTTTTATTATTATTATTATTTTTTTACACAGGCTACAAATAGAGTAAACGCAGGCACCTCAGATATTTCCAGATAGATTCGATCACAAATAATGGAAGCCTCCGATATTCTGATTTGGCTGGTTATCAGGGTTATTCAAAGAGGTCCGAATTGCTGCCGAAAGGTTAGTCTGTCCAAGCTGAAAATCAGCGTTCGATTACCTTTTTTTGCCATTCGGCTATTCAGAGAGCAGACAATTCGCCGAATGTTGTCGAATTGCCTGCATATACGGTGCCTGTTTGAGGGCAGTGAAATTCCCATAGCTTCGTCTATTCAGAGAACAAAAACCAGCAGTGAAAGGTTCCCGAAATGCCCTGGCATTTGGTTGCTTCATTCGACAGGTTTATTCAGGCGAATCCCATAGGCTTCAATGTTAAAAATATTCCCGTTTTAATTTAATATCAACCATTGATTATAGTATTCAGCAGTAAATATATATATAGATTTTATATATAGATACTCATAGATTATTTAGGATCTTCTAAGCATTTTTTGTGATTTTTTTGCAAAAATAATTTTCTGTTTGTTTTTATTTGTTTTAAACGTTTTTTCTTTTTTCTGTAACGGCCCTTTTTATTATCATTCATTGGATTTTATATATTAATTTCAGACATTTTCGCTCAGTAGTTTTTTGCAAACAGCATTTCACTTTTCAAACATTCAAGCGTAATTTTTATTTTTTTTTCCCTCCATTCGTCTGCGGTGTCGGGTTTTTCCGGTGGCTGCTCTGTGCTCTGATCGGCTCCTGCTCGGGTTTCTCCAGCATCTTCAGCGGGGTTAATCCAGATGTTTTTGCGGGTTTCGGTGTGCATTCGCCGGGTTTTGCAGTGAGTTTTCGGCAGCTTCTCACTGCCCTATGACAGCCCTGTGGTGCTTGCTGAATACACCTCAGGGTCGCCGAAATGGGATCGCCAAATCGCACCGAATTGAAGAGAACGAAAAGTCACCGAACGTGCGGTGACTTTTCGATTCTCTTTGAACAACCCTGTATGACTATTTCATATTGCGATATTTTTGGATTCTAAATAAGCATCAGCTTCATTTATTGCAGGTTATTCCTAGTATTATAAACACCTTTTTATGTTGGTTCTTCGGGTTTTAATAATGTGTTGTTGAGATTGACTTTCTGTTTCTTTTTCATCTTTAGGTGTAAAATAGAAATCTGTAAACAAAGCATGGTGCGAAATAGTCAACGGAAATCATTTTACGTTCCAGCATGTTTAGCCGTGTATGTACTATACATGCGCAGACACTGGCGCGCCCAGCCCGTAACATTAGGGTGAGCATCTATACAACATTTATTAACTGAAAACAGATGTTTAGAAGAATTTGCACAAAATGAACAATTTTCATTAGAAATAACAAGCCGGGAACCGGAGATACAGTCAGTTTTTATGCTATTCATCACAAACCCGATAAGCAACAACTGAAATGTAGGGATGTGCGTTTCGGGTTTCGGAATTTCGGAATTTTCACGAAATTTCCCGATTCGTGTTTTCGGATACGGCCGATTTTCCAAAAAATTTTTAGATCCGAAAATGGCAGATCCGAAAAGTTTTCCGAGCCGAAACGAAATATTTTCGGAATTTTCGAATGTACTTGAAATGTGTCAAATCTAAATTTATTGCTTTGAAACGAGGAGAACAGACGTTCCGAAAATCCGAAAATTTTCGAACATACGAAAAGTCGATACAAAAACGAGCTAAGTGACACGAAAATACGAAAAATGGTCGATATTCCGAAACATTCACAATTCCGAAAAACGAAAATTTCTGAAAATACGAAAAGTCAATACAAAAACCGAGCTGACACGAAAATACGAAAAATGGTCGAAATTCCGAAAAAAAAATGTACACGAAAAACGAGTCGAGCCGAACCGAATCGAAACAGAAATCGGTTTAAACGAGCCAAATCGAAACGTTTAAAAGTCCGAAAAATCAAATCGAACCGAAAAAAAAATCGGTGCTCAAGCCTACTGAAATGTCAATGCAGGATGTGAAAGAGGACCTCTTCACCCAACATTAGGGCAGACCAGGCACACCCCCTGCGCACACCTATATAAATGAGTGCCTTAGTTGTGAGATCGCGATCATTCTTTTATAAAACGTCCCAAGCAAGAGTAGAGGGGAATTGGAAATATTGGCATGAACATCCATACAAATTGTTTTCTGACCCAGGAATTGAAAACAATTAAGGAACTGATGGAATTTTTTCGTGGACCAAAATAATAAATGTATAATAATTCAGTGATTCTGTTTTTCCCATATTGACCATAGGTTGCAGTTCTTACCTCCGTTCGTTACTTTTGAATATAAATTCTGTTGAGATGAGGGAGAGAAGAGATGAGGAAGTGACAGGTTTTCAAGGACCATCAGAATGATGAAATTTGACTGGTACGTTCTCAATGCAAGAAGTCAATAAAATACAGAGGCATTTCATCATGAGGACTGCTTACTAATATCATCCGCCTGCAGATGTTAATTACTTATTATTATTGTCATCATTTATATAGCGCCAACAGTTTCCGCAGCGCTTTACAATAACCAAAGGAAACGACATACGGATACACGGACATAGGTGGGAAACACTAGGGGCCAAATTATGATCCTAGCGGTAAAACGGTGGTGCTAGGCAAGAAATACTGCGCCTGCAGTTTTCCCCCTAGTGTGCCCGTTTTAGCGCTAGATTACAATGCAGGCGCTAAAAAAGCTGTCTGTATTGCTTGCGGGTGCTAAGCCCTGGGATGCGCGTGGCAGCGCTAAGTGCAGCCGCACACATCCTCTCAATGGAGACCATAGGACTCCATTGCAGCAAACGCTGGCGGTCACATGACCAGCCGGATCTCGCCTTGTGAGATCTTGCCGGTCAGCGTAGTGATACACAGGGGGAGATTGGTGGGACTTTTTCCACGGTCCTCGCCGTGGGACAGGAGGTGAGTATCTTGATTTTTTTGGGGGTTTCTGGATGGTGCTAACGGATTCTGCAGAAGCGGAATCCATTAGCACCAAGTCCTGGCTCTGGTTAACTTTTTGTAACCGCTGCCAGACGTTAATCAGCATTAGGACTTTGTAATCCTAACGATGATTAACACTTTGCTCTCCCCATGTCAAGTATAGGGAGCGCAAAGTACAGTAACCTCGCGCAGAGAAGCGCAAGATACCAAACGCTAACGGGTTTCTTAACCCGTTAGCGTTTAGATTGTAATATGCGGAAACTACTTGGGCTAACGTTAACGCTCATGCAGGTGAGCGCTAAGGTTAGCACCAAGTATGTAATGTGGCCCCAGATGTAGAGGGCCCTGCTCATAGGAGTTTACAATCTAGAGGGATTGGGGTTGAGGAAGACAAGGGAGTTTTACTGAATGGCAGGATCATTGGTGCCAGTGGTTTGAAAATGGTGAGGCAATGGAAGCAGCTTCAATCATGTGTGAGCAGGTGAGCAGAGAGATGAGTTGCATCAGTGATGTGGTACACTAATCTGAAGAGATGGGTTTTGAGGGATTTCTTGAAGGCCTGAAGATCAGGAGAGAGTTTGATAGGGCGAGGCAAGACATTCCACAGGACCGGAGCTGCCCTTGAGAAGTCTTGGAGGCGAGAGTTGGTTGTGCGGGTGTAGACAATTCCTCTGGCCACATGTCGAATGCACTGGGACAAATAGTTTCCAGTTTCCATCCAGAGAGAGAGTGCGACTCAAGTGGAACAGTTTCCTCCACCCAGCCAGCATCACCTGCAGTCAGGATTTTGAATTTCCTGGCTGCCGGTCACCTGATCGGTCACCAGTGACGTTAGAGTATAAATAAACTTTACTCAATTACAATCATTGCTCTTGAGGAAGCCACAGAATTTAGGTGGTGAAACGCGTCGAGCGTGTGTGTGTTTTTTTAACAGTCACAAGTAGCTTTTTCGGTAATGTTTATTTTTTCTCTGGGTGCCTGAAATTACATTTACATTTTTCAATGGAACCCATATAGTGAATTAAGAAATTTGTAACAGCAGTCAGCCTTAAGCGATGTCATTTGGCGTAACGGGTGATACTTAGAATGCTACTACATATACATATATTTTCGTTGGGTCGAGGATTCGGTTTTTCCCCTTACACTAGAATTTGATGGCTAATATATATTATGATTCAGTGTACTGCTCTATGAATAACTCTATTCTGGCTCCTTGAAGTGTGCAGCTGCTGAAGACTAGAATTAAGAGTTACAGTCACATAGTGAGTGAGGAATGAGGTACTGTTAGTCCAAAGAGCAGCAGATTCAAGTTATATTGAGATTGATTATATGAGATTAACCCCTTCACTACCTAGTGATTAAAAAAAAAAACATTGTGAGGAACCAGTGGTTTTTTGAAAAATCCTTTTTAATTAATTATACAGTAAGAAATATTTGGGCATATTCCCAGTGTATTCCTTACTGTGATAACCCATTTGGCCAGTAGATGGCACCATCTACTGGCCAAATGAAGTTACATCAGTTGGAGCTGCACCTTGTGGTTTCCTGTGTCACCTGCTGAAAGCCCGATATGTCAGGGCTGATTTTAAACTCGGCCATTATGCCCACAGAGCTAAAACTTTGGGGGCATCTTCTGCAGCCCAACAGCAAACAAATTTTGTTTACAGCAAATGAATTTCATTTGTTTTTGTCGTTCAGAGCTGCAGATCGATAGAAATCGATATCAAGACCTGACGGTGCCTTTTAAAGTTCAGAGTTATTTCGAACTCAGTAGTGAAGGGGTTAATCTATGGCATGTTGATAACTTTATGGGCAGCAACAACTACATAACAGCTCTACTCTTTGCTTATACATCCATATAATGTTATACCGCTGATTTAATATTGCTGTTATACATAAACCGATTCATTTTTTTTCCACTTTTCGTTTTTTCTAGTTTTGTGTGCATTTAGTGTTGTTTTTTGCTCTTTATTTGGGTGAAGCCCGTTATCCAGGGAAATAGACAAGTTAGAGGAAAATTAGAGCTAAAACACAAACAGCGCAGAAATGTAAAAACCAACAGTGTGTACGTTTGGATAGACAATGGTAAAATCGCCTGGTCACTATGGGGTTAATGTTCAGGTCTTCTTTTGGACTTTAAGGATAGTTCTATATCGAGGAGGGATGAAGTCATCTGGTTATTTTGTCAAAAGTGTACCAGAGGGTTCTTTTTCATAAAAACATGATTGTTGATCTTGATCAAGTCCAAATGAACCCCTTAAGGACCAATGACGCAACGGTTACATCATAAATGCATTGACTTTAAAGACCATGGTACTACAACGTACTAAGCTTGTATATATTTAATACACAGCAATATTGTTTACTATTTATATTTCAATAGCCAATTATTTAAGAGTTAGATGTAAATGAGAAGAACAGACTAGATCAATTACATTTTCAGAGGCAGCTGCCTTTCCATTTAATACACGGTGGCAAACATATGGTAGCAATTTAATGAAGTCCCTATTGATGCAATATACTGTTTATGTATTGGCAAAGATATATTGGATAAGGGATTGTGTTTCTAGTTTGTTTTTAAGTATCACTTGGCAATCAAGCCGCTTGAACTGGGAGGGTAGACTCTGAAAAGGTTAATTGTCAGACCACAATAAATAATGAGTTCCGCTCCTAATCTATCATAATATATCAATAAATATAGAGTAACATGTTGGGTTACCAGATATTTAAAAAAAAAAAAAAAGAGTAGAACATTGTATTAAAACAGTGGTTGATCATATGATGGAACATTATTAAAAATGTATCATTTTAAATCGATAAGTACAAACACATTGGGCTCTATTACCTTCTATACGCAAAAAAGCTCGCGCAGCACGTTAAAGTGTGCACGAAGCGTTAAACGTTAACGCGCGGAAATTAACGCTGGTATTGCAATCTGCGCGCATTTTTTCATCTGTCAAAAAATAACGCGCGTAAAAAAGACGCACAAAAACTCGCGCGCATTAACGCTGCGCGGGAGAAATCAGTGCGCGGACTGTTTTTTCACGCGATTCAGCCAATCAGAATTAAGAACCACAATTATCTCCCGTAAAGTTTTTGCGCCTGTCAAAATCAATCTGCGCATATATGCTGCAGCAATATTAAAAACACGCACAACTTCTCAATTTTATTGTTTGGGTATGTGTAGAATGTGTAATAATTCTTTGCTGTTTTTTTTTTTCGTGCTGGTGTATTTGGTTTCGACCAGAACGTTCAGATTTGCAGTTACCACCAGCTTTTCAAAGACGTTAAAATTGAGGAATTTTCCTATTTCCATGACGGAAAGTTCTAATTTTAATAAGGACTCGGAGGCGAGTATTTTGCCATCTCTTTCTTTACTTTATTTATAGCAGCAAAGGTTTAACAGTATGAAGAACAAAAACTTCCCCAACAACAGGGGTAAACACGCCCACACCCTCTCCCAGTCTGTCCACTTAGTTCCGCCCAGAGACAGGCTCCTCCTCTTTCTTTGCAGGTCAGAAGTCAGAATCTCCAGGACGAGACGGAGCTACCCGACGGGGAGATGAAGAAGCCAAACACGGCCGGGCGTGGGGAAACCATGAAAAACGCCGTCAAGGCAGAACGATCAGCGTGAGGCTGGAAGAGAAGAAGAAACACGGGGCAGAGGTTAAAACCGAGCCATCGACAACTTGCAACGCAAGGCGCAGTCAAGGAATACGAAACACCAGTCTCAGTAAAAATCTTTATTCAGGGAGATGCGCGCAGAAGCGGCGTAGATAACAACGCAAAGCGCAGGCACGCGCAGTAAATAAGACACGGACAACCAGAGGAAGCTTTAATAAAGGAATAGTCAATGGGGAGGGAAACAATATGGGGGGGAAAATACTCGCCTCCGAGTCCTTATTAAAATTAGAACTTTCCGTCATGGAAATAGGAAAATTCCTCAATTTTATCCCAGGACTCGGAGGCTCCTATTTTGCCAATTCAAAGCTGAGCAACAACAGTCTCTGTCCAGTGTCGCACAGGGCGTAGGTAGAAAAGACGAGCAGTCGATTCCCTTGACCAGTCCGCAGAACGCATGATGTCCTCCAGGCGACAGCCAACTGCAACAGCCGAGGAAACCATGGCGGCCCGGACCGAGTGGGCCCCATAGGAGGCGGTATCGACTCCCGCCAGCTCCAGCAACCAGCGCACCCACCGAGCCAAGGTCGCTGAGGACACAGGGCGATGCGGTGCACGGAAAGACAGGAACAGGGGGGAAACGGCCCCAGTCCGGAAACCCACCAGTCGATCCTCATATAGTCGGAGACATCGAACCGGGCACAACAAGGGACGGTCCGGGTAAGATGGAAAAAACACAGCCGATATAGACGTCTTGGTACGTCTAGAGACGTCAAAGGTGACACCGTCCGGGCCAAAGGAACATGAAGGGTAATCCAGTGCCCGAACATCACCCACCCGTTTACAGGACAATAAGCAGAGAAGCATCACCAGTTTCGCCGACAACTGTCGCAGGGAAAGATCCCCGTTGTCCGGCCAAGTCTCCAGGAAACGCAAGACCCGGGAAACATCCCATGTGGAGGAGTACCGAGGGAGGGGGGGCCGCTCAAAGCGAGCTCCCCGCAGCAGACGGCAAACCAAAGGATGTTGACCCAGAGCCACACCGGCGAAACCAACATGACCCGCAGACATAGCCGAGCGGTACACATTCAGGGTGCGGAAAGCCAATCCAGAGTCGAACAGGGACGTCAGAAAGTCCAATGCCGAATTTAGAGAGGCTGAAACGGGATCCTGATGCCGTCCCAGACACCAGTCAGCCCATCTGCCCCAGGCAGAGCCGTACGCACTCCGGGTGCCAGGAGCCCATGCTTGCAATAGGAGTTCCCCAGTCCGGATCGAAATCTCTCGGCTTTGCCAGGCAAACCGGAAACCAGCCACGCTAGAAGATCCAGCTTGCCGTCCGCCACCAGAGGATGGGGCGCGTCCACCGCGTCCTGAAGGAGGTCTGGGCGGCGGGGTAGTATCCTGGGGGTATCGATCGCCAGTTCCAGGAGTGTCGGGAACCAAGGCTGAGTCGTCCAAAAAGGAGTAATCAGGACCAACGTCGCTCCTTGAGCCCGGAGTTGTCCTAGTGTCCGAGCAATCAGGGCGAAGGGAGGAAAGGCATAGTGACGTGCCTCGGACCAGTCTTGGAGGAAGGCATCGACTGCCAGAGCATCGGGATCCGGCCTCCAGCTGAAGAACTCCCGTAGTTGAGCGTTCAACCTCGAGGCAAACAGGTCCCAGCGGAGAGGTCCCCATAGCGAGTGAAGTTGATCGAACACTGAAGACGGTATCCGCCAGTCGCCTGGATCCGATAGGTGACGAGAATTCCAGTCGGCGATTTGATTGGAGAGGCCCGGGATGAACTGGGCTTGAACCCAGAGATCGTGGCGCAGGCAGTACCCCCAGAAGTCCGAAGCCATGAGAGACAGAGACTCCGATCTGGGGCCCCCCATGGCGTTGATATAACGCACTGCCGGGAAGTTGTCCAAGCGAAGTAGGATCGAGCGATGTGGGGAATTCTTGGTGAAACACCGTATGGCGAAGAAGCCCGCCAGTAGTTCCAGGACGTTGATGTGTCGAGTCTGTTCCGAGGGAGACCAGCGTCCCCCTGTCTCCGCACCGTCGCAGTGGGCACCCCATCCGAGGCCGCTGGCATCGGAGTCTATAGTGAGAGTCGGGGCCGGAGGAAACAAGTGTTTGCCGTTCCAAAGCACCATCTGGGAGATCCACCACGTCAGGTCCGACCGGGCGTCGTCCGTCAGGGACACCAGATCCGAGTACTCCGAACCCGCCCGGAGGGAACGGGCCTTCAGGCGTTGGAGGGCCCGATAGTGTAGAGGCGCTGGAACAATCGCCAGACGTGCCGCCGCCAGAAGACCTATCACTCTGGCCAAGATCCTCAGAGTAGGCGCTGAGTGTCGGAGGAGAGAGGAAGATTCCTTGCGGATGTCCCGAATCTTGGAGGGAGGCAGGAACAACCGGAGGTCGTGGGAGTCCAGGAGAAACCCCAGGAAGTCGATGCGGTGCGTTGGGAGCAATAGAGATTTCTCCGCATTGATCAAGAAACCCAGTTCTTGCAGGAGGGAGATCGTCCATTGAAGGTGCGTCAGAAGTGTGTCCCTGGACTCGGACATCAGGAGGATGTCGTCCAGGTATATAATCAGGCGGACCCCTCTGGTTCTCAGGGAAGCGACCACCGGCTTCAATAGTTTCGTGAAGCACCATGGCGCCGACGAGAGGCCGAACGGGAGGCACGTGAACCGCCACATACGATCTTGCCAGAGGAATCTGAGGAAATCCCTGTGGGTCGAGCAGATTGGCACCGTCAGGTATGCGTCTTTCAGGTCCAGTTTGACCAACCAATCGTCCCTCCGGAGGACATGTCGTAAGGTGTGAATACCTTCCATCTGGAAATGGCGGTAAACGACCGATAGGTTCAACTGTTTTAAGTTGATGACTGGGCGGAAACCCCCGCCCTTTTTGGCGACCAAAAACAGGTTGCTGAGGAAACCGTTCGTGGACGGTGGGGCGGGTTCGATCGCCCCTTTGGACAACAGGTCCCGAACCTCCGCCTGCACCAGCAAAACCTGGGCGTGCGCAAAGTGGAGCGGCGCGGGGGGTTGTGTCTGTGTAGGCGTGTCCACAAAGTCTATGGAAAACCCCCGTATCGTGGCCAGAACCCACGCATCGGTAGTGAGGCGCGACCACGCGTGCGCAAAGCTGGCCAGACGACCCCCGACCCTCTCCCTTGATGAAGGGAGAATTTGAAAGGTGCTCACCTGAGGGTCTGCGATAGGAGGATCTGCCTCCTCTATAGGTGTTTCCTCGCCAGGGTCTGGCTCTGGTTGGGAAGAACCGGGAGCCGGAGCTGGGGTTGTCAGCCGCATATCGAGCGGAGTTGAAGGCGGGGCCGAAGGAGCGGGGGTAACCCGCACGGCCGGCAGAACGACCCCGGTCTCTGCCGGCCCTGTGAGAGACCCGTCCTGGGAAGACTCTCTTCATCGTGGCTTCGACCTTGTCCAGCATAGAGAAAGACCCCACGTAGGTGTTGAGTTTCTTGGCAAATGGGTCGCCAAAGAGTTGGCCTTCCGCTTTGGCGCCCAAGTCGGTGGCGGCCATGTGGGTCAGATTAGTATCCATTTTTAGCAGGATAGTCTTTCTACGCTCTGAAGCTAGCGCAGCGTTCGCATTTCCTAACAAGCAGAGGGAGCGCTGTAGCCATTCCTCAATTTCAGAGGGATCTAGTTGGAGGTCAGATAATTTGGCGTGATTCACAATGTCTAGGACTTTCACCAAAGGGCCAGCCGTATCAAGTAATTTGTCCTGACAAGTTTTAATGGCAAAGTCTATGCCTTTCTTAGCCGACCAACCTTTGTTGGCGACAAACTGCTGGAAGGCTTCATCCACCTCGGGGGTGATACATGTCTTGCCAGCAGTGGTGGGCCGAGGGCATTCTGCCCGCAGGTTTAAACGGGTTGCTTTGTCAAGAGGGCAGCGCATAACGCTGTCAACCCAGCGTTCAATATGGGGTTGGGGGGTCCAAGCGGTAGAGCTTGGGTGGGAAATCTCACGGGGATTAAACATGGGATTTCCCGCTGGATCGTAAATAGTATCCCCAACCTGCATAGGGGGTGGCTCCACCATTAGGTCCTCATCATGGACCGGGGCGTATAGCGTTATGGAGTCATCTCCGTCATCGCCCTCAGGATCGCCTTCCCCTGAACTTGTCCCTCTTGGGACGAGACTCCAGGCTGACGCCTTGGGTCTTTTACTCTCGGCCGCATTGTGTGCCCCGCGGTCAGGAGCTCTCTTGCGAGAATCAGACTCGCTAATCAGTAAAGGCAATTTTACGGGGTTGCCAGCCCCTCCATAAGCACCAGGTGGATAAGGGATATGGGGATCATTATGCCCTAAGGCTGGTGGGTCTAAGACCCTTTGAGGGGAGGCGTCCTTAGATCGATCTCTGGGATGGGCAGGTTCTGAGACCTGGGGCACCTTCTCTGGCAGAAACGCGGAGCATGAGGCTACTTGGGGGGGCGCTTGGAGCGCGTTAACAGCTTCCTCCATGGAGCGTCTAAATGTATAGTGCATGTCTGCTACAGCTGCAGACATGGACTCAGTAATGGAGGAGCGGAGGGAGGCCTCGAGGGCTGCAAATTTAGATGAAGAGCTTGATTTTTTATGTTTCTTGGGCAAGGGAGGGTCAATCTCCTCAGGAGCCGCCGACACATTGGCCGAGCTGCACTCCGACCCGGAGCCCCGGGAGGGAGAGCGAGACATGCTGCGGTTTTGGGAGCTCGACATTCGTACCTCGTTTGTGGTGATTGCGTCTTAGGAAATGGCCGTCAGCGCGAGGGAAGTGGGCGTGGTTAAGCGCCGTCGTGTACCACGAGCGGGAAGCCCGCGAAACCTGAGAGGAAGCACGCAGCCGAAATTGTTTTTAGACTGTCCCCGAACGAACGCGGATGTCGTCCGAGCGGGGTCCAAAAAAAGCGCGCAAATACCGGGTCAGACGCGGGGACCTAGTTGGTCTCCCGGTAGGGCCCGGTGGGAAGCGCCGACCCCCGCGGCTAACACCGGAGGGTAGCGGCGTCCCCAGGCACAATGAGTTTGTTATTTAAATTCAAAGACACTAGATATTTTTACATAAAACATAAAATTTACAGGAGAAATTAGGAAAGCTACTTATCTGTTCGAAGAGCAGCAAAGAAAGAGGAGGAGCCTGTCTCTGGGCGGGACTAAGTGGACAGACTGGGAGAGGGTGTGGGCGTGTTTACCCCTGTTGTTGGGGAAGTTTTTGTTCTTCATACTGTTAAACCTTTGCTGCTATAAATAAAGTAAAGAAAGAGATGGCAAAATAGGAGCCTCCGAGTCCTGGGATAAAATTATGCGCGCAAACGTCCGTTAAATTTTGCGCATAGATTGTAATACCATCCGCGTACCAGCGCACAAACTCATTTGCGCTCACAATGTTAAGTATAGGACGCGCGCAGTACATTACGCTCGCAAAGGGTTCGCGCAGGTTCACCCGCGGTAAACGTTAACGCTAACGCGCATTTTTTGCGCGGACATTGTAATACGACGTTCTGCGCAAAGGGTTTTTCCCCTCGCGTTAATGCGTTTTTGCGCACGAGTTAACGTTTGTGCGAAGAATGTAATAGTGCCCATAATCTGTAGAAATGTTATCATGCTTTGGATCCAAATGCCGAAGAAGCCACATTGATTCTGCACAGAATTGTACATTTTCACTCGCATGTCGATGCAAACTTTGGATTTATGCACTAAATTATGAAGAATATCTGATTTACAAGAATTTTGTTTAAAGAAAGGTTTGTAGTCTACGTTAAAATTTGTCTAATCTTGTTTTTTCCTCTTTATTTTTTTTTAAACAAACCAGTAGGAGAACGCGCCCACTCAGATATTCAACAACTTTAACAGTAGAGCGCACATTTAGGCCAATGTCAGACGAACACAGTGATCACGTCCGTGTCGCCGCACAGTTTAACGCCCGGCGTAGCATAGAATCATGATCATTAGAGATCCACACACGAAGTACATGCGCACCGAACTGCACACGCACAACGCACATGGCAAACGGACGCAAGTTAGGCAAGAACGTAAAACCGCTAGACGGACGCAGAGTGCGCCATGTCTGCGTAGTGTTCTGTGTGAGTGATGGGGAGATGTCAGACGCAGCACATTTGCGACGCCCAGCACCATGACGCACACAATGACTTTTCATATCCTTTTCACATTTTTATCATTTTTCATATTCATTTTGTTTCCCATAATCGCCTTATTTTTTCTACGCCTGCCAAAAAGAAACGGACCGTGTGGTGTCTACAGTATCTTCCATCAGTACATCTATCCGTTATGCACGCACGCAGAATGCGCTCAGACTGCAAGATCAAATCAATTTTTCCAGAACTCAATTCGATTGAGCAAATGAGGGATCTGCTGGAACAGCAAAGCCGATCATGGAGGCCCCACATCGCAACTTGCAGGAGATAAGGGATCTTCTGCAACAGTCTTGGTGCCAGGTCCCACAGGACATGATCAGAGGTCTTGTGGAGTCCATGGCATAATAGAAGAAATATTCATCCAGAATCCTTAGAAGAATAGAGTAGCTAATATAGATATAACATGGGGGGATATTCACAGATCACCGAAATGTCGCTGACATTTTGGTGCTCTGTCGTCCCCGCACTTCAGGGACTCAAATTTCCCCACCCAGCGGTTAATTCACCATTCACCGCAGGGCCCCTGAAGTGGAGGGAACGGCCACTGAATGTCGCTGCCAACCAGCTGCAAACCCGCTGCCGCAAAGCCATCGCCCGCCGCCACCAACCCGCCAGACATCTGCCGCACTCCCACCAGAGGGATGTCAGACACAGCCGACAAGCTACCAATCACAGCGCTGAGTGATTGCAGTGTATATGAATTCTGTCCAATGGTATTTTACTACATAAATAAAGGTGTTATTCACAAAGAGCCGAATTGGCTCCGAAATGTCCCCGAACAGGGAATTTCCCTGTACTTTGCCATTTCGTGGCCATACGTCTAATCAGAGAGCAGGCAGTTCGCCAGATTTTGGCGAGTTTCCAGCCAGTATGATGCCTGTTCAACAGCAGTGAAATCCCCATAGAGAAGCAATGGTTAATCTATTCAGAGAACACCGAACAGCAGAGAAGAGTTGCCGAATTGCCCTGCTAAGGCTGCTATTCGGTGCTTTCATTCGACAGGTTTATTCAGGCGAATCCCATAGGCTTCAATGTTAAAAATATTCCCGTTTTAATCTAATATCTAATAAACCGTTTATTATAATATTCTGCGGTAAAAAGTCTCTTTATTTATAGATTTTTTTAGGATCTTTTAGGCATATTTTGGGATGTTTTTGCAAACATTTCTTTTCCATTTTTTAAAATAGTTTTTTTTCTTTTTTCTGTAACAGCCCTTTTTATTATCATTCATTGGATCTTATATGTAATTTTCAGACATTTTCGTTCTGTAGTTTCGTCATGTACGGTGACTTTTCGATTCTCTTTGAATAACCCTGTTATTTCTATACAGATATAATGATCCATGATGTTGAAGACATGAACGGGGTTTGGTTTTGAGCTTTTGTCTATATCTGTTAGTAATAATAAACAACGCGCTGAATCACTGACAAAAAGATGGATCTTTAATAACCTTAGTATAAGATTAGCTTTTTTTTTAAGGATGTCAAATTCTTGTTTTGTGCAAATGCCATTTGATTTTAAGACTGAATAATTTCAGAATAAACTTTTTCTTTTTAGATATTTTTTTACATATTTTTTCATCTGATGATTCATCACATTGCCGCGTTACAGACACATGAAAAGAAACCTGTATTTTAAAACTCAATTTTTATGTTGTGAAGGCTGACTCACCTGTCACTTTCCTGCCTGACATATAGTTAAGAAAAAAAATTGATTTGGTTAGTCACAGCAGAATCAATTGTTTCCAAAGGATGTGATTTCAGAAAACAAGAGAATGTCCCTGGAATTCCAGCGCCGCCAAACTCATAATGACCCGGCTTGGATAAGAGATGTAATATAGCCTTTCAGCAAGATTGACAAACAGGAAGAAAAACATCTGTAAAATTGTAAGAAAGTCGCTGACAAGTATTAACTTGTGCCATGCAAACTTTCTTTTATTAGGCTGTGGAACATATTCCAGACACAATGCAAAGAAACCATGCCAAAAGGCATGTCGGGTAAGGCCTGGGTCACACGAGCATTGATGGAATGTCCGTGAGAATGAAAGTTCCTTCCGCGCGGACACCTGTGTCACCAATTCGCTGAGTGCTCGTTAGTACACTCAGCCCTACAAAGCGTGAGTCTCCTATGGAGGATCATGCTTTGTAGACCCATCCAACGTCTGCTGTAGCGTTTCTACGGGGAGGATATCAGCATGCCCTTTGTAACATGTGATACTAGTACGCACAATACACTATGTGGCCCTCCCAGTTGAGCCGTCATAACGCCGCGACGGACGCTGGGAGGAGGGGTCGCTACTGATGCACTCAGTGCGCTCGTGTGACCCCAGCCTAAATGCCCAGTGAGCTGCAGTGTCTGTGTGCCACATTAAAGTCACAATACCTGCCCAAGCTTGGGGCTGTCTTTGGGGCACCTGATCTTTCTCAACTGGCCATGGATGATGCACAGCAGCATTTCCGGAACGGTATACTTTAGCGTGTCCTTAACATTAAGGATCTAGAGGCTAATATTGAGCCGGCCAATACAACTCAGGCTGCATTTGTTTTTTATTTATTGGCTCCATATTACTAGCTCGGCTGAAACAGAAGTCCATGTAAAATGTCATAAAGTTTTTATAAAATAAGTAAATTCCAGTGTTTAACCACTTGACTGTGGGTGACGTGTTGACTGTATCCTCTGATTTCCCGCTAGATGAGGAGGACGCGTTTGCATGTCATCGCAGTCCCATGGCTTGGGGCCAATCGTGGACTTCTGGGGCTGTGGGGCTGCCAGATTTCACAGCGAGGGCGAGGAGTAGGTGGTTATAGGGAACCAGCAGGACGTGCTATGCTGGACCATGGTGTTTACACCCAACTGCCATGAGGACGGCATAGCACATCCTGCGGCAGGGAGGCTTAATTTAACTCCAGTTGAAAAAATGGTGGAAACTGCAGTGAACTACAGTGGAACATAATAATAATAATAATAATGTCTTTGAGCAACAAAATTCTTCATCTAATGATATCTGAAATAGTCCCCTGTATAGGAGTTTTAAAAATGCTCAAAAACCCTGACTGAGGTAAAATGATGGGGATTCAGTTCACAAAGAAGGTGGTCAATAATATGGAGTGCTCTTTCTTGGTGTTTTGTATTTAATGTCTTAGATACACCCGCTTAGTTTTGAGGTTGAGTGGAACCTTTTGCTGTTTTGTATTTTATATATAGGGAGCTGACAACTCTCATTTGGTGTGCACCCCTCCCTGTTCACAGGTGCTCCACCATGACAGCCTTTAAAGGCCTCGAGCTGCCGGGGAGCTCCAGGGTGAGTGGATCCTGTAAGTGCAGACTCGGTCAAGTAAGTTAGGACCTGTCAACGATGGGGTACATTGGCGACTGTGACAGGCTTAAGCAAATTATGATCATAACTTTGTGAACTGAATCCCCATCATTTTACCTCAGTCAGGTTTTTTGAACATTTTTAAAACTGTGTTTTTTTGTCACAGAAAATGATGGAAGCCGAGCTAGTAATATGGAGCCAATAAATAAAAAACAAAAGCAGCCTGAGTTGTATTGGCCGGCTCAATATTAGCCTCTAGATCCTTAATGTTAAGGACACGCTAAAGTACACCGTTCCAGCAATGCTGCTGTGCATCATCCATGGCCAGTTGAGAATCACTCTCACCTTGCAGTCCATCACTCTCACCTTGCAGTCCTCTCCTCCTGTTTCCAACCCCAACCCTCCCAGATTGTGAGTTCCTACGGGAATAGGGCCCTCATCTCCTCCTGTACTGTTTGTCAAATGTTGTTCGATGTATTGTAACCCTGTCTATACTGTGCTTATTGTACAGCGCTGCGGAATATGCTGGCGCTTTATAAATAAAGAACAATAAGAAGAAGAAGATGAAGAAGGTGGCACTGGTCAATAATATGGAATGCTCTTTCTTGATGTTTTGTATTTGATGTCTTAGATGCACCCGCTTAGTTTGGAGGTTGAGTGCAACCTTCCAGTGTTTTGTATTTTATATATATATATAGTTGTAGTTTTCCCTTAAGATAAAAAAACAGGAAATGAATAATGATCTTGTGGAAACCCAGTCTATATGTAATTATTGCGAATGTGGACGTGGTATTGTGATTTACTATTTTAATGACATACAGCAATAAAGAGGTTGTTTTGAGTTCAACCCTGTAATATGTACGTAACGCAGAAAGTGTATTACATTTATTGACGTTGTTTACAAAGCTTCCTTATAGTAGGAGGTAATCGTCACCATTATAATTGCCAGGACAGGAACTAATACAGCATAATCTGAAAGGGAAGGGAACCGCTAAACGACTTGTTCTTCATTTCCTGAATATGTTTCGCATCACATTTCTATTTTAAATATTTTCTAAATAAAAGTATAATAATATTCTTTGGGGGATTTGACCTAAGGTTTACTGAGTGCATTGTGTATATCACTTAACCCTTTCTATACCATCAAGTGTACTTGATGTTCTACATCAATGAGTCTTCTTCTGCCTTTGTTTGAATTCCCCTCTCTGGATCACACGTCTACTGTGGTTGCAACAACGGTGATTTTCATCACAGCACTGGTAAACAGAGGCGAATAGTGTAAAACCCTCATAATTTATCCGAAAATGGCTTCAAAACTGATTTAAAATTCCATCCAGTGATCCAGACAATTGCAATGCCTGCTCCGATCACGCGATAACTTAACCTAAGGTCCACAGGGTATGGAAGATCAATCCATCTCATATGTATGTAATATTAGGTTATGTTTCTTATTGTTTAACTGTGTAAGAATATGCAGCAAATATGTGTTCTATAGATATTTTTGGGGGTTATATTTATTCTGTCAGATTCTCACTGGTTTCCTGGACATGTAATACAGTGGTACCTCGGTTCACAAACTTAATTGGTTCCACGACTCTGGTCGCGAACCGAATTGGTCGTGAACCGAATCACATTTTCCTATAGGGTTCAATGTAAATCAGGTTAATCCGTTATGAACCATATGGGGGAAAAAAATGTAACCGCAAAGATATGAAACAAATTCAGTAACGCTCTGCACATCCTTGTCACCTTCAATAATGCTCTGCACATCCTCGTTACCTTCAATAACGATCTGCACATCCTTGTCACCTTCAATAACACTCTGCACATCCTTGACACTTTCATTAACCCTCTGCACATTCTTCTCACCTTCAATAACGCTCTGCACATCCTTGTCACTTTCATTAACGCTCTGCACATTCTTCTCACCTTTAATAACGCTCTGCACATCCTTGTCACTTTCATTAACGCTCTGCACATTCTTCTCACCTTTAATAACGCTCTGCACATCTTTGCCACCTTCAATAACGCTCTGCACATCCTTGTCACTTTCATTAACGCTCTGCACATCCTTGCCACCTTCAATAACGCTCTGCACATCCTTGTCACTTTCATTAATGCTCTGCACATCCTTGCCACCTTCAATAACGCTCTGCACATACTTGTCACTTTCATTAACGCTCTGCACATTCTTCTCACCTTTAATAATGCTCTGCACATCCTTGCCACCTTCAATAACGCTCTGCACATCCTTGTCACTTTCATTAACGCTCTGCACATCCTTGCCACCTTCAATAACGCTCTGCACATTCTTGTCACCTTTCTGTGCTTTCTTTTTCCCACCACGCTGGTTCTGCACTTTCTTGGGAGCCATGCTGGATTTAATACAGTAATACTGAACAGTACTGTGCTACAAAGCACACAAAAAAAGCTTCACAGTAGCCCTGTCTGCGACTGTGATCTCGAGTACAGGACGTACAGAGTGGGGAAGATGGCCCGGGTCGTGTTCGTAACCCGAGGCGGAGTTCGTGAACGGAGGTAAAATGTTGACGAACTTCCTGGTCGCAAACCGAATTGTTCGTGAACAGCGCGTTCGTAAACCGAGCTACCACTGTAAATCTATGCTGATGGTCAGTGCATGTAAAGTACTGCCCTGCTGCAGTATGTAGCGTCTATACACTGCATATAGGAACTCCATTCATAAATGAAAGTAGATTCACAAATGAACAGCCATAATTATCTACCTGATTTCCCTCCTGTAATGTCTACATGTTACAGGGCAGCTCCTTCCCTGCGCTCCCCCTCTGCATAGTAATATGGGTCCAAAAAACATGGCAGATCTAGCAAGCAGATAGATGGTGTCATGCGCCCGTGTGATGAGCTTGTGTTTGAGTGTGAAATGTGTCAGTTTAATAAACCTGTGTAGTTGTAATTGTGTGTTTTTATGTATATTCCCTCTGCATGTCTTACTCTGGATATGATCGGGAATACCGGGAGATACCAAAAGGACAGCCTGGTGTTTGTCCAGTGGAATAATTTAGTATTTGTGAAATCATTTCTGGACAGGTTTATTAGACAGCACAACTAAAGTCCAGCAACGTTTTGGCAAAGAGCCTTTCCTGTAGTTGTGCCGTCTGAGTACCAAACCAGTTCTTCTTCCTTTCTGTGGATATCTTGAAGGTGGCTGGTCCATTGACCCTGGTGGCAGCTCCCTGGCCTTGTATGATGGGATTGCAGCTCTAACTTGTGGAATTGCTAGTATTAAAAGTCTACTCATCATGACTTTAGTGTTTTAACCCCTTCACTCCCGATATTGAGATATCTCGATCTGGAGATCTGCAGCCCCAAAGCAAATGAAATTCTTTTGCAGCAAACAAATTTCATTTTCTTTTGGGCTGCAGAAGGTGCCCCAAATTTTAGCCCTGCGGGCATAATGCCCAAACAGCTAAAACTTCGTAAAATGGGCTGATGATGCCCTGACATCGGACATTCAGCAACCGTTGCAGGGAAGAAAAAAGACCCGAGCTGCAGCAGTAACGGCTGGAACTCAATTTGACAGTAGATGGCGCCATCTACTGGCTAAATAGGTTATTTAGCATAAGAAATACATTGGGGATATGCCCTCATATTTCTTACTGTATAATTAATTAAAAATTATTTTACAAAAAAACACTGGTTCCTGAAAGTTTCTTTTGGAAATCACTTGGTAGTGAAGGGGTTAAAGTGGTCAGGATGTGAGAAGTGCCCCCCTTCTCTCCCTCCTGCTGCCCTGATCTGGCAAAATTTCTGGGTGAAGTGGAGGAGTTTCCTCTACCCCACCCAGCATCACCAGCAGCCGGGATTTTGAATTTCCCGGCTGCCCATCACCAGATAGGTCGCTAGCGACATCAGCACGCAGTGAGCATGTGACATCACCCTCTCTTAGACTGCCAATGTCAGCACACATTCTTAGAGAGGTAGCGATGAATCTGTTCTACACATGCGCACACATCTATGATGCATTGTTCTTCTCAAGCACTATGGAACCTGGGTGGTACGTAAAGGATGCGAGCCCCAAATAATAAACAATTTACAGATCCTACATTATGCAGATTGCATAACAAAGCTACAGGGACTTAAACATTCATATGCCCCTGAGCTGTAGAGGAGGAGCTGCACCCGCCGGCAAACATGAGCTGAGGAAATTAACCTAAAAAATAAAATAAATAAAAAAATAGGCAAAGACTGTTAGCGACATCTGCCCAGTTATTTAACGGCAAAAAGTGAGCTCTGTTTTTAATAGCGTATCCCTTTAAATCATTTTTGGACATTTTTCCTTAAAAGCAAAAATACGTTTTCACTTATTACAAAATTGTTTTTAATACTGGCTTGAAAATACCAACAAATGTTGCGCCTTCAGTGTCTGTTTTATTTTTAATATGTTTTTGTCCCTTTATCTGCATTTACCATTATTCTGATACTATCTTGCTTTATTAGTGCTCCCAAAATCCAGCTGAATTAACCAAGGCCGACATGCATTTATATTTTGTGTTTTCTTCTCCCTAGAGTCAAACGGGGAATGAAAGAACACGGCGCATTGTATCTCTGAAAAGTTATGTTATTTGGCTATTTTTTTTAAATCCATCCTAAAAATAAAATCTAGAGATATGGATAAAACCTGTTTCGGCAGAGAATGCGATCGCTTTAATCTTCTATATCTATTAAAATTAGATGTGCCAGAATATCCTTTTAAGCCTACCCTTTGACATTTGATTTTGCTTATTGAACTTTGCTAGATTGTTGCCAAGCTTGATTATTTGCTTACCTTCTGTTTTTAGCTCTCGGTGCCTAGAAAGCGCTAGAGTTGCAGAGGCTGGAACTGGACGTCTGCCAGCACTTGCTTGTGTTATTAAAACATATATAGCTTGAAGATATTCTGCAGAGTTGGCGAGTAGCAAAACAAGAAGCAACAAAAACACGGCAAACAAGTTAAGGTGAACGTAAACAAGAACATAAGAGAGCCCCGATTAAATAAAACAACGTTTTCCAGGAAATGGGGACACAACAAGCAAAGCGTCCGGAGGAATCCTGGGGTTAGGCAGATATCTGATAAAAAATTTAAAAAAAAATAGAAAAGGGTCGGAAGAGGGTGAAGAGGACTGTTATCTCAGCATGTTACATAGTTACATAGGCTGAAAAAAGACGTGCGTCCATCGTGTTTAGCCTCTCACACATCACCTACTGCTGTTGATCCAAAAGAAGGCAAAAAACCCAGTCTGAAGCGCTCGCCAATATGCAACATACTTGGAAAAAATTCCTTCTTGACCCCAGATGGCGTCAGATTTCTCCTTGGATCAAGAAGCTTTTACCCACATATTAAATATTATGACCCTTAATTATAGACGTGCATTCGTTTCAGAAAATTCGTAATTCGGAACAAAATTCACTAATTCGGAATTCGAATAACTTCCAAATTAACGAATCGATACGATACGAATTCGAAACTAAACGAAACAGTATCTAACAAATTTAATTTGTTTTTTCTGAGTCATCATAATTTGATAAAAAAAATTGTGTTCCGAAATTCGAATCGATATTCAATTATCAAATCGATATCGAATTGATATATCAAATATCGAATTGATATTTCAACTATCGAATTGATATTAAATTAAAATACATACAATACAAGAATACAGTCAGCAAACAACTTTATGAAACAAATTACTTTTGTTTCACAAGCACCTTAATATTTAACCCTAGATTGTCTTTTAACAGCAAAATTTGATTAATTGGAATTTTATTTAGTGATCCAAAATTCGAATTGATATCAACTATCAAATTGATCTTAATTTACAATACAAGTAATAGGACTTTATGAAAACAAATTAATTTAATTTCACTGGTTTGACTCAAATATTAAATCTGTGACACAGCTTAAAATTGAACCCTAGATTGTCTTTTTTAACAGCAAAATTTAATTAATTTGGGGTTTAATTTAGTGATCCAAAATTCGAATATATATCAACTATTGAATTTGATATCAAATTTCAAATTGATATCACTATCAATTCGAATTATATGAAATTTGAATCAATACGAAATTTCGAATCGATGCAAAATTTCAAATCAATACGAAATTTTGAATCGATCGAAACGAAATGAGAAATGAAATTCCGAAAACGAAATTATTTAGAAATTAAACAAAACTAAACAAATTTTTCAGCCGTGCACATCCCTACCCTTAATATTATGTTTTTTGCAGGAAGTCATGCAGTTGTTGTTTAAAATTCTGTACAGTCTCTGACCCAACCACCTCAACAGGCAGATAATTCCACAGCTTTATTGTTCTCCCTGTAAAACAACCCTTCCTATGCTTTAGGCTGAATTTCCTTTCGTCCAGTCTAAATGGGTGACCTTGTGTCCTGCGTATACACCTATTAATTAATAGGTTTCCAGATAACGGTTTACAATGCCCTCTTATATATATAACAATACTCAGATAGTAAATAGTGGGAGTTTAGTTCACCAAATATGATCATATCTTGCTTAAGCCTGTCACAGTGTTGATTACAATTATGATGTATTTCTTAGATTTTAGCTTTATAAACCGGGGCCGTTATACTTGCTGGCTCACGCATTAAAGCGAAAAGGAGTTATTCAGAGAGCACCGAAATGTCACCGTCATTTTTGTGCTCTCTCGTTCCCCTCACTTCAGGGATTCAAGTTCCAGATTCAAGATTCAGCAATGCTGAATTCACCGCAGGGTCCCCGAAGTGCAGTGCTGACGCAAAACCGCTGATTTAAAAAAAAAGAAAAACACAGCAAAACCTTATCTTAATGATTTGATAAGTCGAAGGGAACTCACACAAATTTTCAAATCCGATTTGCGCAATTATTAGATCAAATCCGATCCGATAAGCCGCTGCAAACCCGTTGAATGCATCTGGAAAAAGCTGACGTTCCGCCGAACACAGCGCTGACCAGCACTGGAAAAAGCCGACAAGCTGACGAACTAGGTAAAAAAAAAAAAAGAAACGATTGAAAGTGTCAAATTTGATACGCTGTTTGCAAAAAACTACTAGACGAAAATGTCTGGAATTAACAAATAAGGTCCTATGAGTAATAATCAAAAGGGCTGTTACAGAAATTAAAAGCTATTTTAAAAAAAACTGAAAAAGTTTTGCAAAAAATCCAGAATAATGCCTAAATAATTCTAAAAAAATCAAATAAAGAGACTTTTTGCTGCAGTTTAAAAGAATAAACTGTTTATTAGATATTATTTAAAAATGGGAATATTTGTAACATTGAAACCTATGGGATTCGCCTGATTAAACCTGTCGAATGAAACCACCGAACATCAGGGCATTTCACTGACATTTCTCTGCTGTTCGGTGTCTCTGAATAGATTAACCATTACTTCTCTATGGGGGATTCCACTGCCGTCAAACAGGCACCTTATTTTGCTGGCAATTCGCCAAAATTTGGCAAACTGCCTACTGTCTGAATAGCTGAATGGCCACGACATTGCACCGTATGAGGAAATTCTCTGTTCGGTGCCAGTTCGGGGCCAGATCGTCTCTTTCCGAATAACCCTGCTAGAGTGGAATAGGGCCCACTCTGTATAGTAATTTATTACTTAAATCCTAGAACAGAAAATACAAAATCCCACTTTCTTTGATCAAAGTAATATATCAATTACTGTAATACAATTAAGTCGGCACTTCATCTTATTCCGCTTAAAAAAAAAAAAACGATGATAAAAAAAAAGTACGACTCAAATTATTTTCTAAATGTGATTAAATTTGAATGTACTGTTATAGCCAGCGGGACGCGCAGCGTTTGGGTAATTTATGGGACGCACAATCTTAACGCGTAATTATTTTCTGTCACTAATTCTGTGAAATTAAGAAGCGAACATGCGAAGACTACTCCAGCGGATGATTTGTATCTTATCAACCGCTGGGTTTTCTTAACCTGTTTCAGTCAAACGTCTCGTTTCTGCATCTCGTATAATTATCGAAATATAATCAATGCGAGAGGGGAAGATGCATTAAACAGAATGAAGGAACGCGCAGCGTATTAGGGAGAGTATTAGCAAGAGGGCTTCTTCTTTTTCTGTTTCTAAGCTAAGCAGATGAGAGTATCGTTGAGTAATTGGCACGGAGACGCGGAGCTTTTAACTGTAAGTGGTTGGTTCCAATCTGACTCTGCATAGAACTGGCTGAATATCATTAGGAACTGACAGCTGATCGATGACCTACGTGAAATTAGTAGGTGGCCTCCATCCAGAATTTACTGAACTGGTTACCGTACCAGGGAACTACAATTAAATCAGCTCTCTGGTTTCCCGTGTCAGCAGACTTGCTAGATTTCAAACCAGATTAACAATTCGAGAGCCGATCCGCAAAAATAAAAAAATAAATAAAAGCATGCTGCTCTTCGAGGAATGTCACAAACTAAAAAAATATATATATATATATCATGAATTTGCTATTTTTAATAAGACAGAAAGATTGAAACTAAACTTTTTTACGGTAAATTTTGACCCAAATCATGCGATGATTCTATAAATGTTCCTAGAAACCATGGAGAAATTAAGTCGCTGTCGATCCTTCGCCTCTGACTTCCTACAAAATGGTTTTTAAGATTTATATGAGCGTAGTATACTGCTCTACATTATAAAGTTAATGGGCCCTATTACATTCTCAACGCAAGAACGCACTCTAAACGCATGTTTTTTTGCGGGAAGCGTTAAACGTTAACGCATAAAAATCACCGCTGGAATTGCATTCTTCGCGCATTTTTTCATCCGTCGGGAAATTGCGCTTGTAAAAAGACGCGCAAAAATGCGCGAAAGTACCATTGTGCTCAGAAATCAGTGAGCGCAATGTAATTTTTTACTGGAGTCCGTCATTTTTTGCGGACTACGCACAACAGACATACATTTTGACGGAGGACAAGGTAGTGGCCGCCATTTTTGACGGATCTAGTAAAAAAAAACGTGCACATCGACGTTCTCCGTTGAGAATCCGCAGTTTGGTACGGTCAGGTTGTTACAGTTTGCCGTTACCACCAGCTTTTCAAAGACGTTAAAATTCTGCGCGCAAACGTTGTCCGTTAAATTTTGCGCTACGACTGTAATACCATGCGCGTACCAGCGCACAAACGCATTTGCGCTCACAGTGTTAAGTATAGGATGTGCGCAGTACATTACATTCACGCAGGGTTCGCGCAGGTTCACCTGCGGTAGACGTTAACGTGCATTTTTTGCACGGACATTGTAATACGACGTTCTGCGCAAAGGGTTTTGCCCCTCGCGTTAATGCGTTTTTGCGCGGTAACGTTTGCGCGAAGAATGTAGTAGAGCCCAATATTTATTAAATGAATTGAGACATTGTGAAAGGTGATAATAGCTTATAGAATGCCCAGCCAATGAAAAAATGGCACCACCTACCGTACAAGCCTGATCTGGGGCTGCATCAGTTATTCAGGTCTAGGATTAGCAACATTATCAGGGATATTCACAGAGCACGGAAATTCCACCAGAATTTCGGTGCTCCTTCGTTTCTACCACTTCGGGGAATCAAATTCCCCAACCATAGCGGTTTATTCAGGTATCACCGCAGGGTCCCCGGAGTGAAGGGAAAAGTCGGGGACCGGATCCCAAAAACCGCCGCAAAACTGCTGTTTCGAACACAAAAACCGCCGTAAAAAAGCCGAAATACTTCCGAACGGAGCACCGACCAGCTGTTGGAAAAAGCCGTAAAGCATACGTACAGGGTAAAAAAAAAAAAATCATCACACGATTGAAAGTGTCAAATTTGAAACGCTAGAAATTACTAGACGAAAATGTCAGGAATTAATATATAGTTACATGGGACATATAAGGTCCTATGAATAACAAATAAAAAGGTCTGTTAAAGAAAAAAAAAACGCTATTTAAAAAAGCTAAATAAAAAATATTAATCGAAAAAAAATTTGCTGAAAAAATACAGAAAAATCCCTAAAACATCCTGAAAAAAAAAAATATAGACTTTTTACTACAGATTAAAAGAATAAATGGTTTATTTGATATTGGATTAAAATGGGAATATTTTTAACATTGAAACCCATGGGATTCGCCTGATTAAATCTGTTTTATGAAACCTCCGAACAACAAGGCATTTTACTGACATTTCTCTGCTGTTCGGTGTTCTCTGAATAGATTACCCATTGCTTCTCTATGGGGATTTCCCTGCCGTCGAACAGCACTGTATTTGCTGGCAACTTGCAAAATGTGGCGAACTGCTTGTTCTGTGAATAGCTGAATGGCTCCGAAATGTCACCATATGGGGAAATTCCCTGTTTGGTGCATTTTCGGGGCAAGTTCGAATCTCCTGACAGATTGTTTTTCCATCAATAGATTTTTTCTTTCCTGATGGCGCCGTCATATTCCAAGATGAATTAGAGTATATAAAAACGTGCAGGTGTGACCTAAATTAAAAAAAAAATAATAATAAAAAAAAAATAGCGAGGATCCCTAATGAAAAGTATCTTAGGGAAACGCAAAACATAAGGCGTAAAGGTCAGCGAGCTGTTAGCAAAAAGGACCAAAATCCTCCACCATAACAAAGAATGGTCGTGAGGGCTGACAAAAGATACTATTTTATGTATTTCTGATCAACTCTCACATCCATTCATTGTTATGGTGGAGGATTTTGGTCCTTTTTGTTATTTAAATTAAACTGAATAGTTCAGCGAAATATGTGCAACAATTCCCTAATTGCTCATAACAAATAATAATAACATTTGCACAAATAAAACATCCAAATTATGTGCCACGTAGCAGCCATTAGTTCATATAAGTGAATAATACATGTAATTTGTGACATATAACAAGAATATAATGTGTACATTGATAATCAAATTGCGCAGGCATTAACTAAAGAGTATAAAAGCGTGAAGCTGAAAAAATACTTGTATATAATCAATGCTGGTGCGTCCTTTTTATTCTCTCTGTGTCTGTCAAAGCCAAAAAATAGACACAGCATAAAAAAACAGTGTAGCCTGAAAAAGAGCCAATCCAACTATGGGCCCTATTACATTCTTCGCACAAAAAAGTGCGCGTGTGCAAAAAATGCATTAACGCGAGGGGCAAAACCCTTTGCGCTGAACGTCGTATTACGACGTTCACGAATACGATGCGCGTTAACGTCTAACGCGAGTGGCCCTGCGCAAACGAAAGTTTGTGCGCGCATCCCATACTTAACATTGTGAGCGCAAATGCGTTTGTGCGCTGGTACGCGGATGGTATTACCATCATTGCGCAACTTTTTGCGAACGACGTTTGCGCGCAGAATTTTAACGTCTTTGAAAAGCTGGTGGTAGCGGCAAGTCGGAACATTCTGGCCGAAACCAAATACACCGGCACGAAAAAAAAAATACAGCACAGTATAGTTACACATTCTACACATACCCAAACAATAAAATTGAGTGGTTGTGCGTGTTTTTATTATTGCTGCAGCATATATACACAGATTGATTTTTACAGGCACAAAAACTGAACGGGAGACAATTGTGGTTCTTAATTCTGATTGGCTGAATCGCGTGAAAAAACAGTCTGCACACCGATTTCTGCGCGCAGCATTAATTTGCGCTAGTTTTTGCTCGTCTTTTTTACGAGCAATATTTTCGGACGGATGAAAAAATGCGCTCGGATTGTAATACCTGCGTTAATTTATGCGCGTTAATGTTTAACGCTGCACACAAAAAAAAGCGCTGCACGTACGAATTTGCACGGAGAATGTAATAGAGTTAAAAAAAACTCACATTCCACAGAGCCTAGTCAATCCCGGCTCTGGGGTGTAGCGTCTCTGGCCAAATAGAAATTGGCACAGCGCTTCTTATATGGTGTAGATCACTTTAAACGAAGCACAAACAAAGAGACAGTGTTCCCATAGCGTAAAATCATATACATCACAGCAGAATCAGAAATGAAGTTGCACTCACCAATTCTGGAGCCTCATAGGTCTATAGGCTCATATATGTCACCTTTAGCACTCTTGTGGTGAGTGTCCGTCCCCTCTGGTTATGGGTTCTTTATTCAGAAATCATACAGGATGTAGAAATAAAAAATCAAGGGTAGTATTACAATCCTGCCTCTTAAACGGGGATGCAAAGGAGGAAAACCTGCACCTGCAGGTTTCTCCTTAGCGTCCCTGTTTTAGCTGCATATTATGGGGCAGGCGCTAATTCAGCAGCCTGGCCCATAACGCAGCTCTAAGGCTGAGGATACTCGAGGCAGCGCTAATTCGCTACCGTGAGCATCCCCTCCATGGAGTCCGTAGGACTTTGACTGCAAGGTTACATGACCTGTAAGATCTCGCCACTTGTTTGATCCTGCAGGGCCGCAGAGTGATTTGCAGAGGGAGACTGGAGACTTTTTTCCACAGTCTAACTCTGCTCCCGATGGCCAGAAGAGGTGGATCGGGCCGCCGTTCTCACATCAGGATGAGAGGTGAGTATCTGATTTTTGGGGGGATTTGTAGCAGGTGATAAATGACTCTCTAGAAGTGGTATCAGTTAGCACCAGCTCCAAGCTGAGGTTAACTTTTGAGTTAACCACAGCAGGACGTAATTAGCAGTAGGACTTTGTAATCCTAATGCTAATTAACTCTTTGCGCTCCCCATGTTAAGCATAGGGAGCACATACAGTAAGCTCGCTCTGAAAAGCGCAATCTTAGGGCCACTTGACCGAACATTAATGCTCACACAGCTGAGTGCTAACGTTAGTGTTAAGAATGTAATATTGCACCAAAAGGGGCACCTTGGGATCAACCCTGCAAACACACACAATGAGTAATGATAGTAGCTGAGCATCATTGGAGATGCAGTTCCGAAACATCTGGAGAGCCAAGGAGGAGCACCCATGACTTACAGGATAGCAGAGCACTGCTCCTACACATATTTTGCTGGATCTCCATACCAGTCAAGAAAGCATGGACTTAAAAAAATGTCAGCTTGGGGATTTTTTCTCAAACTGGGCAAATTAGTTAAGAGGGGGCTGATGGTGGAAGGGATATGGAAGATAACTTGGATGTGCATGGATCCTAGTTGGCAGATCCCTCATCACTGGAGCAGAGTCAACTACAAAAGTGATATTTCATTAAGCCATGTCGTATGTCACTGGCCCTTATGATCATGGATGGATTTGCAGCTTAATACATGGAAAGTATTTCTTTTCATATGATGTTCAGTATAAAGGCACTTATTAATTCGGGACACCCCTATTGCCCAGAGCCAGTGCAGACTCCTTGAATTTATTGAACATTTAATTATTAATCTAAGCTTATAAATCACATATCCTATAGGTACAGTGTAATTATACCGTATCACATAGACATGCTCCCTGCCGTGTTATCCTAAACCATTATTTATTGCTGTGTTTTCTCATTCGCTGGAGTGTTTGTCTACATTCCTGATACATACTCACAAACCACAACAATGTCTGTAATTTATCCCCATGCACTTATTACTCACGTATACCGGAATCTATCACAACAAGCTGGTTCGTTCATTAAAATGGGAGCTGCTGGTAATTGAAAAACAAATTGATAATATTATTCCAGAGCAGCAGAACTAAATGAAAAAAATCCTCTAAACAACCTGGCTGTTAGTTTATGTCCATAGTTTTGTTTCTTGTTTTGTCTTAGACTGTTTGCGTGAATAACTGTCATTGTTATTGTTTGCATGGCACGCTATGCTCTACACATACTGGAAAAATACAGACAAATATAAGAACATATATTTCAGGTAAGTACGACACATTCTATTCACTTGCAAGCAGTCATATTATACAGCACTCATACACACTCACTCCCGGAACCCAAAACGCCTCTTCGGCGCGTTCAACTCCCTTCTCCGTCCTGCTGTGGCTGTTCTTCACACTGTACTCAATGCCGAAGACCTAGCGTGCTTTTTCACAACAAAAATATAACAGATAAGAACCGAAATCTCCACAATGCTGTTATCATCCACGCAGTAAGATGCTAATCATGTCTATCCTCACATGTTTAACTTATTCCCTTCTACGACTGACAAAGAGGTCTTTACATTATTACGATCCTCTGCTCCCACTACCTGCCCCCTCAACCCTGTTCCCTCACATTTTACCAAAACACTTTCTGTTCTTTTGTGCCGTCCTTGACCCACACCTTTAATCTGTCCTTAACCTCTGGGGTCTTCTCCTTCCTCAAACATCCCATGGTAGTCCAGATCGTAAAAAAGCCATCTCTGGAGCCAACTGCTCCCTCCAACTGCCGCCCCATGTCCCTGCTCTCTTTTGACTCCAAACTCCTCGAAAAGCTTGCGTATGCACGTCTGACTACCTCCAACACTCTTTCCTTGACTGTACTCGACGGAAACGGCTCTTGCGAAACTGACCAATGACCTTGCAACTGCTAAATGTTATGGTGCTACTCTCTGCTGATCCTTCTTGACCTCTCTACCTCCTTTGATACAGTTGACCACTTGCTCCTCCTTTAACATCTTAGTGAAATAGGCTTTCAGGGTACTGTTCTTCCTACCTGTCCCAAAGATCGTTTAGTGTCTCATTTGCTGGAAGTACCTACTCTTGGCAGCCCCAAGATTGCCCCAAGGTTCACTGCAAACATTAAAATACTATTAAAACATTAATAATAGTGGACGTTTCGACCCTCACAAGAGTGTTTTTCAATCTTTAGTTTTTTGAATAAATACACCCCAGTGAGACTAGAGACATTGATCCGCTATTATAATTATTAAAAGAAAAAAGTTAAGTTTTATGGATGTCCTTGTCAATGGGCCTCTTCCAGCCCCATCTACTAACTGGCGTGCGCCACTTACCATTCGCTGTAGTGGGATGGCCAGGTTCAGGCCATCCCCCAGCAGCCAAAGATGCGCGACACGCATCCACTGTGTGGGCAGGCCGAAGGAGGACCCACTGCAGCAGTTGGCTAGTGGGGTATACTAGCACACCCTGGCCGAAGTTTAAAGCCCTCCTGCTGGGCACCACCTGTTCATTCACAAACATTTTTCAGCACTTGATATGTTGTAAACAAATTGGCTTGTGACGAGAGTCACCTTGAACTTGGGGTACATGGACCTAGAGATGCATTATTGAAGGCCACAGGCAATTGCATTCGACTTGTTAGCAAAAACAAAAAAGGGAAGAAACCACTGTGGTACTCTGCAGAAGTGGCCAAAATAGTGAAGAACAAAAAGACAGCATTCAATAATTATAAAACAACTCAGAGTGAAGAAGATAGGCAAACCTATCAGATTAGGCAGAAAGAGGCAAAGCAATTTATAAGAGCTTCCAAAGCACACGCAGAAGAGAAAATAGCTCAGTCAGTAAAAGAGGGGGACAAAACATTTTTTAGATACATAAACGAGAAAAGAAAAGTAAAAGAAGGATTAGTTAGATTAAAAACAAAGGAAGGAAGGTATGTAGAAGAGGATAAAAGTCTCGCTGACTGCCTCAATGAATATTTTTGTTCAGTCTTTGCAGAAGAAAAGGAAGGAAAGGGACCTCAGTTAGGAGGAAACACTAACAAGACAATTACATATGAGTTTACAGAGGAGGAGGTTCTACAGCAGCTGTCTAAAGTAAAGACAAATAAGTCAATGGGGCTGATGGGATCCACCCTAAATTATTAAAAGAGCTCAGTGATGTAATAGCAAAGCCGTTAACAGATTTATTTAACCAATCCTTGCTAACGGGAGTCGTCCCAGAAGACTGGAAATTAGCAAATGTTGTGCCCATTCACAAGAAGGGTAGTAGGGAGGAATCTGGGAACTATAGGCCAGTTAGTCTTACGTCAGTAGTGGGGAAATTAATGGAAACCATGTTAAAGGAAAGGATTGTTGAACATCTAAAAACACATAGATTACAGTATAAGAAACAACATGGGTTTACCTCAGGGAGATCATGCCAAACTAATCTTATGATTTTTTTGATTGGGTAACAAAAATAATAGACACAGGTGGTGCAGTAGACATTGCTTATTTAGATTTCAGTAAGGCTTTTGATACTGTTCCGCATAGAAGGTTTATCAATAAATTGCAATCTTTGAGCTTGGATTCCAATATTGTTGATTGGATTAGGCAGTGGCTGAATGACAGGCAACAGAGGGTTGTGGTAAATGGAGTTTATTCGGCGCAAGGTCTTGTTACCAGTGGGGTACCTCAGGGGTCAGTACTTGGACCCATTCTATTTAATATTTTTATTAGTGATATTGCAGAAGGTATTAATGGAAAAGTATGTCTTTTTGCTGATGACACAAAGATTTGCAACAGGGTTGACGTTCCTGGAGGGATCAGCCAATGACAAATGATTTAGGTAAACTAAAAAAATGGTCGGAGCTGTGGCAATTGAGTTTTAACGTGGATAAGTGCAAGATAATGCACCTGGGACGTAAAAACCCAAGGGCTGAATATAGAATATTTGATACAGTCCTAACCTCAACATCTGAGGAAAGGGATTTAGGGGTTATTATTTCAGAGGATCTAAAGGTAAGTAGTCAATGTAATAGAGCAGCAGGAAATGCTAGCAGAATGCTTGGTTGTGTAGGGAGAGGTATTAGCAGTAGGAAAAGGGAAGTGCTCATGCCACTGTACAGAGCACTGGTGAGACCTCACTTGGAGTACTGTGTGCAGTACTGGAGACCGTATCTCCAGAAGGATATAGACATCTTAGAGAGAGTTCAGAGAAGGGCTACTAAATTGGTGTATGGCTTGAAGGAGAAAAGTTACCAGGAAAGGCTTAATGATCTTAACATGTACAGCTTGGAAAAAAGACGAGACAGAGGAGATATGATAGAAACATTTAAATACGTAAAGGGAATCCACAAGGTAGAGGAAGGGAGTATATTTAAAAGGAAACAAAGTAGCAAAACAAGAGGACATAGTCTTAGATTAGAGGGACAAAGGTTTAAAAGTAACATCAGAAAGCATTATTTTACTGAGAGGGTGGTGGATATATGGAACAGTCTTCCAGTTGAAGTGGTAGAGGCCAAAACAGTAATTGAATTTAAGCAGGCATGGGATAATCATAAGGCTATCCTAAACAAAAGATAAATCCAGGTAAAGTATCCATGTAATTGGGCAGACTAGATGGGCCGAAAGGTTCTTAATCTGCCGAAATTTTTCTATGTTTCCATGTTTCTATGTTTCTATTTGGGGGTTCTGCCTCATGTTCTATATTTTTTCCCTGCCCTCTCCTATGTTGAAGTCACCCTAAACCTACAATTCTTGTTGCAGGGTGTTTGTCTTGTCTGTGTTATGTGTGAATATTGTTATTGTTAATATTCGTATTGTCTGTGTTCATAATTTTATTGTTATTATTTTCAATTTCATTACTGTGTGCGTGTCACTGTTGCCTTTTTCAATGTCTCCTAACTAGAATATGTGTACATCTGTTAAAGGTTGGAGTGGTCTTCGTTTATCTGTCTTGTCTGGCAAACATTGCCCTGATACTGTATAATCTGAATCCCCTGTTTATCCTAAAATCTACTATTGTTCTGGCTTGTTGGCATGTTGCACAATGCATTTTGGTGTCCAGAGTTAATCCCTTTATTTGTCCCTGGTCTAATTGTGTCACAGACAACAAGACCTCAGGCAGCAATATTCCAGGGAAGGGATTAATGAAGAAGGGCAGGAAGATGCCACAGTGTCATTTTCCAATGGCCTTTAGGCCCCACCTGGCACTGTATATATTATTTACTAAAGACTCAGTTGCTGACGGTTCTAACCTCAAGATCTGCGTGGTGCCTCATTTCTGGGGAATGCTATCACTGCTCTTTCAGTGTACCTGTCCTTAAGCTTTCGCTAAGGGCTGGAGAAAGGCACAAAAGACTAGTGGGGTGAGAACAGGGGTCCAGCAAAGGAGCGGCATTAACAGATGTGACCCAGTCGGGGTACAGAGATCTGTTGCATGGCTTACCGATAAATTTTATTTAAATCGCTAAAGTCAAATTCCCATTAATAAGTATAGGCGCAAGTGAAAATAACTGAGCCAAATATCATGTTTACAAGATCAGAAGTAGCAGACGCAGCAGCCCGAGATCATGTTAACACAGTCTGTGGCTTTGCTGTATCATTGCAGAGTAATCTGTTTATTGCATATGAACTTCGTTTGCATTTGGGCTCCCAGAAGGTGCCCACAAAGTTTTAGCACCCAGAGTATGATGCCCGAGGTGCTAACACTTTTTAAAACCATCTTAGAATGTCTCTAACTGACATCTCTCCAGCTGATGCTGTACAGCTTTCAGAATGGTAGTAACTCTTTCTGGCCAGTAGATGTCAACATCGGCCTGCCAAATAGCTTATTACAGCAAGGAATACATTGGGAATATTCCAAAATATTTCTTATTTTTCTTAATTGAAAATGCCACTGGTTCCTGACAGTGGTTTTTGGAATTCACTGAAAGGGTTATTCGATAAGCGCTGAACTTGCCACAGAATTTCACCGTACGGTGAATTTCCTAGCAGTTCAGATATTCAGAGAGCTGCCAATTCATCAAATACTGGCGATCTTCGGCGGCATTGAATTTGTCCCATAGAAAAGCAATGGTTAATCTATTCAGAGAACACCAAACTGCGCTGAAATGTTGCCGAAATGCCCTGATTTTCAGTGTATCAGTTTGACAGGTTTAAATTAAACCGGAGAATCTCATAGGATTCAATGTAATAAAATATTACCGTTTTTATTATTTTTTTAATTCAACTGTTTATTCTTTTCAGTTTCAGCAAAAATTTATTTATCTTTTTAGGTATTTTTCTGGAAATTTTGGGGGTATTTCTGATTCACATTTTTTAATGGTGTTTTTTTAAAATCTGTAATAGACCTTTTTTATTTATTTTTTTATAGGGCCTTTTTTATTATTTCCACACATTTTCAAGCATTTTTATTTGTTTTAAATGCCTTTTAAAAAATAGCAGAGTTACGTTTTTTTTTCCTGCAGTTCACCGGTCTTCGGCAGCATTTGGCGGGCTGATCGGAAGTCGGCCGCAGCATTCGGCAGTCTGTTCGATGGCGTTCAGCGGTCTTGGGCAACTCATTGTTTGGCCTACTTCAGGAACCCTGCTGTGAATAGTGAATTCACCACAGGGTTGCAAACTGAAATCGCGAAAGCGCACCTAATGAGAAAGCACTGAAATTTCGGTCCTTTCTGAACAAACATTCAGAGTAATGAAAGGCTTTATCAAATCAGTCGAACTGAAAACGTGCCAAGTTATGGTAGAAAAATCTGTAAATTGTATCGATCAAGTCGTGAATTGGGAAAACCATATAAGCCATTTTGGTGTACATACAAATTTTCAATGGGCAATTTTTTATTTATTTATTTTTTATTTTTTTTTACCAAATTTTGTAGTTCAGTTCTTCATTCGCTGTGAGTCTCTTTTTAACAAACAGACTTAACATTTTCACCGTAATTTAGATTCCTTTTAATATGATCCTAAACTCTTCTTGGATTTCATGTGCAAGTATAAATGGTTTCATATGGTTTACAAGCCTTGTCAAACAAATAATCCATCTTTCAGGTCCCGCTTCCTCGTTTTGATACCTCTTTTTCCTGAACCACTTATGTCTGAGATACATCAGGCTGAAATAATTTTGATTGGTTTAACAGAGACACACTGGTTGTATTAAAACACTCACAAGTATTATAACAAAGCTGTCATATAAACCTTATTACATGAAATAATTATTATTATAAATAATATAAAATATACTTATAACTCTTAAAAGTAAACATCAACAAAACCGTACAAAAGTTACAACTGCACTCTCCTACTTTAATATCAATTTATTCATCAGCAAAAAACAAATCAAGTCCATTCCTCAATTACAACATTAACGTTTTGGTGTGGGATGGCATATTCATTAATGCTGTTTTTATTAACAGAAAGTTGATATTCTTCCACTCTAGGGAGGAATATGCGAAAAGATTTATTATTTTTAACTTGAGGAAACTAAGGTAACCATATCAATGTCCCTTAAAGTGGAAATCTCCTGTTACGTTGTTCCTCCAGGGGCTATATCTTATTTTTGAGTAGGAAAAATGTGTAAGATAAAACCATTATAAGCGTATATAGCTTTATATGACTTAAACACAGGATGAAAAGCAATCATTGATCATCATTTAGTGTGCACTGTGAGTGACTTTTTGTTCTCTGTCTTTGTTTTTTGACAAATTGATATGTTTCCATGTGTGTATTATAAACTCCTGGTTAGGTTACTGCCTATGATATACTGACATTAAATATATATATACAGTCAGGTCCAGAAATATTGGGACATCGACACAATTCTAACATCTTTGGCTCTATACACCACCACAATGGAGTTGGAATGAAACAAACACAATGTGCTTTAACTGGAAACTGTCAGCTTTAATTTGAGGGTATGTACATCCAACTCTGGTGAACAGTGTAGGACTTACAGCAGTTTGCAGATGTGCCTCCCACTTGTTAAGGGACCAAAGGTAATGGGACAGAATAATAATCATAAATCAAACTTTCCCTTCTTAATACTTGGTTGCAAATCCTTTGCAGTCAATCACAGCCTGAAGTCTGGAACGCATAGACATCACCAGACGCTGGGTTTCATCCCTGGTGATGCTCTGCCAGGCCTCTACTGCAACTGTCTTCAGTTCCTGCTTGTTCTTGGGGCATTTTCCCTTCAGTTTTGTCTTCAGCAAGTGAAATGCATGCTCAATGGGATTCAGGTCAGGGGATTGACTTGGCCATTGCATAACATTCCACTTCTGTCCCTTCAAAAACTCTTTGGTTGCTTTTGCAGTATGCTTTGGGTCATTGTCCATCTGCACTGTGAAGCGCCGTCCAATGAGTGAAATGAGTGAAAAAGTGAATTTTGATATTACCTATGGATATTATCAACGAAAATGGCAAAAGACAAACATTAAAATGTATTGAAGATATAATGAATATACAGAGTAACAGGATATGTTTCTTATATGAATGTTAAAGAGTTACATGGTCTTTATTATGTGTCATATGTGCTTATATATAATTTATAAAACATAATAACCATCAGGTTACTCTTTATATAATATCTTTATCTTCATAAATTAATTTTCAGACACTTAATGCACAGAGTTACATGACAGTTATTTAGTGTGGTTTGTGACTGCGGATACAAGTTAGTTAAAAAATAACAAAAAACACAATTTTGTTATCAGTCAGTTAACATTTTGCAGCTTTACCCGGGTAATCCTCGGAATTCATTCAACTGTAACCTGCTGTAAACCAAAGAAAAGCGGAGCACCCAGAGGCGTTTGGATACTTTGCAGTTTACCCAGATAAAGTCTGATGTTTCATTGCACATCTCACTTTATCCAGCAAAACTAGGGTAATGTGCACTTTACCCGGGTAAAACACAGCAGAAAACGGGAGTACCCAGAAGCCTCTGGATACTTCGCAGATTACCCGGATAAAGTCCGAAATTTAATTTCACTTCAGACTTTTTCTAATGACACCTGGGTAATGTCAGGATTACCTGGGTAATCCTAGGATTAACCGCACTTCGGACTTTACCCGTAACATATAGATACACACACAGTGCTTGGCCATAAAAGGTTACAAACTCTAATATTTAGTTGGACGGCCTTTTGCTGTTATCGCGTCACGCATTCGCCGTGGCATCTTTTGGATAAGCTTGTGCAATGTCACAACATTTATTTATGTCCATAGTGGCATTAATTTGTGGCCAAGATCTCGTATTGATGATGGGAGAGTCTTAGCGCTGCGTAAAGTCTTCTCCAGCACATTATCCCAAAGATTCTCAATAGAGTTAAGGTTTGGACTGTGCCAATCCATGTGCGAAAATGATGTCTCGTGCTCCCTGAACCACTCTTGCACAATTTGAGCCCGATGAATCCTGGCATTGCTATCTTGGAATATGCCCACTGTGCCAACAGGGCAGAATTAAACCATAGATAGAAGAGCCTGCTCATTCAGTAAATTCAGGGAGTCACATGACCTCATTATTTGCTGAAACATATTAATCACTGCAGTAATGATCCAGCGGAAGGCTCACACCTCTTTTCGTGCCCTACCGTGAGCTTCAGCCACATTGTACAGAGTCACAAGGAATGCAGACAAGAACTTTCCTTCAATAAAGTGAATACTTTAATCACAAAAAAGTTGACATTCTTGTCCTCACTGGGATTTTCCTCTTGACAAAATCTAACAGGAATATAAAGGGGTTTATAAAGGCTGCGAAATGAAAGTGACGTCTGGATACGGTGGTAATGCACGGACTACTGATGTACCGTAACCATGGTAATCTGCCAATGAGACGTAAACAGAGACACTGAATCAGCGCTATTCTCAAGTACGTATAAGGAAAGGTCAAAATAGACAAAAAATAACACATATGGCAAAAGTAATAGAGCAAAATTCCAAAGGTGTGTGTGCTAACAACGCTGATATTACAATCCTCACACAATATTTTCATCCATCAAAAAATAACGCGCGTAAAAAGGACATGCAAAAACGTGCAAAAAGAAATCAGTGTACAGACTTTTTTCATGCGATTCAGCCAATCAGAATTAAGAATTCTGTCTCACAATTGTCTCACGTTACGTTCTTGTGCCTGTCAAAGTCAATCTGCGCATATATGCTGCAGCAATAATAAAAACACGCACAACTTCTCCATTTTATTGTTTGGGTATGTGTAGAATGTGTAACTATACATTGCTGTATTTTTTTTTCGGGCTGGTGTATTTGGTTTCGGCCAGGACGTTCAGATTTGCCGTTAACACCAGCTTTTAAAAGACGTTAAAATTATGCGCGCAACCGCTGTGCGTTAAATTTTGCACATAGATTGTAACACCATCCGCGTACCAGCGCACAAACGCATTTGCGCTCACAATGATAAGTATAGGACGCACGCAGTACATTAAGCTCGCAAAGGGTTCGCGCAGGTTCACCCGCGGTAGACATTAACACGCATTTTTTGCACGGACATTGTAATACGACGTTCTGCGCAAAGGGTTTTTCCCCTTGCATTAATGCATTTTTGAGCACGCGTTAACGTTTGCGCGAAGATTGTAATAGGGCTCACCAAAAGGTAATAATAATAAGGACTTAAAAAGCGTGCTTAACGAGGGCATAATAATAATCTAGGCATAATGAAGAGAAAAGGTTAATACTGTTCGTTGGAAATATAAATGTCCACAGAAACGGGTAAAGTGTGAAATGAGATCTGGAGAGGACACAAGAGGACCAAGAAAGGATGATACTGGTGAGGACACAAGAGGACCAAGAAAGGATGATACTGGTGAGGACACAAGAGGACCCAGAAAGGATGATACTGGTGAGGACACAAGAGGACCCAGAAAGGATGATACTGGTGAGGACACAAGAGGACCCAGAAAGGATGATACTGGTGAGGACACAAGAGGACCCAGAAAGGATGATACTGGTGAGGACACAAGAGGACCAGAAAGGATGATACTGGTGAGGACACAAGAGGACCCAGAAAGGATGATACTGGTGAGGACACAAGAGGACCCAGAAAGGATGATACTGGTGAGGACACAAGAGGACCCAGAAAGGATGATACTGGTGAGGACACAAGAGGACCCAGAAAGGATGATACTGGTGAGGACACAAGAGGACCCAGAAAGGATGATACTGGTGAGGACACAAGAGGACCCAGAAAGGATGATACTGGTGAGGAGGACACAAGAGGACCAAGAAAGGATGATACTGGTGAGGACAGATTTCTTGACAAAGAATTATCTATGTCAGGTATGGGCAACTACGGCCCTCCATATGTTTTGTAACTACATTTCAGAGTTTGCAAAGCCTCAATGGAAATATAGTTCCAAAACATTTGGAGGGCCGGGGTTGGAGACCCCTTATTTATAGGAATATTTAATATTACAATATGTCATTTTGCTGCCCTGTCTTGGGATCCTGGTGCAATTTGTTTCTGATAAACATTTTATAAATATATTTTCCTATAAATCAGGGGTCAGCAACCCTGGCCCTCCAAATGTTTTGGAACTGTATTTCTTGAGGCTCTGCAAACCTAATGAGCAGCGGAGCATCACATGGAAATGTAGTTTCAAAACATCTGGAGGGCAGTAGTTGCCCACACCTGATCTATGCCCTTACCAGAAACAGCCAAAACTAAATCATCTCTGTTGTCCAAGTCTATTTTTAAAAACCGGGTCGCTATTGAGGCCAAGCTGGTAATGGAAGATGCATATGGCAAAAGTCGGCACTAGCCATTTACCATTTGTGTCGGTCGATTCACTGGCTCTGTGATAGCACCTCATATCGTAATATTAGGGAGCCACTAATAGATACCGGCAGCAGCAGCGTGGAGAAGAGTGCATGACCCTCACGAGATAGAGTATACAAGATCTTGAAGGTCCATGCAAGGCCAGTGGAAGGAGCTATACTTTTTTTTTTCCTTCGGTTTGAGGTGGCATCAGATCATACTATCCTCTTCATCATGGGATGCAGGAAGCTTGGGGATAAGTTTTATTTTCATTCTGAAGTTATTATACTACAGCAAAGTAACTCAACACCAGTTGCTGTATTCCAAGGCTGGCGATAAAATGGAGACGATAAGTAAAAAGTTCTGCACCTCAAGATTTTCCTTACCGTCTCCCTCTTGCCTTGCCTCTTAGGTAGGCAATTTATTATTCCGCTTCATGTCTTTGTTTTTTTGATCCCAAGGTGGATTTTTTTCTGGGAGAGCATAAATATGACCCACCAGTTTGCCTCATGACTGAAAAGCAGCGTGGGCAGTGAAGGTTCGCTACACAGCAGCCTGTGGCTTCATTTTGGATAGGACTCACCCTCATTAGAGGTGCCTTGATGTTGGCGGGCAAGCTTACTCTTTTAATGGTCATTAACAAAAACCAAAGCCTCTAACTGCGTTTAGTTTCACACGGTATAATGGGAATAAGCGCAGATGACATTTTTCTCCTTGTTATGTTTTATACATCTTGCTGGGCTGGATACATTTGGTGGTTGCAGCCGCCCCATCGGGGAATAGGCACGACCCCACCCCTCCTGTATTAGGCAATTTATTAGAATCTAATCTCGGAATAAAACGCAGAGGAAAGTGCTATTTGCAACGCTCCTCTGTATAGTATCAATATCTGTTTCTGGAGTCCATAGGACAGGATAGAGGTGTGTGTTTTGTTTTGTAAGTACTGCCGAAATTAGAAATGATTTCATGTGAATCTCGGTAGAAAAGAAACAAAACAAATTTATACATAACAAATCGATTCGGAATCTATTGCTGAATCCAATAGATCAGCACCACAGGCCATTGGACAACGACATATGGTGCCACCTGGCACAATTCGGCAGCAACAAAATTGTCCCACAGAGAAACATTGAATGATTCCTCTGTGCACAAATCACCAAACAGCACCGAAACGATAATTTAACACTAGCTTGCCTTGTAACCCTCATTTTTAACCCTAATCTAACAGTAATTGAGCAGAATTTTTTTTTTTTTAGTGATACGAATCGATCCGAAATAACGAAACAATATAACAAAAACAAATCAGCAGTCAAACGAATTCTGTTTTGGACAAAATATTTTTCCACGAAACAAAACAAATTTTTCAGTCGTGCACATGTCTAGTCCTGGACAAGATCACGCATCGGCACATATGAATCGCAGAAGAAGAAATCAATTTGTTCCCAGTCTCACTCTGCTTCTGGTTAGCAGAAGCAGGGGATCGCGTAGCTCCCTCCACCATGGCATGAGACTGAGAGGTGAGGTAATTGGCTTTCTGCCTGCTGACTTGTGAATGATCTGGTGACCAGCAGTCGGTAAATTCAAAATCACCGGCTGCTGGTGACGCTGGGTGGAGGAAATTTTCCACTTCACCCAGCCTTTTCACCCGTTCATGGGTGAAAGGGGGCAGTCCGCAAATCCTGACCACATTAAAACAATAAAGTGATCAGGATGAGTAGAGTGTCCCTTTAACACCAACTTTTAGGAGATACGGAGATGTATTTCTCATAGAAGTACCGTCGCCCGACAGAAGTACGTAACAGATTGCGCTTCGATCTCAAGGCATGAATAACACCTCGTATACAAGGTAAAGGAGACGTTAATTTATAGTAGGGAAGCACAGGGAAGTGATACACTTGAGGCGCAAGCCCGGTGGATTAGCGATTCCCAGTGATCAGATGACTTCTTGACACATTATGTAGAATGTGTCGCGATGCTATCCAATCGCTAATCTTGGAATAGGGCCCCAGGTTTTGGCAGCCGGTAAAGCTTTTCATTACCAGCTGAAAGTGAGAAAATGTGCAACCTTGAAATCGCTTCTGAGCCACAGAAGAAGTTTGCATCTCGACTGGAATAAGACGTGACACAGCAGAGGAAACCACGGGATGGTGCAGGTGCCGGTATGGTATGGGTCAGGACAGTCTCTCTCTCAGCCAGGAGCTTAAACATTCTCGGGGAGGCACGGAGTTGATTGGTATGAAATAAAATGAATTGCTAGCATAATTATACAGATGGAAGCATTAAATGTAATATGAATTGATTATTCTACAATCTTTGCTTTTTATTCCACAATGAGAAATGCATTTCCCTGCCTGGTTCAAAGAATAACCACAGGTTCAACACCTATCGCTACCGAATAAAAGACGAAAGTGCTACAAATGTATTCCTTCCCCCTGGTATTCACGCGAAGTGCGCTTTTTTGGCCTTTTTAGGATTTTATGTTGATTAATAGTCATATGGTGTCCAGTAATTTGCTGACATAAAATAGATGAACATGAACATTGTGCAAAAAAAAAACCCTCTATGCTATTTATGAAGCCGTGTAAATGAAAAAGTGTTTCCTTTTTTTTTTAAGATTAATGTGAAAAATGCATGCCAACTTTTAATGAAATCCTCTGAATTTTGAGTTCTTCTGTGCTGTATTTCACACCAGGCAGCCAATGCTCTGACTAAATGCTTACTCTGCTGTATCCGATAAAATCCAATAACGCTGACAGTGCAGCGAAACGTTATTTCAATAATAATAGTAATACATAAATAATTGGGATTTGAATAATGCAATATTGGAATTTTACAAAATAATTAAGGGCCTTTCTTCTCCACGCACCAACACGCTATTATTATGTACATTAATGGCTTTTCAATGTATACCAAATGCCCACACATGTCCAAATTAACCCCGTCTGACCCGCTCCACGTGTTTCCACCTCCACACCAGGTTTTAGCTGAGAGTGTTTCAAACACATCCGGACTAGGGATGAGCTGTTCGGTTCGATCGGTTCGGAGTTCGCATCGAACATAGCCTGTTCGCATGTTCGCAAACTACGAACATTTCCAGGTGTTCGCCGCGTGTTCGCCCACAATGCACCACAACGGACCACAATGCACTTTTCCACTGGCCTGAAGCTCGTAATTGGCTACAGCCTTGCACCTGACCACAGGTCTGGTGCAAGACAGGTTCAACACTATGCCAATCACGGCTCAGAGTCCTGATTGGGCAAATTTTGCCCAATCATGGGCTCACAGAGTTAAGTCCCGCGCACACTATATAAGCAGGGTTATTCAAAGAGATTCGAAAAGTCACCGCACGTTCGGTGACTTTTCGTTCTCTTCAATTCGGTTCCTTTTGCCGATCCCATTTCGGTGACCCTGCGGTGTATTCAGCAAGCACACAGGGTCCCCGAATTGCAGGGAAAAGCCGCCGCAAACCCAACGAAAACGAACCGCAAAACCCACCGAATGCACGCCGAAAACCCTCAAAAACATCTGGATTAACCCGTCGAAAAACCCGAGCAGGAGCCGATCACACGCAGCGAAGCAGCGAAACCGCAGACGATGCAGTGAATAAATTAGCAAAACAGTTTGTATGAATGTGTGAAAATGAAACACTGTTTGCAAAGAAACTACTGAGCGAAAATGTCTGAAATTTGCATATGAGGTCCAAGGAATGATAATAAAGAGGGCTGTTACAGAAAAAATAAGTAAACTTAAAAAAAAAATCAAAAAACAAATAGGACTTTTAAAAAAAAAAGAAAAAAGAAAATGCTTAAAATATCCTAAAAATCGATAAATAAAGAGACTCTTTACTGCAGAATTTTATAATGAACAGTTTATTAGATATTGAAATAAAATGGGAATATTTTTAACATTGAAGCCTATGGGATTCGCCTTAATAAATTTGCTTTATTAAACCACTTAATGGCAGGGCATTAGGGGAACCTTTCACTGCTGGTTTGTGTTCTCTGAATAGCCCTAAGCAGTGCTTTTCATGGGGTTTTCACTGCCCTCGAACAGGCACCGAACAGGCACCGTATGTTCAGGCAATTCGCCAGGATTTGGCAAATTGCCTGCTCTCTGAATAGCTGAATGGCCAGGAAAGGTAACTGAACGCTGATTTTAAAAGGGGGATTTTTTTAACATTGAAAGCTATGGTGAAAAAACAATAGTTTTTTAAAAATAAGTTATAAATCCTAAAGATTAACTCAAAAATTCCCGAAAAATGCCAAAATAATCCTAAAAAATAAATAAAAGAAATGTCCGTTTGCTGCAATTGAAAATATTAAATGGTTTTAGAAATCCTTCTCTCCGGTCTCAGAGGAGGATGTCTCAAAAGTTCTCATGTCCTCCTGCCCGACCACCTGTCCGCTTGACCCCCATCCCCTCACACCTTATTCGGTCTGTTCTACCAGTCATTGTCCCTGCTTTGACTCATATTTTCAACCTCTCCGTCTCTCCTTTGGACTCTTCCCCTCTGCATTCAAACGTGCTTTGATCACCCCATACTAAAAAAGCCATCTCTTGACCCCACCTCCCTTTCAAACTACTGTCCCATCTCTTTGCTCCCCTTTGCCTCCAAAATCTTAGAATGCCCGGTCTATAACCAACTCCCCAATTTTCTTGCCACTAACTCTCTACTTGACCCGCACCAGTCCGGCTTTCGCTCCCAGCATTCCACTGATACTGCTCTGTCCAAGGTGACTAATGATTTAGTTGCTGCTAAAACCAAAAGCCGCTTCTCCTTTCTTATTCTCCTCGAACTTTCTGCTGCATTCGACACTGTTGACCACCCTCTCCTACTCCTCACGCTGCATCAACTTGGCCTCAGTGTCACTGCGCTCTCCTGATTCTCTTCCTACCTCTCTCTCCGCTCCTTCAGTGTCTCCTTCGCTGGTGTCTCTTCACCACCGCTACCTCTCTCAGTTGGGGTGTCTCACGGCTCTGTTCTGGGTCCCCTACTCTTCTCAATCTATACTGTCTCTCTGGGCATCCTCATCTCTTCCTATGGATTCAAATATCATCTCTATGCTGACAATACCCATATCTACCTTTCTTCCCCTCTCTCCTCCTGTGTTGGACCGCGTTACAGCCTGCCTATCGGCTGTCTCCGATTGGATGACTTCCTGTTTCCTAAAGCTCAACCTTTCTAAAACTGAACTTCTCGTCTTCCCTCCCTCTAAATTCTCCATTTTCGTACACATTTCCCTTCAGGTGAATGGTGCCACCATTACTTCTACCTCTCAGGCTCGTTGCCTAGGGGTCCTCTTGGACTCTGATCTATCCTTTACTCCTCACATTCAGTCAATAACCAAATCCTGCTACTTCCTTCCTTTACCTAAAAAATTGCACGCATCCGTCCCTTTCTTAATCATGACTCTGCTAAAATGCTCATCGAAGCTCTTGTTATCTCCCACCTGGACTACTGTAACCTCCTTCTCTCTGGCCTCAAAAGATGCCAGATTCTCCCTCTGCAGTCTGTTATGAATGCCTATACCCGACTCATACACCTCACATCCTGCACCTCTCACACCTCACCCTTTTGTCAATCTCTACACTGGCTTCCTGTTTCCGTTAGAATCCAATTCAAAGTACTGGTGCTCACATACAAAGCTCTCCATAACCGCGCCCCTGCCTACATCTCCTCCCATATTAGCAGGTACATCCCAACCCGACCACTCCGCTTTGCCAATGAACTGATATTATCTGCTCCTTGTACCCGAACCCCCAACTCCTGCCTTCAGGGCTTCTCCCGAGCTGCCCCCTTTCTATGGAACTCCCTCCCCCGCATCATCAGACTCTCCCCGTTTCTCCAGTCCTTCCAGACATCGCTGAAAACTCTTTACTTTAGGGAAGTCTATCGGCTCACTCCCAAATTCCCCATTGTTCATCTCTTGCTCCTTCTTCCCATCCAGCCCACGCTCCCAGTTACTTCTTGTACTCTATTCACCCTCACCTAGCGTGTCACCCCTCTCCTCTTAGATTGTGAGCTCTCGAACAGGGTCTTCTCTCCTGCTGCTTGGTGTGTGTAATGTGTATGTATATTTGTTATTCTGTCTCTCCCATTGTACAGTGCTACGGAACCTGTTGGCACTTTATAAATGCTTGTAACTGTAACGATGGGAGAGAGAAGAGAACCTCTATGGTACTAAATGATGGAATGAGGACTTTCAGTTAAGAGAAAGGATGGATGAGGACTCTCACTTTGGAGAAGAGGTGAACTTTTGTTTGTTGGTCGTGTCAGGGGAAGAAGGAAATTAAAAATCCTGCAACATACAATCGAGATACAGTTCACCTATATCAGTGTATCCCTAACCTGTCTTTATGAACCCCTAGCAGGCCAGATTGAATCAGACTGAATCCTCCAATCATATCACCTGTGCTGTGATTCAGATATCTGGCAAACCTGGCCTGTTAGCCACGGCCACAACATATGGTGTGATCAATGGCTGAGGAAGCTTTGGCTGTGACATGGGCAGAGACGGAGGTACGATGCAATGGTGTGAATGCAGTAGCACGTCTTGGCCAATAGGGGGAGCCCAAAAGTGGTGTTACTGTGTGGGTAATGGGATCTGCCAGTGGTTTTACGGAAGCTTACTTGGCAGGAAAGAGGTTAACAGCAGGATGGCATGTCAGAGGTGACAGGAAAGGCTCTGCCACCTGTACCTCACCTGACTGCATGAATCACGAGGACAGGTTTGGGACGCACCGGTCTACATGAATAGACAAGGAAAAGAAGTACCAGCATCATTATTTGATGTCAAGGAAGAGGTGCATGACCTCATAGCAATATTTTTGTGTACCTTTAATTAAAATAAAACACTAAATAAAATAAAAAGACTTGCGTGAAGCGAACCATCTCGTTTTTTCCATGACGACAAATAATCAAGTTAATCAAGTATTTAAATCCTGTGGATTCAAGGATTGTAATAAATGTGAATTACGGATATGATAGCACAGCCAGGCAGCTTGATTATCTCAGAATTAGATCTGGAAGAGCTTTACTTTCTACGTTTTGTGGATTAATACATGGTGGGGATTGTGTTGGTGACTGATTAAAATCCTTATTATAGGGCTCTGTTAGATTTCCGTTGTTATTTTGACAAAGCTTTGAAGGTTTAGGTTTTTCTGAGTGCCGTATACCACTATAAGCAGTTTTGTTTTCCCCTCTGTCTATGGAAATATTGCAGGTTTGAATGTTCCCAGTTGTTTTCATTACCTGATTGATTTCATGCCCTAGGAAATACTTAAAGCATTATTTAACCCCTTCACTTTCATGTGATTTTCCAGATAATCACTGTCAGGAACCAGCGTTTTTTTTTTTTGGAAAATCATATTTAATTAATTATACAGTATAAAATATTTGTAAATATATTCTCAAAGTATTCCTTTCTGTAATAACCTGTTTGGCAGACAGATGTCGCCATCTTCTGGTCAAAAGGAGTTACTGCAGTTCTGGTCTCCGTGCAGAATTAGCTGGGAAGATGTAATAAAGACATATTCCCCAGCTGGCTTTAAAAAGTGTTAGCAACTTGGGCATCATGGCAGACATGGGCATCATGCCCACATGCAAAAAAGATTCATTTGCGATAAATGAAATTCCTTTGCATTGCCCCTGTGGAACATCATATCGACTGTACTTTATAGCGGGGTGACAGGAGGAGACGTGCAGATCAAGTATAGAATAATCAATCTTGTTAGGGAAGGGGTTAAACCAATATATTTGTATATTGCGTTTTAAAAATATTTTGTAGTCTTCACTAAGTTATTTTATATATTTTCAGTCTAACTTTAATTAACATAAAGTTCAGTTCAGGTTGCTACCACCCACCTTCGAGCTGCCACTGGAAAGTCCTCACTCCAAGGACATAGCACAATATCAAGGAAAAATAACTTTAATTAACAGTTTATTATTGTTAGAGGTGAGGTGTGGAAGTTCTAAATTGAAGGGTTACTCAATAAGCACCAAACTTGCCACCGAATTGCACCAAATGGTAAATTTATCCGTACGGTGCAATTACGTGGCAGTTTGGCTGTTCATAAAACTGTCAGATGGCCAAATATTGGCAAATTGCCAGTGAAATACAGTGCAGTTCACCTCAGATTGCCCCAATTCGGCGACAGTGAAATTGTCCCATAGCGAAGTAATGGTTAATCTATTAAGAGAACACCGAACTACACAGAAATAGCGGTGAAATGCCCTGATTTTACATGCTTCAAATCAGTTTAAACAGGCGAATCCCATAAGATTCAGTGTAAAAATAAATTACCGTTTTTATAAATTTTTTAATTCAACTTCTCAGTTCTACTTCTCAGTTCCAGCAAAAAGCTTTTATTTATTTGTTTTAGATTTTTTTTTAGGTATTTTTCTGGATTTTTATTCCCATTTTTTTTTTAATGGTGTGACCTCTTTTATCATTTCCATGCATTTTCATACTATTTTATTGTTTAAACAAAAACCATGGCTTTTCGGTGATATTGGGAAGATATCTCCATCAGGCTTCTATAGCGATCTTCATAGATCTCCTCCCCTACTTGTAAGCGCACTATCCCCCCTGTCTCTTTCACATATTATTTTATTGTTTAAACGAAAACCATGGCTTTTCGGTGATTTTGGGAAGATATCTCCATCAGGCTTCTATAGCGATCTTCATAGATCTCCTCCTCTACTTGTAAGCGCACTATCCCCCCTGTCTCTTTCACATATTTTTTATTGTTTAAACAAAAACCATGGCTTTTCGGTGATATTGGGAAGATATCTCCATCAGGCTTCTATAGCGATCTTCATAGATCTCCTCCCCTACTTGTAAGCGCACTATCCCCCCTGTCTCTTTCACATATTATTTTATTGTTTAAACACCTTTTTTTAAAATAGCAGAGTTCCTTTTTTTCTTCACCAGTTTGGCGACATTCAACGGCTGATCGTCTTTTTTCAGTGACATTCAGCGGTCTGTTCGGTGGGCTGATCAGCGGTCTTTTGGCGGATCCTGTCCAGTGCCCCTTCGGTGAATAGTGAATTCACCACAGTGTCGCGAACTAAAACTAAAAATTTTCCTGAAATTTCAGTGCTCTCTGAATTACCCCTTTTATTATTACTATTATCATTATTATCCTTTATTTATGCAGCGCCACAAATTCTGCAGCGCTTTACAAGATCAGTGTACAAGGGGTTGATACATTAGAATACCACACATGGATGATGACCTGATTCAGGGGGACCCTGTTCCCAAGGGAATTTACAATCTATGAGATGTACAAGTATTTTGTGAGAAGCACATCCATAACTTTCTGTTTCTTGCCCAAGGACACTCGCTGGTGGCGTCTTCTGAGAGGGATCAGGTCTTTCTATGAATGTAGAGCAGCGACCTGGTGGTGAGGTAGATCTTGCTTCTCATGAAGTCGAGACTTGCTTCTCCACAGTTGTATTGGAAGGATGTGCTGAACAGGATTTTGATTTGCTTCTCCACGGCCGAAGCATAGAAACGATATCACTGGACTCCACAGCTGATATTGTGTGGTAGGCAAGTATGTACCGTTAGGTGTCTCGCCCAAGGACACTTACTGGAGAGGTGCTCTGGACAGGATTTGAACCTGTGTCTCCACGGTTATAGAGCAGGGACGTTACCTCTACCCCTTTGATCCTTATTGGTCTTTTCCAATGTATATTGTCCAACACTATCAGGGTTATTCAAAGAGAATCGAAAAGTCACCGCACGTCACCGTGACTTTTCGTTCTCTTCAATTCGGTGTGATTTGGCAATCCCATTTCGGCGACCTTGCGGTGTATTCAGCATGCACCAGAGGGCCGTCATAGTGCAGGGAAAAGCTACCGCAAACCCGACGAACACTCACCGCAAAACCCGGCGAATGCTCACCGAAACCAGGGTTATTCAAAGAGCTCCGAATTGCAGCCGAAAGGTAACTGAAGGATGAAATTCAGCGTACGGTTACCTTTCCTGGCCATTCGGCTATTCAGAGAGCAGGCAGTTCGCCAAATGTTGGCAAATTGCCTGCACATACGGTGCCTGTTCGAGGGCAGTGAAATCCCCATAGAGAAGCAATGCTTCTTCTATTCAGAGAACACAAAACAGCTGAGAAAGGTTGCCGAAATGTCCAGCCATACGATGGTTTCATTCAACAGGTTTATTCAGGCAAATCCCATAGGTTTCAATGTTAAAAATATTCCTGTTTAGACTTGGAGGCTTGGGACAAGGAGTGCATATCCTGGCTTGGCCGGATTCACTGTATAAAAATGAACCTTTCACCTCGACTACTGTACTTGATCCAGGCCCTCCCGGTCCTGGTCAACCCGAGTGAACTGAACCTCCTACAAAGTAATATTGATGCCTTTGTGTGGCGCCAGGGTAGGCGCCGGGTGGTCAGAACCACCCTATATCACTCTAGGGATTGTGGGGGCTTGTGACTGCCGAATCTTCTCAAGTACTACCGAGCAGCTCAACTGGCACAGATAGTGGCAGCGCATTCACCGCCTACCTTTCAACGCTGGCTGGATTTCGAAGCAGCACTGATGTGGCCTGATCACACGAGATTTCGGATATGGGTCCCTCGACGTGACCGCCTTCCGCTCACTACCTCTTGCCCCTCTATTACCCATGCCTTCTCACTGTGGAACAAACTCTAAATTAAGAAAGGGTTCTGTGGTGTTGTATCACCCCTCATGCCCCTGTGGAGGAACCGGCGCTTCGCTCCTGAACTACAACCAATGCCATTTATTAACCTGGCCAATTGCGCTCTACACCGCATACGAGATATGTACCTGGGTGGACACTTGATCACATCTGATAGAGCAACTCTATCCCCTCGAGACTTCTTCAGGTACTTGCAACTTCGTAATTTCATCACTCAACGGGAGATCCGACTGGGTGCTGAGGCTCCCCTTACTTCCTTTGAATGTCTTTGTTTGACCGGAACTCCTCCTAAAGGTTTGATCTCTCTCCTATATGCCCGTCTGATTAGTAGGGATGAGCCGAACACCCGTGTTCGGATCGCATTTGAACTCGAACAATTTCAAAAGTTTGAGTTCGAACTCGAACACAAACCAAACTCAATGCAAGTTAATGGGACTCAAAAGTTCGGTTCTTAGAGTGCCCTGCAAGAGGGCATATATGCAAGATATTTGCAATAAAGGTGTATGGGGTTCTGGGTAGTGCCCTGGGGGACAGGAAACAAGGACAAAAAGTAAAAAAAAAAACGTTTTTAAAGGGACAGTGAGTTTTCCATGAAATAAGGGTTAAAAATAAAAAAGAAAAATTCCTTCAAATATCATGCCTAGGAGGTCCCCATAACCTGCCCGTGAAGTGGCAGATTTGTAGGATGTATAGAAACAATTAAAAACAAAAAAATGACATTTCAGATGACAGTAAACGGTTTTCCTTTAATCTATTCATAAACAACTGCTTGGGGTGGCAGCCTGTATAAAAAGACATTTTAGGACACGCAGAACAAGTTTAGTGATTTTTTGGCTAAATTACGGTGAAACGTATGCAGGCTTTGGATGAAAGTAACAATAGGTGCTTTAAAATTGGGCCTTTAGTGTTGACAACAGTGCCGTCACACCATAACCCCTCTGTGGTATTGTGGAAGAGTGCAGGGTTGGACCCTGTGTTCCAAAAAATTAAAATGATATAAATCTGGTACAGGTTTTAGTGCAGCCAAATATTGTACCTTTCATGGCAGCAAGTGCCTTCACAATGTAACCCTTTTGTGGTATTGTGGAAGAATTCAGTGGTGGAGGTTTTGTGAAAGCAGAAGACAACCCCGATCTATTCCATTACGTCAGCATCAGTGGATTGATAGCTGCTGATCCAGGACTGATTCATTTTTATAAATGTCAGCCGGTCTACAGAGTCGTGGACAGACGCACTTTTTTGTCTGTGACAAAATCTCCAGCGGCACTGAACGTCCTTTCAGAAAGCACGCTGGATGAAGGGCAACCTAGTAGCTGCATAGCATATTGGCTAAATTCTGGCCAGTGATCCAATCTCAACACCCAGTAAGCCAGTGGATCATCTGCTGGAAAGGTATCCAGATCGGCCCTTGCCCCAGGTAGTCCTGCACCATACGGTGAAGACGCTGAAAATGGGTGCCTACATTTGACGTCCCTGGGCGTCGTGGACTATAAAAATTTAAAAAGGCATCAGTCAAGCGGCCCCGGCCTTCACCACTATTCCTCTGATCATCCGCAGCCTCAGAAGCACCTGTGTCATCACTTGGTAACCTACCAGTGCCTGGAAAGGTGTTACACAAGAGTCGCTTTAGAGCATCCTCAAGTTTTTTCATCCTCTGCTGTGCTGTGGCAGGATGAGCTCTGCAACTTTACCCTTGTATCGTGGATCAAGAAGGCTTGCCAACCAGTAATGATCCCTCTCCTTGATAGCACGAATCCTGGGGTCCTTTACCAGGCTTTGCAGGATAAGGGAGCCCATGGAGCGTAGGTTGGAGGTGCCATTAGCTTCCGAGTCTTCCTGGTCAATGAGGAGGATGACCCCATCGTGCACTTCCTCCTCCCAGCCACGTACTAGTCCTGGTGTTTCTGGGCACACAACACCCTCCCTTGAGGAATCCCCACCTTCAATGCCCCCACTACTTAAATATTCCACCTCCTCCTCCGCCTGTCTGATCTGAGGAGGACCCGCTGGAATGCTGTCTGCGGGAAGACTGGGGCCTTCAGAGCTAGGGAAGGCCTCCTCTTCCTCCCACTGCTCTTCCTCTAGAGCCACATCTATAACACCCCACAGAGTGTGCTCCAGCAGGAACACTAAAGGAATTGTGTCACTGATGCATGCACTGTCCCTGCTCACCATCCTCGTTGCCTCCTCAAATGGTGACAGTACAGTGCATGTATCCTTGATCATCAGCCACTGCGGGGGAAAAGAAAACAATTTGACCTGAACCTGTCCTTGTGCCATACTCACACAGGTACTCATTGATGGCCCTCTGCTGCTTGTGCAGACACTGCAGCATTGCTAATGTCGAGTTCCACCTGGTGGGCATGTCACAGATCAGACGGTTTGTGGGAAGGTAGAATTCTCTTTGAATTTCTGCCAGGCGAACACATGTTGGGATTGACTGTCTGAAGTGGCTGCAGACTTTCTGGCCTGGCTGAGAAGCTCTGCCAGCCCTGGGTACCTGGTTAGGAAACGCTGTACCACCAGATTTAGGATGTGTGCTAGGCATGGTACATGCGTCAACTTACCCAGGCGTAGGGCGGAGAGAAGGTTGCTGCGATTATCACAGATGACCATTCCCAGCTCAAGCTGGCGTGGTGTTAACCATCTCTGCACCTGGCCCTGCAGAGCTGACAGAATTTCTGGCCCGGTGTGGCTCCTGTCCCCTAAACAAACCAGCTCAAGCACAGTATGGCATATTTTTGCTTGAGCCATTGCGTAGCCCCTGTCACACGTCAGTTTAACTGCCACTTCGCTAGAGACAGAGAAGGAGGAGGAGGAGGAAGAGGTGGTGGAGCAGACAGACCTCATACAAGCAGCTTTCTGGAGGCATGGTGGATAAACAAGCTCCAGCACAGAGCCCCGTCTTGGATCCCTTCCAGCTGCAATCAGAGTTAACCAATGTGCCGTGAAGGAAATGTAATGCCCCTGTCCATGCTTGCTGGACCACGTGTCTAAAGTCACATGCACCTTGCTGCTGACTGCCTTTCCCAATGACTCGATAACATTGTCTTCCACGTGCTGGTGTAGTGCTGGAATGGCCTTCCGTGAAAAGTAATGGCATTTTGGAACCTTCCACTGTGGTACAGCACATTCAGCAAATTCACGGAAGGAAGCAGAGTCCACCAGCTGGAAAGGCAGCAGCTGCAATGCGAGTAATTTTGCTAAGCTGGCATTTAGATGCTGTGCTTGGGGATGGTTGGGACTATATTTTTTCTTACGCTGCAGCAGCTGGGGCAATGTAATCTTACTGCGTAAATCTTAAACTGATGGGATGATGTCACATTGTGTCAGGTACGGGAGTGCGGCGGTGGGTGAAGTGAGCCCAGGATGCAGTGATCATAGGAGTCACACAGGTTGCTGGGTATTGAAGGTTTATTAAATAATAAACAAAACAAATAGTAAAGAATAGCAGCACTAGCAGGCAGGCAACAGACTGTATGCAGGATTCAGCTTGACAATAGGGATTCTTGAAAGCAGGGTATGCTTGACAAACGAGGATTCTTGGAAGTGGGGTACACTCGAAGAACGAGGGTTCTTGAGAGCGGGGTACCTTGGTGGGGAGATTCTCCTTGGTAGCAGGGTTCCACTTGGGAGTATCACTGGAGGGATTCAGGTAACACGGTAGGGAGCTTCAGGAACAGGTCTGGTTGTCTGCACTTCCAGGGACGTTATGTTGAAGCCCTGATGGAAGGGTGGATCCCTCTTTTAAGCAGGCTTCATTTAGGTGAAGTAGTATACACCTGTAGGTATCACAACAGAAGCTTAACAGCCAGATAGGGGAATCGAACCTGCATACAAACCTAGACAGGTGAATAAGGGTTTGCCACGGTTTAGGTGCGGGCATAGGCTTAATTCATGACAGTACCCCAACCCAAGGAGCGCCTTCCGGGCGCGAACAATCAGATATATATATATAGCAAGGGGCCACCTATTTTTTCCTGCGCCGCCGTCGGTTGGGGCCAGGACCCGTCACCTCCAAGGATGAGGTTTGGGTGGTCAGATGGTCACAGGGTTTTCAAGGTCTGTTCGGCGTATCACGATACCTTGGACACTGTAGGGTATCGTGGGATCCATATCTGAGGTGCTATCGAGCACAGTGGGTTCGGAGTCGTCCTGATGTATGGGGTTGCTGGTGGCAACCAGATCGGGAGTAGAGAAATGTCCACGGGCTAATGCAACCTGTACCTGAGACTGCAGGTATTTGTGGTTCAGCTGCATGTCCTGTATGTATGGGTAAGGGTGTTCACCTGAGCTGCCATGGCAGAGACAAGTACCAGGACTTCACTGGATGGACTGGCTTTACCAGGAGTTGGCAGGGTAGCTGCAGCGGTATCAGTGTCCACAAATGTTTTGGTGGCAGCAGTCTGGGCTTGGACCTCGTACAGCACGGCTCTTGGACCTGGACCTCGGTACAGCACGGCTCTTGGACCTGGACCTCGGTACAGCACGGCTCCTGGACCTCGTACAGCACGGCTCTTGGACCTCGGTACAGCACGGCTCTTGGACCTCGGTACAGCACGGCTCTTGGACCTCGGTACAGCACGGCTCTTGGACCTCGGCAGCACGGCTCTTGGACCTCGGTACAGCACGGCTCTCGGAATCCTGCAGGGTGCAGGGCAGCAACGGCTGGAGAATCTGCGATGTGCAGGGCAGCAACGGCTGGAGAATCTGCGATGTGCAGGGCAGCAACGGCTGGAGAATCTGCGATGTGCAGGGCAGCAACGGCTGGAGAATCTGCGATGTGCAGGGCAGCAACGGCTGGAGAATCTGCGATGTGCAGGGCAGCAACGGCTGGAGAATCTGCGATGTGCAGGGCAGCAACGGCTGGAGAATCTGCGATGTGCAGGGCAGCAACGGCTGGAGAATCTGCGATGTGCAGGGCAGCAACGGCTGGAGAATCTGCGATGTGCAGGGCAGCAACGGCTGGAGAATCTGCGATGTGCAGGGCAGCAACGGCTGAGAATCTGCGATGTGCAGGGCAGCAACGGCTGGAGAATCTGCGATGTGCAGGCAGCAACGGCTGGAGAATCTGCGATGTGCAGGGCAGCAACGGCTGGAGAACCTGCGGGTTGCAGGGCAGTGACAACATTATTGTGGAGTGATCTCCAGGCGCTTTTGGGGTTCTGAAACACCTGCAGGTCTGCGTATCTGACCACAGTCCCATTGGAACCATACGTGAACCCAGGGGGCAAGGGTTCCATAGTAATGGTGCCTTCAGGGGTAGAGACAGTGGTACCGATATATGCTTGGCATGGTTGTCCAGAAACCAGCCCGGATTTGCGGCTGTGAGGAGTGGGAGTCTCAACCTTTTTGAACCCAAGAGCCCTCCTTAGTATGGAGGCAGCTGGACTCTGCAGCAACAGTGATTCTTCTAGGTCATGGAGACAGGAGTTGGCTTCCAGATTTCGGGGTTCTGGTTTCACCGATGACTTGAAGACGGTTGCTGGGGCGTAGACAGCAACACCAAGGTACCTGGAATGCTGGTTGAGAGTGGTGGGTGTCTGAGAAGGGGAGGGAGCAGCAGCTAACTCCATGGGAATTTCAGGTTCATATTCTGGAGGTAGGGTGGACTCGAACTCCATGGTTTCGGCAGGATAGGGGTCTTCAAGGTCTGTGACCTCAGGATAGGTGTCCAGTGACACCATCCTATTTGGCTGGCACCTTTGGAGCTTATCCGAGTAGGCCTCCATAGACTTTTTATACACAGTCCTTGTTTTAGCAGGTGTGGGTTTTCTGGACAAGGACTTGGTAGGAACAATTTCCCTTTTTGGTCTGGTGGAAGCAGACTTGACAGGCACTGCCTTCTTGAACTTGGTGGGCAGTGCTTCACTAGGCATTGGGACCACAGGCGGAGTAGAAAAGGGTTCTCTGGCCTTGATAGAAAAAGTCCTTTTTGATTTAACAGGTGCAGACTTGGGAGTAGCACCAGGTATCACTGGGGATTGCAGGGTTTCGTTTGCAACTCCAGGGAAAGTGCGGGGCAGCTTGGGGGCCGCACTAAACATTCCGAGATGGAATGGGACGGTTCCCCGCAGTAGAAGCAGAGCTTCTGGGACCTTCTCCTAGCAATTTCTTCGGATGTTAGGGGTCCTCTACCCACTTTCTTTGGAGCTGGAGTACACACCTTAGTAGAGGTGTCATTTAAACCCTGCTGCATACTTGCAAAAACGGAGTCCAAATGTTGCAGGATGTCTTGAATGGCTTTTCTGAGGTACTCCATAACGATTTGGATCACCGCGGACTCACTGTGTGAAGGCTTCAACATTCTGTCAGGTACGGGAGTGCGGCGGTGGGTGAAGTGAGCCCAGGATGCAGTGATCATAGGAGTCACACAGGTTGCTGGGTATTGAAGGTTTATTAAATAATAAACAAAACAAATAGTAAATAATAGCAGCACTAGCAGGCAGGCAACAGACTGTATGCAGGATTCAGCTTGACAATAGGGATTCTTGAAAGCAGGGTATGCTTGACAAACGAGGATTCTTGGAAGTGGGGTACACTCGAAGAACGAGGGTTCTTGAGAGCGGGGTACCTTGGTGGGGAGATTCTCCTTGGTAGCAGGGTTCCACTTGGGAGTATCACTGGAGGGATTCAGGTAACACGGTAGGGAGCTTCAGGAACAGGTCTGGTTGTCTGCACTTCCAGGGACGTTATGTTGAAGCCCTGATGGAAGGGTGGATCCCTCTTTTAAGCAGGCTTCATTTAGGTGAAGTAGTATACACCTGTAGGTATCACAACAGAAGCTTAACAGCCAGATAGGGGAATCGAACCTGCATACAAACCTAGACAGGTGAATAAGGGTTTGCCACGGTTTAGGTGCGGGCATAGGCTTAATTCATGACACATTGTGAGGAAGGACCTGGTACATCCTTTACTGTAGCATCATGCCTGTCAGTGGAGGTTGGAGTCAATGACATGGCAGGACATATAGTGGGGGTAGAGACAGGTGAGGAGGACCTATGCAAAGTTTTGCACCAACGGGATGCGTAGCAGGTGGTCATACACTATAGTGCCAAAAGTATTCACTCACCTGCCTTGGCTCGCATATGGATGGGTGAGCGAATACTTTTGGCAATATAGTGTATGTCGCCTCAAGCACGTGGTACCCAAGCGTCCGGTGTCTTTCCCACGCTTGAGCCTCATCTGACATAGATTACAAATAGCAACGGTGGGGTCTACTGCTTATTTCTTAAAGAACTCCCAGACAGCAGAGTTCCTGGATGTGTGCTTTGAGACAACAGCGCTCTGCTCTGGAGCAGCTCTGACATTTGGTGCCTTGGACTGGCTAGTGCTACGGTTGGTCATAGAGGATGTTGTGCCTCGTGTTTGTTGTGCCTCCTCCTCACTTGGCTCCTCTGTTCGATCAGGCACCCAGGTGGAGTCAGTGCCATCATCATTGTCATCACCCCCTATCTCCTCGTCACTGGAGCCAACTTGGCAGTATGCTGCAGCTGCTGGGGCAACATGAGTGCCAGTTATTTGTGTGTCACTGGCACCCCCTTCGTCTAGGTTGATTATATTCTCTTCCTCAACCTCAGAGATTGAATCAGAGAACTGTAGTTGCTGCGCATCCTCAAGCAGCATGTCACTGCCCTTGTAGTCAAACAATTCAGCTGACTCCTCCGTGTGTGATAGTGAGGCTACGGCAGGAGTAGCTGTGGACATGGAGGCTCCATTAGATGCTTTGGAAGCTGAGGTGGACTGTAAAGCACCATAAGCCTGGCTGGCAGAGGACTCGGAGGATGAGGATGGACTGGTTAGCCAATCCTGCAAATCCTCTGTATGTTGCTGCTGCTTAAAACGGCCAGCACCAGTTAGAAAGGACAAGCGTGCCCCTACAGAGGATGCACAACGTCCACGATGACCAGAGGCACAGCTGCCCTCTTATCTGTGCCTGCGAGCGTCTGCCTGTCCTTTTTGGTCTTTTTGACATGGTGAGTGATATATAGATTAAAGATATACAGAACTCTGATTCAACTCTGGTATAAAGATTAAAGATTTCCAGAACTCTGGTATAACTCAGTGAGACACCCTGATAGCTGGCAGCCAGTGACAAGACACAGATTACAATTCCCAGAAACCACCTACAAGTCAGTGAGACCCCCTGATAGGACCCCCTGATAGCTGGCAACAGTGACAAGACACAGATTACAATTCTCAGAAATCTGCTAGAAGTATGTGGGACACCCTGATAGCTGGCAGTGAGAAGACACAGATTACAATTCCCAGATATTTTGTAGAAATGAAACCCCCACAATTGCTGTTGGCAGTGAGAACACAAAGATTAGAACAATTTCCAGATATTTTGTATAAAAAATGACTGCCCCCCGAAATTGCTGGAGGCAGTGAGAACTCAAAGATTACAACAATTTCCAGATATTTTGTAGAAATGACTGACCCCCAAAATTGCTGGTGGCAGTGAGAACACAAAGATTACAACGATTCCCAGATATTTTGTATAAATGACTGACCCCCAAAATAGTTGGTGGCAGTGAGAACACAGATTAGAACAATTCCCATATATGTTGTGGAAATGAGCCCCCCAAAATTGCTGGTGGCAGTGAGAATTCAAAGATTACAACAATTCCCAGTTATTTTTTTATAAATGACTGACCCCCAAAATAGTTGGTGGCAGTGAGAACACACAGATTAGAACAATTCCCAGATATTTTGTAAAAATGACTGACCCCCAAAATTGCTGGTGGCAGTGAGAACACAAAGATTACAACAATTCCCAGATATTTTGTAGAAATGAGACCCCCAAAATACTTGGTGGCAGTGAGAACACAAAAATTAGAACAATTCCCAGATATTTTGTAGAAATGAGACCTCCAAAATAGTTGGTGGCAGTGAGAACACACAAATTAGAACAATTCCCAGATATCTTGTAGAAATGAGACCCCCAAAATAGTTGCTGGCAGTGAGAACACACAGATTAGAACAATTCCCAGACATTTTGTAGAAATGACCCCCCCCAGTAGCTGGTGGCAGACTGGCAGTGAGAACACACACTAACAGAACAATCTCCTCTCAAAAAACACGTGCTGAAGCGCTGTGTGAAGCCTTATATAGTGTACTGCGGGACTTACAGTTGTGTTCAAAATTATTCAACCCCCACTGAAATTGAGTGTTTTGGCCAGTTTGACATTGATTTTGATCATTCAGTCATCTTGCTTACAATTAAATCAAAGAGGCACGTGTAGGTCACACAAATATAACATAACATTTATAATGAAATAACCACAAATGTCTTTCTGTGCTCACATCATTATCAGTTTTATTCAACCCCCAAGTGACATTCAATCTTAGTACTTAGTACAACATCCTTTTACAGTTATAACAGCTTTTAAATGTGAAGCATAGCTTGACACAAGTGTCTTGCAGCGATCTACGGGTATCTTCGCCCATTCGTCATGGGCAAAAGCCTCCAGTTCAGTCACATTCTTAGGCTTGCGCACTGCAACTGCTTTCTTTAAGTCCCACCAGAGGTTCTCAATCGGATTTAAGTCAGGTGACTGCGATGGCCACTCCAAAATGTTCCAGCCTTTAATCTGCAACCATGCTCTAGTGGATTTGGAGGTATGCTTGGGATCATTGTCCTGTTGAAAGGTCCAACGTCTCCCAAGCCTCAGGTTTGTGACGGACTGCATCACATTGTCATCCAATATCTCCTGGTACTGAAGAGAATTCATGGTACCTTGCACACGCTGAAGCTTCCCTGTACCTGCAGAAGCAAAACAGCCCCAAAGCATGATTGACCCCCCGCCATGCTTCACAGTAGGCACAGTGTTCTTTTCTTCATAGGCCTTGTTCTTCCTCCTCCAAACATAGCGTTGAACCATGGGCCCAAACAGTTCTAATTTTGTTTCATCAGTCCACAGAACACTATCCCAAAACTTTTGGCATACTGCAGTCGACTCTTCTTATTACACTAAATTCCCTAAAACCCTTTACAGCATTGGGGGTTGAATAATTTTGAACACAACTGTAGCTCTGTGAGCCCATGATTGGGCAAAATTTGCCCAATAAGGACTCTGAGCCGTGATTGGCATAGTCTTGAACCTGTCTTGCACCTGACCTGTGGTCAGGTGCAAGGCTGTAGCCAATTACAAGCTTCAGGCCAGTGGAAAAGTGCATTGTGGTGCATTGTGGACGAACAAGCGGCGAACACACGGAAATGTTCGTAGTTCGCGAACATGCGAACAGGCGATGTTCGAATCGAACTCCGAACCGATCGAACCGAACAGCTCATCCCTACTGATGAGCACAACTGGATCCGCTGTACTAAGTTACATGACGGCATGGAAAAAGGAACTGGGCTCTGATATCGATGGCGATGACTGGGAAGACATATGGAAAGCTACTCGCAAGGTGTCTATTTGCACCACCCACAGGAACAATCCGTAAAGACCCTGATGAGGTGGTATGTTACACCGGCATTTCTCCATAGGACTGATCCTTCGACCCCAGATTCGTGCTGGAGATAATGCGGAGCCCCTGGTACCCAGTCTCATATGTGGTGGAGTTGCCCTGCGGTAGTTGAATACTGGAAGGAGGTTAGTACTTTATTACATCAGGTTTTCCGGATTCCTATCCTGCTGGACCCCTGGACCTACCTCTTTGCCAGACCATTGCAGGCCCTGTCTGCTGCTCAAAACCACCTCCTATCCAAAATTTTATTGGCGGCCAGAAAGGTGGTTGCAGAGCAATGGCGCTCCACTACTTTACCACCTTTGACTCGAGTCCACCAGATAATGGACTACATCAGGTTGATGGATGAACTTTCGGCTACCCTTCACCACACTATGTCCTCGTTTAGGAAGACATGGGATGCCTGGGACACTATGGATGATTGAGGGATTGTGGTTACTGCGTGAACCTTTATACGGCCTTACAGGGTGCATGCTTGTATATTATACCACTAATGAATAGGATGCATTTCTCTTCCGCTATGGAAGGTTGGATAGCATGTGGCAGTGCGCCCCATTCCTTCTCCTTCCTTCTGAGGTTTTTTATTTCCTCTTTTTTCTCTCTTTCTTTTTCTATAAAACATAAAAACTGGGTGTCTCGCGAATTGCATGTACTATATGTGACTGATGCCTAATGTATTCCTGTATCGCTTGTATTACGTAAATAAAGTCTTTAAAAAAATATATATATTCCCGTTTTAATCCAATAAATAATAAACCATTTATTCTTTTAATCTGCAGCAAAGAGTCTCTTTATTCATTTTTTTAGGATCTTTTAGGCATTTTTTGGGATTTTTTCAGCAATTTTTTTTTCTGTTTTTGTTTAAAATCGTTTTTTCTTTTTTCTGTAACAGCCCTTTTTATTATCATTCATAGGATCTTATATGTAAATTCCAGGCATTTTCGTTCAGTAGTTTTTTTTGCAAACAGCGTTTAAATTTTGAAACTTTCAATCGTACTGTTTTATTTATTTTTTACCCCGTTCGTCAGCTTGTCGGCTTTTTCCGGCGGCGGGTCTGCCCTTTGATCGGCGGCTCGTCGGCTTTTTCTGGCGTGTTCGGCGTGGTTTTTTGTAGCGGTTTCTGCGGGTCTTCGGTGGGTTTCATGCAGGGTTTCGACACTTGTTCATCGGGTTTGGGGCAGGTTATCCCTGCACTCCAGGGACCCTGCGGTGAATGCTGAATTCACCGCAGGGTGGGGAACTTTGATTCCCCAAAGTGCAGGGAAGTGCTGGGAACGAGAAAGCGACGACATTTCGGTGCTTTCTTAATAACCCCTCCTCTTTGTTTTGCAGACTTTTCTGTTTCAGGTCCCTATTATCACTTTGTGGGTTGGCGAATTTGACTCCGCGAAGTGCAGGGAATGAAATTCCAGTGCTCTATGAATAACCCTATATGAACATTGAGCACCAACATAGACCCTATATCAAATATCTCCCTGTGTCCTTTGTGGCTCTCTAAGCAAGCTTTCATGGCTGCAGCTTTCAATGGCTTATAAAAGTAGTATAAGTCTATAGTAAGGCCCAATTGATTTAAGATTTCTACTTTTTCTGGCTAGGATAGGGTTAAGCATGATTAATTAGATTTCCAGGCAGTAAATGCGTATTTCTTCTTCCTATCCTTCATCCACTCAAACAACAATGGTAATGAAAATAAGTAGAGGGTTGACTTATAAATCACTAGAGATTTTGGAAGCCTAAATTACCTGTAATCTTTTAAGTACAGAAATACACGGCAACATGCTCTTACATTCCTCTGATCAATTTAATTTCCAGAAGGCTTTTTTTAAATGTTCTCTGTCAAATTACATTTACAAATAGTGCAATTTTTGATTCGGCGTGTAGAGGATGCATCCCATCCTAACACAACAATAAATGATCCGAGAGGATTTGTCTCCATAATTTTAGTTCGGTGCTCAAGGACAATCAACAAAACCAATTTTGTATAAGTTATTTTTAATTTATTTTTTTATGCTGCTGAGCAAATATTATTCATCATAATAAAATAAAATTATAGGAATGCTGTCTTAGCCATATTCTTAAAACATGAAACATGGCAATTTCTGGTTAGTTTTCAATCATTTAGATTATGACTTATTTTTTTAATGTATGAGTGAATTATATATATATATATAAATATAAAAAGTGTAGAAAAATAGGATGCACTCTAGGACTTAGAAAAATAATAAAAAACGGTTCTTAATTAAGTAAACATTTAAAAAATTCCTGCAAGCATTTCTGACGTTTCGGCCCACTAGGAGCCTTTCTCAAGGTTTTTAAATGTTTATTCAATAAAGAGCTGTTTTTTTATTGTTTTTCTAAGTCCTGGAGTGCATTCTATTTTTCTACACTTTGGATATTTACACAGGATTTTTTACACCAAGGCATGATTACATTTGTTGCCTGTAACAGGCTGGTTATGAGATATACTGCATATATACTGTATATATAAACCAAGTATTTGGACACACAGAGACTTCTTGTTCACACAGGGACTTTCCTCAGGATAGCATACTAAAAGATGCAAACACATATATATACACATCAAATAATTAGGACATCACAGGTGTGCATGCTCTGCACCAGAGGCCACGGTGGAGACGAGCCTTGCGTGCTACGTAGCCATCGCAACCATGTAAAACAATGGCTGTAACACATGTTTCGAATCACCATAACAATCCACATAACAAATATAATAAAGAAATAACAAAAATAAGATTTATAGCTCATAATACAATGTAGACAAGAGAGTAAATACATCATTATAATGAATCAAATCCGCTAAAGTATTTCTATAGCCAGACCACATTGATAAATCCGTAGAAAAACCATATAGACAAAAAAGTATACATATATATATATATATATATAAAAAAATATGTGATCACATATTTTAACACGATAAAAGACGGACTCAATGTGGATTCTGACTTCTTTTGTTTTGGTGGGGTTTTTTTTCGATGTCTCTTTCAGCCTTCACTGTTTTGTGTTTTTTTTTTTCTTTTCCTTCTTTCTTTCAAGTTGTATGACTAGTAGAAAACAATAAAAATATAACTCTATAGGGGTTATTCAAAGAGCCGAATTTGCCACCGAATTTCACCATACGATGCAATTTCGTTGCAACCTGGCAATTCAAAAGGCTGGCAATTCCCAAAATATTGACCAATTTCCAGTGAAATATGGTGAGATACGCCAACCTTTACAGTACCAAAAAGTGGTCGCAATGCCCAGATTTTCGGTGCTTTTGTTCGACAGGTTTAACCCCTTGACTACCGAGATTGAGATATCTTACTCCAAAGGCACCATCTGGTGCCCCGATATTAAGATATCTCGATCTGCGGATCTGCAGCCTAAAAGCAAATGAAATTAGTTTGCTGCAAATTAATTTTGTTTGCTTTTGGGCTGCAGAAGGTGCCCCCAAAGTTTTAGCCCTGTAGACTTAATGCCCAAAGAGCTAAAACTGTGTAAAATCGGCTGAAGAATGCTGTGAAATATCAGGCTTTCAGCAGCCGATACAGGGGGAAAAAATTGACCTGCAGCTCATACCTCTGTAACTCAATTTTACAGTAGATGGCGCCATTTACTGGCCAAATAGGTTATTTATAGTAATAACTAATTATTATTGTATAATTAATTAAAAATGAATTTACAAAAAAACTCTAGTTTGTGACAATGTTTTTATGGAAAATCACTTGGTTAAAAGTCCTGTTTTTATTATTTTGTTATTCAACCGTTTATTCTTTTTATTTGCAGCAATAAAGTCTGTTTATTAATTTATTTTTTTAGGCATTTTTCTGTATTTTTTTGGTAAAATTTTTGATTCAGATTTTTTTATACTGTAACAGACCTTTTTATTACTAATCATAGAACTTTATTTATTATTTCCATGTATTTTCATGCAATTTTTTTGTTTTAAATGACTTTTAAAAATCCTGTTTTTTTTTACTCCTGTTTGGCGGCTGATCGACTGTTTTTGGTGGCGTTCGGCGGCTGGTCGTTTTTTTCAGCGGTGTTTAGTGGCAGTTTGGTGGTTTATCTGATGCGTTCGGAGGGTTTATCGGATGCTTTAGGCGGATCCATTCGGAGCACTTTAGGGACCCTGTGGTGAATGCTTAATTCACTGCAGGGTCGGCGAATTTAACTCGCCGAATCGCACTGACCTTCGCCGAACGAAAGAGCACTGAAATTTCGGTGAAATTTCAGTACTCTTTGAATAACCCCATATAACTATTTAAACATACATAGTTAAATGTGCATCGCACGACGAAGTAACGTCCTAAGAGGAATTTATGTAAATGTAGCAGACGACAATAATTAGATTCACATGCTCGATCCTAAAACACGTTGTCTGATCATGGGAAACAAGGGTGAATGACTACAAGACCCCGCCGTATAAATACGCTATGTCGGCTAATCTGGTTTAAAACACGCTGAAAAAGCACCCTCAAAAATAATCCATGGAGGATTTAGAGACTCTAACATCTATTTGTGTAACTAAACACAGGGAAAGTAATATTTGAGTAAGGTATAAAGACGGGAAACAATTAGAAGGGAAACGCCGTTGACAAATTATCCTTGACAGGGCAATTCTCGGTGTCAGTAGTACATTTAATTACTCATATAAAATGCGCCTTGTTACTGAAGTTAAGGGTTAGGTGGTTTCTGTAAATGCAATAGAACTATAATCTTTTCTTGAATAAACAATGTAAACAGTTGTTCCATTAGAGTAAATGTGAGAGGCTCTAATGTAAATACACACAGGCGGCAGGATTGCAAAGCAGCTTTACATGTTACTCCAGAGTTTTTATTTTATTTTGAATAAAAAGGCTGGTTTTGTAATGAAATAGAGATAAAAACTGCTGATAAAGTACTGTATATATTTATCCCAAATGGAGTTAAATTTAAGGAACCCCCATTATCCCTACCTGGCTGTGGGCCTTTAGATGGGCCCTAGGACAACATGTTGAAAAAAAATACCCTTGTCAATGACCAATTACCTATTGCACAGTAATAATTCACCGGTTTAATCTATTATATATATATATATCATTTAACACAAGCCTTTCAATGCGTTATTCATTTCTGAAAACATAAGGCGCAGACCACGGATGATCAAGGCTGGAATAGCTTGTTCTTCATAAGGGCTCCACATCAACGTCTCTCCATAAAATTTAGGAGATGATAATGTATATTAAGCAGCCGTGAATAGGACATTAAAAAAATCAAGCAAGGTGATTAAGCCGTCATTTTGCACAGATTGAGCGCTCTGCTTAACCCCTTCATCCTCAAAATTTAGTTATCTCGATTTTTGCATTGTAATGCATTGAAAAGCACTCATTAGCATATCAAGAGACCATTTTCACACATTTTAAAGCAATATTAGTGTGTCCACTGTGGAGAAACTAAATCCTTTGTTTTATGTATCTCCAAGCACCCTGGAGAGACATAAAACAGCTGCAAATAGCAGCCCCAATCTTCACTATGACAAAAAGTACAAATAGTTTTCTGCTGCATGTCAACAGCCAGGGATTTGGAAGAATACAGGGAGAGCTGTAGGGTCACTCACTGCTGTCCAGGGATAAGATTCAGGGAGCCATAATGACTGAAAATCCCTGTACAGTACAGATACAAGGTGCTACTGTAATTTCCTTATACAAGCATTATGCCACATACAGATATTATTTTTATATTCTATTGGTATTTCTTGGACGCTGCATAGCTAGCAATCTCATTATGATCTCTATAAACCCCCATAAGTAGGATTTATTATTTATCTTTAACACAGTTACAATATGTAATGCAAAGGCCATTTCTGCCTGTATGATAATAATACAGACCCGGTGTAAAATTGTGTAAGATAAAGGACGCTATCTAGAGCTCAGAATCCTATGTTTCAACAATATTTCTGTAAAGAATAAACGAATACATGAAAAATTAAAAATGAGCAAATTAACATTATTTTCCTTTTTTATCTATCTCGGAATAACAATTTATGTGCGAAGCTTCGATTTCACCCCATATTTAATTCTAAACTTCACATCCCATGTTTAGAATAACTGTTATGATGACATATGTTTCAACAAAAATTGATTGATAGGACCCTAAGCGCCGTTGAAGTTTAATGCTTCACAGTTTAATGGTCTTCAAAATCATTGACTAGAAGTGCTGTTAAAGGGGGCTTAACATCATAACAAAGTCACCTTATGGTTGCTGTAGGAAAGAATGTGGCGATAAAGTCGTTGCAGAATGAAACTTTTCTGATATTAGTGATAAAAGTGAATAAAGTCACATTTGATGTGACAAAATGGAGCATCTGCGCTGTTTTTACAGTCAACATTAGTACTATAGTAGCATAATTTTATTGATGCTGGTGTTTGTTTTAGGGTTAGGGTTACTTTAGGGATAGATTTATAATTTTTTGGCAATAGATTTTGCATTGTTTGAAAGGTGGTGCAGAATCTGTTGCCTAAAAATGAAGAACAGTTGGAGCAGAATCTGTTGGTTAGGGTTAGTCATAGCACTAAAAGTAACCCTTACACTAAAACTGGAGTCAGACGGCTCACTATGCCTGCCCGTGCTGATGTACCTCCCAGCATTTGTTGCAGCATTGCAACGCTTCGACGGGGCCGGCCACATGCCACAAATTGTGCACGCTACAGCAGGCATCCTCCCCGTCAAAGCACTATGACTCGCGTCCGACAGGGCTGCAAAGCGCAATCCTCCATAGGAGGATTGAGCCTTGCAGCGTAGCACACACTAACTGCGCACAGCGAGGTGGCCAGACGGGCGTCAGAGTGGAATTAACGTATTTTACCGTTTTTCAAAAATCCAAGTGGGGGGGCAACAAAGGAGGGTTGAATATTTTAAACAGGATACCTATATCTCAAAAACAGAAGATGTTACAGGCCTGAAAATAAGTATTAGATTCGTCTTTAAAAATAAAAAAAACACATTTTACCATATTTGTTTTAAATCCAGTGGGGGGGGGGAAGAGGAGTTGGATACTTTTATCAAAATACCTATATTTCAAAAACCGTAGATGTTACAGGTGTAAAATTTGGTATTTACAATCTTCGTGAAAAAACAAACAAACATGTGTTTTACCATTTTCCAAAAATCCAATTAAGGTGGGTCGGGGGGAAAGGGGTGTGAATACTTTAATCAGTATACCTACATTTCTAAAACCAAAGATGTTACAGGTGTGAAATTTGGTATTTACAATCTTCTTGAAAAATAAAAACAACGCATGTTTTACCATTTTCCAAAAATCCCAAGTGCGGGTGAAAAAATGGGGGGTGAATACTTTTTAACAGGATACCTATATCTCAAAAACAGAAGATGTTACAGATGTGAAAATTGGTAATTAGATTTGCCTTGAGAAATGAAAAAACACGCATTTTACCATTTTTCAAAAATCCACTGGGGGGGGAGAAAGGGGCGGCTGAATACTTTTAACAGTATACCTGTATTTCAAAAACCATAGATGTTAAAGGTGTGAAATTTGGCATTTACAATCGTTGTGCAAAAAAAAACGTGTTTTGCCATTTTCTGAAAATTCAGTTAAGTGGGGGATAGGGGTGTGAACACTTTTATTAGTATACCTATATGTCAAAAAACAATGATGTTACAGGTGTGAAGTTTGGTATATACGATCTTCTTGAAAAATAAAAAAACACGTGTTTTACCATTTTACAAAAATCCCAAGTGGGGTGAAAAAAAGGGGTGAATACTTTTAAACAGGATACCTATATCTCAAAAACAGAAGGTGTTACAGACGTGAAAATTGGTATTTAGATACGCCTTGAGAAATAAAAAAAACACGCATTTTACCATTTTACAAAAATCCACTGGGGGGGAAAGGGGCGGCTGAATACTTTTATCAGTATACCTATATTTCAAAAACCATAGATGTTACAGGTGTGAAATTTGGCATTTACAATCGTGCAAAAAAACAAACGTGTTTTGCCATTTTCTAAAAATTCAGTTAAGTGGGGGAAAGGGGTGTGAACACTTTTATCAGTATATGTCAAAAAACAATGATGTTACAGGTGTGAAATTTGGTATATACAATCCCCTTGAAAAATAAAGGGGGGTGAATACTTTTAAACAGGATACCTATATCTCAAAAACAGAAGGTGTTACAGACGTGAAAATTTGGTATTAAGAATCTTCTTGAAAAATATAAAAAAAACACGTATTTTGCCATTTTCTGAAAATCCAGTTGATGGACACGGAATGAGCAGATAAGAGGGATGCTGCTACTTCACACAGAATGGAGTCTCTATGCAGCTCCTCTCACAGTCAGGCCTCACACACTCCCTCACTGCTCTGGCATGTCTGTTTCTCTCTCACAGACAGGGATTGCACACTCCCTCACTGCTCCAGCATGTCTGCTTCACTTTCACAGCAAGGCCTAACACACACCCTCAACCTGCAGTGAGGGAGAACCTGTGATATTATTGCAGAACCCCAACCAATCTAAGCTCTGTAATGGCACCAGATTGCAAGTAAAAAGCACTCCACAGAAATGTGATCAAGTCTACGGTGCTAACTGGTTCTGGTCGGGGGAGATGGTGTTCGTGCCACGAATACCTCTTATAACTTCAGAATATCCATTTCAATTCAAAAGGCTTCAGTTCACCCTAAAGGCTTGTTTTGCGATGACCATCAACAAGTCCCTGTGGCAGACTTAGAAGGTAGCGGGGATTGACCTAAGAGAAGTCGGCTTCTCGCATGGGCAGTATTACGTTGCCTGTTCCAGAGTGAGCTCACCTAACTCTCTGCTGATCCGAGCAACTGAAAGAAGAACCACTAATGTAGTTTATAAAGAAGTACTCAAATCGTTTTATTTTCTATGTATCAAATTCCAAAAAACAAAATAAATTAAAAAATTTTGTCTGCCTCATGGTCGCTTTGTATTTACAACACAAAAAAATTAATGGACGCAAATGAATGAAACAACTTTGTTTTGTAGCCAATACGCCCTGACAAACATCTGCAATAAACATTACTTATTACTTTAACCCCTTCACTGCTGAGCCATTTCACGTCGTAAAAAAAACCACATTTTTCTTTTTTTTGTTATTATTTTTATTCTTTACTTTAAACATGGTCATGTTTGATATCATTGGAAAGGCCATGCTTTGGCCTTTCTAATGATACCAAAGATGACTCTGCTAGCTGCCAACAGTCAGAAGATATTGGGGTTCAAAGGAGCCCCCATCTCCACCCCTATCTTTCCTTAGGAGTCAATAAGGACGTTCCCCACACGTCCTCAGCAGTGAAAGAAATCAACCTGTAAAATATATTTTGTACAATTTGGACAAAAAACTCATGTTTCTTTTAAAAACAATTTTAACAAATCCCAAAATCCAGTGAGTGAAGCCGTGGGCAAAAGCTAGTATAATTATAAATCATAAAAATCACTTGTTTATTGACACAAAACGGCTAATGCTGCCTTTATGCTAGTCAGCTTTTATAGCCATTTAAAGGTGCACACGGCGTTTTTAATGTTGTATTACACTAATGGAGACAAAGACATAATCTGTGCAGTAGACATAGGGACTATGCCTGTATCTTTTATTAATACAGTATACTTTTAAAAGGCTATATTTCAGTAAAGCAGACATTGGAAGATGTGTAAGTGCAGTAAGCGCTTAGGCCAAGTATTTATGTTTTATTTACATAGTGCTAACAGGTGTACTCAGCACTTTACAGGTTATAGCTGAAATGTACAGTAAATGCAGTAGGTGTGACAGTATTTTTCACCTTGACACGTGTGTTTACAAGGGAGACCATTGTAAGTGGAATATAGCAAATGCAGCTTTCTACAAAGTTACCCTGCTCATCTCGCTATTACAATCAAAGTAGTGGTGTAAGCACTATGGATTTCTGCGTAGGCATTGCACTTTGGTGTATCTACATCACGTAAGTGATAACAGAGCGACACATGACCAGTAATTATCATACAAAATAAATCAGTATTAAAGGGATGATAATTCTGTCTTGATACCGAAAATTGAGGATGCACTTAGCCGAAAACCGAAAATGAAGTTACAACATATTTTAAAGGGTTTTTCTGTGCTTTCTTTTGACGTGAGAATGTTCCTCTTCTTTTGACATTCCATCTGTTGCCTATAATAAAGCAAAACTAGAGCAGAATGTTAGGGTTATCGCTAACCTTAACCCCTTCACTACCGATATCGATATATCTCAGGCTTCAAAGGCACCATCAGATGCCCCGATATCGAGATATCTCAATATGCTGATCTGCAGCCCAAAAGAAAATGAAATTCATTGCCTGCAAACAAATTTTGTTTGCTTTTGGGCTGCAGAAGGTGTCCCCAAAGTTTTAACCCTGTGGGCATAATGCCCAAAGACTTAAACCTGTAAAATCAGCTGCTTGAAAGCTCTGAAATATCGAGCTTTCAGCAGCGATGCAGGAAGAAACAGAAGAATATAAACCTCCTACTAAAACCTCTAACTCAATCTGGCAGTAGATGGCACCATCTACTGGCCAAAATAGGTTATTTACAGTAAGAAATACAATGGGTATAAACTCAAATATTTCTTATTTTATAATTAAATAAAAAATGATTTTTACAAAAAAACACTGGTTTCTGACTGTTTTTTTGGAAAATAACTTGGTAGTGAAGGGGTAAAATATATCCTTAACCCTAAGCCTAAAACAAGCACAACGAGTAACCTAACCCTAACACTCTTATCTAACCGTAACACTAATATATAATCCTAACCCTAATTTCTAGCCCAAATTTGTAATCCTAATCTTAATTTTGTAGCCTTAAGAGAAACCTTTACCCTACAATAAGCACAAATAGTAACCTAACCCTAATGTCTAACCTTAACCTTAGCTCCTGAAAATGATGCTCCAATTTGGCCATGGGCGAATTGAAGCAACAAAGATCGGCCATTTCTGTATCGGATCAGGCAAATTCAGCCACAGACAAATTGGAGCATCTTTTGTGCATCTTTGTTGCAGCCGTCATTTTTAGCCGATTTGTCTTTCGGCTGAAAACCAAAATTATCCTCTTCAGCCAAACTGTATCAGTGGCCGAAAGTTTGGTGCATCCCATACATATATCAACAGCATACTAGTATGCCCCACCGATGTTAACTCCCTCCTGATGAGTGCCACCCACCTGTCGTTAAGGGGTTAAAGTCTCGATGTCCATTGAACTCTGATAGAAACTAAAGTGAAAACAAAGGTATAAGCAACACTAGAAATTTGACACTGCAGTGGTAATAATGGTGAAAACTAAACAAAATATAACTTTGACAGAAACTATGGTGGAAACCCTGCTGAGAACTATACTGAACAAATGCAGTATAAAAAACGGCGGACAGAATTGTGACTACTATGAAGAACTATGATGGAATTCTCCTAAACAGTGAATTGTTGTTTCACCGTACTTTATCCACCATAGTTCTCTTAAGTTCTCCAAACTAAATCCTCAGTTCTTTCAATGAAAGAACTGTGTTTAGTAAATAACCCCTTATTATACATTAAGAAATATTTGGCAGTATTCCCAAAGTATTCCTTACTGTAATAACCTGTTTGGCAGGCAGATTTTGCCATCTGCTGGACACATAGAGTTACTGCAGTCCCGAGCTCCTTGCATAATCAGATGGGGAGATGTCAGTTAGAGACATTCCTCAGCTGGTTTTAAAAAGTATTAGCACCTCGGGCATCATGCAATGGTGGTAGAACTTGAGGTGCACCACCTGGGGTCCAAATAGAAACAATATTAGTTTGCAACAAATGAATTAATTTGCATGATGCAGCATAGCTCCAGATTGTGTCAACATGATATTGGGCTGCTGTGTCTGCTACTGCTGATTGTGTAGTGAAGAGGTTATTCACAAAGTGTGGCAGTGGCAGTGTTTGGCAGTGGTACGAGTAACGTCGAAAATCACATGTCTTGCTTCACCAACAAAAGCCAGCATTTTATACCAGTAAAATCCACAGATCAACAGGAGAAAATTTACGTTGAAGCTTCTACTGTTTCTCAATGGATTCCACTTTTCTGAAATGCCGGAGTTTGTTGGCGGAGCAAGATCCTATGATTTCCGATGATGTTTGTAACACCGTCAAACAGATAGGGTTATTTAAAGAGATCCAAATGGCTGCTGAAAGGTAACCGAACGCTGAAAATCAGCATTCGGTTACCTTTCCTGGCCATTCGGCTATCCAGAGAGCAGGCATTTCGCCAAATCCTGGCGAATTGCCTGCACATACTGTGCCTGTTCGGTGCCTGTTCGAGGGCAGTGAATCCCCATAGAGAAGCAATGCTTCGGCTATTAAAAACCCAGCAGTGAAAAGTTGCCGAATTGCTCTGCCATTCGGTGGTTTAATTCGGCAGGTTTATTCAGGCGAATCCCATAGACTTCAATGTTAAATATATTCCCGTTTTAATCCAATATCTAATAAACCGTTCATTATAATATTCTGCAGTAAAAAGTCTCTTTATTTTTAGATTTTTTAGGATCTTTTAGGCATTTTTTGCAAACTTTTTTTCGTTTTTTTTTAATTAGTTTTTTCTTTTTTCTGTAACAGCCCTTTTTATTCATTGGACCTCATACGTAAATTCCAGACATTTTCGCGAGGTAGTCTGTTTGCAAACAGTGTTTCACTTTTCAAACATTCAAGCGTACTGGGTTTATTTTTTCTTCACCTCCTTCGTCTGCGGTGTCGGGTTTTTCCGGCAGCTGCTCTGCCCTATGATCGGCTCCTACTCGGGTTTCTCCGGCGTCTTCGGCGGGTTAATCCAGATGTTTTTGCAGGTTTCGGTGTACGTTCTCCGGGTTTTGCAGTGAGTTTTCGGCGGGTTTTCTGCGACTTTTCCCTGCATTATGGCGGCCCTGTGGTGCTTGCTGAATACACCTCAGGGTGGCTGAAATGGGTTCGCCAAATCGCACCGAGTTGAAGAGAACGAAAAGTCTCCGAAAGTGCAGTGACTTTTCGAATCTCTTTGAATTACCTTGAGAGTGAATAATCCCTTGTGTGAATAGGCTACGTGTTCCACACAGATACATTTTATAACTGTTATGTCCCTCTAATAGTATATTCCAGTTTGAATTAATATCTTATTCTCGTAATTTCAATTGCTTTTCCCATTTTCTAATCGGCTTTCACATTACAAAACGCGGTAACCTCATTAACGGCCGTAAAACGTAACCCTTATCTAATCTCCTCCCAGGGATTTTTTTGCTTCCTAAAATAATTACATATTTCCTGTGTTAATGAAAGTTACATTTTAAATTCTTTTCTTCTTTAGAATGTTGGTTTTAGTTGTTATTGTTTTTTAAGCATTTTAGACAGATTGCACATATTGCGGATATATTGTTGCAGGTTTAAGGGTGTTCATTTAAAGACTTATCAGAAGTGAACGCGGGAAATTCTGTATTTAGGGATTAGTCACATTGAGCTAAAAACCCATACATCAAAAGGAACGGCAAAGTCTGAAATGATTAGCGGGAGCGAAAGCCATTTTTGTGTTTAGAGCAGGTGTACTAATTATCCCCCTTGGTTCCTGTTGTCTATATGCTGGCTTTCACGCTTTAAACAAATGCTGCCGTTCAAAATATTTATATGAAACGTATTTCTGTGGGTTTTTTCTACTCTTTCCTTTTTTTAACAGCCTAACTGTGCAATTGTACATAATTGCCTGAAGAACATATCAGGGCGGTGATTTATTTATTATGCCTAATAGCATTGCGGCAGCAGTTTCCATAAAGTCTGCAATCTGCTGCACACTTGTCCATACATAACCATTAACAGGAATAGTTGTCTAGATATGCATTAAAGCTGTAACAAAATCCTGCCTCCACTGATGTTTCCTAACTAACTGCGTGCGGACCCTGCCAAATAATGGTCATTATACTTTAAACTTGGAGCAGAATGTGTTTTGCTCTATCTTAGGCGTAAGTAAAGGTGTTTTAGGAAGCTAGACTTGAACAAGTTGAATGATAGGTGGGACAAAAGAACAAGTTCTTGAAGCTGGAAGGAATTTCCATTAAATAGAAAATATGTTGGCACTGGAGATGTGCGTTTCGTTTCATTCCGAATCAAAATTGGGACGGAATTTTCCCGATTCGTATTTTGGAAGTGCTTCCGAAATACGAATCAGTTCCGTCCGAAACGGTCCCAAAACGAAACGAAAATGAATCAATTCGGACCGAAACGGAACGTAAACAAAACTATATAAAACGAATTGATTTAGTTTTTACGGATCAATTCGTTATACCGTTAGATTCAGCACTATGTCCCTGTCTATTGGCCGTGGTGCTGAATCTCTTGTATTCAGCACCACAGTCTGCGTACAGTGCCATGGTGTTGTTCAGTGGTCTTCGGCAGCAGTGAAATTCCCCATAGACAAGTAATGGTTAATCTATTTAGAGAACGCCGAACAGCACTGAAATGTCATTGAAATGCCCTGATCTTCAGTGATTTGTTTCGAGAGCTTTAACCCTTTCGCTGCTGAGGCGTTTCACGCCCCTGTGCTGAGGTCATTTTTACCGGTTTTGCTCATCATGTTTAAACGTGTTTTGAAGGCTTATTTTAGTATATGACCCAGACATATTATATATCGTTCTTTCCGTCAGACTCGGTAGATTCATAATATGTCATTATTATATGTATACGTTATGTCATGTCTGTATATTATAACAAAAAATGCAATAAAATATGTATTTTCAATAATTTACAACGTGTAAAGTGTTTTTTTTCACATTTTAACATGCGAGCAATTACGGTTATATTTTGTATGGGGTGCGCTTGTTAAAAAAATTAGAGATGGGGTCTCGTTACATTTTGTTTTGGGGAAAATTACGCGATTTTTAACAAACGCACCGCATACAAAAATCGTTAGTGCAGCATCATTGTTCACATTATAATTGAAATGGGAACAATATTGCTGCATTAACGAACCAAAAAAAAGAAAAAAAATGTTTATTTTTTTTTTTTATAATTTTTTTTTATATATTTTTATTTTTAATTTTAATTTTAATTTTAATTTTAATTTTTTTTAAAAACTTTTTTCACTTTCATGTTTGGTATCGTTGGAACGGCCATGCTCTGGCCGATCCAACCATACCAAACATTAACCCCTAACTGCCACGGATCGGGAGATAGGGAGTTCATTGGAACTCCCTATCTCCACCGTTGGTGGCAGTTAGGGGTTAAGTCCAGGACTGGCGTCATCGTGCTACGCACGATGACGCCAGTCCTCAGGGGGAGTTCCCGGAGGCTTGGCCGACATCCAAGATGTCGGCCAGCTCCGGGAAAGGATCGCGAACCGGCGCTTTTCAGCGCCGATTCGCGATCCGGCTCCCCAGGGGTTAATGCCAGGCACCATTTGGAAGGGCAGGCTGTGCCCTTCCAAATGATGCCTGGGTTAACCCCCGCAATGCCGCCGATCGGGAGGGAGAGAGGTCCGAAGGACCTCCCCCCCTCCCTTTCAGGCGCCTCCTCCGCACATGCGGGGGGGGCGCCTGAATTAGGTGTCATCGCGCAGCCGCGATGACACCTAATTCCGGCGGCTGTGGTCCCGGATGCCGGGCTGACATCGAGGATGTCAGCCCGCACCGGGGGGCCAGCGATCGGCCGGAACCCGGCCGAACGCTGACCCCAATGGGAGGACGCGCTCAGCGCGTCCTCAGCACACCAGCGGTAATGCGGAGGACGCGCTCAGCGCGTCCTCCGCATTGAAGTGGTTAAACAGACGAATCCCATAGGATTCAATGTAAAAAAATATTCCCCGTTGATTAAATATTTATTCCATCGTTTATTCTTTTCACTTGCAGCAAAAAGTCTCTTTATGTTGGTGCCATTACGGTGCTCTCTGAATAACCCCCAGTGAGTTCCCTCACTTCTTTTTTTAGGACTTCACCCCAGCATAAATGACATATATTAGGGACCTGAAGGCACTTCTAGATATGCAATCCACCTCACGAACAAGTGTAACGTTGTGTGGTAATGTGTGTTTTTATAGATTTGTGGTATTTGCAGAGATATTAGAATTTCAGATTATCAATAGTTTTTGGATAAATTTTAGTTAAATGGATGGAAGTAAAGGGAGCTTAAAGTGGACAGGTGACCAGCGACTAATACCCCACGGCAACATTACCCAAACTAGGAGTAAATTACAATCTTCTCGCAAACGTTTGCGCCGGCGCAAATAAAACATTAACGCGAGGGGTAAAACCCTTTGCGCCGAATGCCGTATTACATAGTCAGCACAACAAACGTGCGTAATCGTCTACTGCGGGTGAACCTGCGCGAACGCTGCTCGAGCTTATACGCCGCGCGTCCTATACTTAACATTGTGAGCGCAAACGCGAATGTGCGCTGGTACGCAGATGGTATTACAATCAATGCGCGGGTTTTAACGCACAGCCTTTGCGCATAATTTTAGCAACTCCTAAAAGCTGGTGTTAATGGCAAATCTGAACGTCCTGGCAGAAACCAAATACACCAGCCCAAAAAAAAACTGCAGCAAAGTATTATTATTATTATTCTTTATTTATAAAGCGCCAGCATATTCCACAGCGCTGTACAATAAGCACAGTATAGACAGGGTTACAATACATTGAACAACATTTGACAAACAGTACAGGAGGAGATGAGGGCCCTATTCCCGTAGGAACTCACAATCTGGGAGTGTTGGGGTTGGAAACAGGAGGAGAGGACTGTAAGGTGAGAGTGATTGATGGTTGCGTCAGTGAGTTGGGTGGTAGGCTTCCCTAAATAGGAATGTTTTCAGGGTGCGTTTGAAAGAAGAGAAGTTAGGGGAAAGTCTGACAGTACGAGGGAGAGCGTTCCAGAGAGTGGGGGCTGCGCGTGAGAAATCCTGCAGTCTATCATGGGAAGAGGTGATGCGGGGAGAAGCTAGTCGCAGGTCACTGTTTGACCTTAGGGAGCGGGCTGGGGTGTATTTGGTGATTAGTGAGGACAGGTAGTGGGGCGCTTAGTTAGTGAGGGTTTTGTAGGTAAGGATAAGGATTTTGAACTTAATTCTGCAGTGGATGGGGAGCCAGTGAAGTGACTCACAGAGGGGAGCGGCAGAGACAGAGCGGCGGGTGAGGTGAATTAGCCTGGCGGAGGCGTTCAGGATGGATTGTAGGGGGGAGAGGCGGGACAGAGGGAGGCCGAATAAGAGATTATTGCAATAGTCGAGTCGGGAGATTACCAGGGCGTGTATGAGTTGTTTTGTGGTGACAGCGGTAAGAAATGGCCGAATTCTGGAAATATTACGCAATTGGTAGCGGCAGGAGGAGGAAAGAGACTTGATGTGGGGGATGAAGGAAAGAGCAGAGTTAAGTGTAACTCCAAGACAGCGAACTTGGTTTGATGGGGAGATGGTGATACCCTCCACCGTGATAGAGAAGTCAGGAGGTGGGGAGGCATTGGAGGGAGGAATAAGTAGGAGTTCAATCTTTGACATGTTGATCTTTAGGTGGTGGGAGGCCATCCAGGAGGAGATGCCAGATAAACAGTCACGGACTTTTGAAAGGACAGGGGGAGAGAGATCAGGGGTAGAGAGGTAGATCTGAGTGTCATCAGCGTAGAGGTGGTAATTAAAGCCAAAGCCAAAGTATAGTTACACATTCTACTCATACCAAACTAATAAATTTGAGAAGTTGTGTGCGCATGTATTATTGCTGCAGCATATACAGCGGCGTAGCGTGGGTTGTCAGCGCCCGGGGCAAGGCAAGAAGTGTGCGCCCCCCCAAACTGTGGACACGGTAACACACCCTGATTCCCTTCTACCAGTAGAGTATTGACCCCGTTACCCCACGAGCACATGTTTTGTGTATTAACAAAATACTGTAATAATCAAAAAATTAAACACACATTAAACCCCCCACTACACCACTGCTACCAGTCACCCTGTCCCAGAGTTGCTGGTGGCCCAGGGGGGGGGGAGCTGTCCAGGGGGCTTAGTGGAGACCGGATTTTAAATGTACTGCAGGGCAGGCGCCTCCTTCTCTCCTTCCTGTTCAGAGGCTGCAGGGAAGCCTACGGCAGGGGCCTGGCAAAGGGCTTCAAGGGGGCTGACAAGCATGGTACAGGGTGTTCCGTCGGATAATGCAGCGCTGCTTCATGTCAGCGTTAAGGAAGAATCAGGACAGAATTTTCTTTCCTGGTCCTCCCTTCCGGACACTGAGTGCTAAGTCACTGCCGGCACCATAAAACTGGTGGCTGCCCGTGCAAGGGCCTCTCACAGACAGCAGTGTCCGTGAGCAGACACCTTACTGATCCCTGCTGGAAAATATTGGTGGTTCAAATTTCTTTTGAAATTTTGCGCCCCCTAAGAAAATTGCGCCCGGGGCGACCGCCCCCGAGGCCCCCCCCACGCTACGCCACTGAGCATATATGCTCAGATTGACTTTGACAGGCGCAAAAACTTAACGTGATATTTGTGGTTCTTAATTTTGATTGGCTGAATCGCAAGAAAAAAACAGTGCGCATACTGCGCGAGCATTTGTGCGCGTCCGCTTTAAGCGCGTTATTGCTCGACGGATGAAAAAACGCGCGAGGATTGTAATCCAGCAGTGATTTGAGCACGTAAAAGTTTAACGCTTGGCGCACAAATTCACACATTGCACAAGCGTTTTTACATGAAGATTGTAATCTAGCCCTAGGAAGGGTATCATCACATTGTGAGTGATATAGCTACGAGCAAGCATCCAATCAGGCACAAAATATTAATTGTATGACATATTCTTTAGACAATGAAGGAGACATGAATAAAAGGCTAAAGAAGACTAGTTGGATAGTTCTCCTGTCTGGTAGCTGTCTAGTGGACGAGCACCATCACGTTGCTTAGTGGCTCATTGCCGCAGACGGAGAATCAAAATCACAAAAGAATAAACATTAAATAAATATGCAAAGTAAGTATTCATATATCATTAAAATGAGTATAATGAAAAAACACATTTGGGAAAACAACGTATGCTAATCAAGAACAAGAATCTCATAAAGCATAAGAAAACAAAAAAATCATTTTAATGTCTTTCATACGCGTTCAATCATTCTGTAAATCCCTATGCCGTACTTCACTCATTTTCCTAGCTAGCACATTATACTTCTCATTTATTTCCATGTATTCGAAATGACTTTGTACTTTCCCTCTATAAAATGAAAAAGCAGAATTAAAATATATTGTAAGCTTCACAATTTACCCAAACAAGTTTGAACAATGCAGTACTTCAATATGTGTGTATGTATATATATATATACAGTATATCAGTGACGTGAGTATATATATATACTGAGTATATATATATATACACATACTCACAGGTTGATTCCTATAAACCCAAACATTTTGTTATATATCTTAACCCTTTCACTGCTGAGCCATTTCCCCTCTGTGTGCTGAGCTAATTTTTACCGTTTGTGCTAATCATGTTTAATCGCGATTTGAAGCTATATGTTATTGTGAACCCCAGACAATTTATATATCCTTGTTTTTCATCAGATTCAAAATATATCATTATTATATGTATACTTCATGTCATTAAAAAGTGTGAAAAAATGAAAATTTTTGTTAAAAAATATAGTGTTTATTATAATTTTATCTAAACTTTAGGACCTGAACTATTGTTGTTCTATGTTGATACAAAAATTATTAAGTAAAATGTTAAAGAGTGGTTGTTATTTACAGGGTTATTCAGAGAGCGTGAAAAGCAGGAGAATGACTGGAGAATGAAAAATTCTAGGTCAAAATAGCTGATTTGGAAAGTGAGATGAAAGGGAGAATTTTTCTGGTTTGGCTATTTTGACCTAGAATTTTTCATTCTCCAGTCATTCTGCTGCTTTTCACGCTCTCTGAATAACCCTGTTAGTAATTGGGGTGTTTGGGGGTCTCTATGCAGTTTTGCTTTTTAAAACTGCCACTAGATAACCCCTGTGTGGTGTGTGTGTTTGTTTTTACTTTTTTGTGGGGGAGTCTACTCCTTCATGAGGACCATCATTGGAAAGGTCATACAGTGACCTTCGGCGACCTTAGGCGGCAGTGAAATGCTCCATAGAGAAGTAATGGTTAATCTATTTAGAGAACATCAAACAGCACCGAAAAGGTGGCAAAATGCCCAGGTTTTCGGTGCTTTTGTTTGACAGATTTAACCCCTTAGTGACCGGGTGGTTTTACACAAATCCGTCCTTTAGTGACCACTGCTGTTGTTACGTTTCTGCGCTGTTAGTGTTTAGGTCAAATTTTACTCTTACTCGTTTATTCAACCCACACATATTATACACCATTTTTCCTGCCATTAAATGGACTTTCTAGAAATACCATTATTTCCATCATATCGAATAATTTACTATAAAAAAATATATGAAATATGATGAAAAAATGGTAAAAACACACTTTTTCGTAATTTAATCCCCAAAATCTACAACCACCAAAAAAGACCCCAGCTAAATAGTTTCAAAATTTTGTCCCGAGACTAGAAATACCCAATTTTTACATGTTTTTGCTTTTTAACCCCTTCACTGCTGAGCCAGTTCACCTATGTGCGCTATGCTCATTCTGACCATTTTGTGCTAATTATTTTGAGTTGATTAGGCCTTTCTGATGATGTCAAATATGACCATCTAGCTGCCACGGATCGGGAGATAGGGGGATCCTTAGGATCCCCTTATCTATACATGGCAGCTAGAGGGTTAACTGGCCCACTGACATCCTCACACATATGGTGAGGTTGTCAGTGGGTGGGGGGGACCTTGAGGCTTGGCTGACATCCAAGACGTCAGCCCCCCTCCAGGTTCGAATCGCGTTTTGGCGCCAATTAGCACCGAAACACGATCCGGCAGCGAAATGGTTAATGCTATAAACCGCTGAAAAGGGGAGACTCTCCCCTTTTCTGTAGTGCAAAAGCATCACCCTAGCTTCAATGGTTGGGGAGATAGAGGGCTCCGAAGGAGCCCCCCATCCCTCCATTGATTTCAATGGGGGCGCCTGCTGATGACGTCACCACGCAGTGTGGTGACGTCATCAAGCTCGCCGGCCCATGCAAATCGGGAGGGAAGGCTTCCTCCCTGCCAGATCTGCGAGGGATCCAGCGAGGGAGGTAAGTATCGGGCGGGAGGGGAGTTAGGCGCCGCTGACGTACCAGGTACGTCCGTGGGTCTAAGGGAGACCCGTGAGCAGGACATACATGGTACGTCAGCAGTCCTTAAGGGGTTAAACAGGCGGATCCCATAGGTTTCAATGCAAATAAAAGTCCCTTTTTTCTTTTATTTGTATTCAACCATTTATTCTTTTCATTTGCAGCAAAAAGTTAAATGGCTTTTTTAAAATTCTGTAACAGACCTTTTTATTATTATTCATAGGACGTTATTTATTATTTCCATGCATTTTCATGCATTTTTGGAGGGTTTTAAATGCCTCTTAAGATTTATTTTTTTTACCCCTTTTCGGCAGCTGATCGACTCTTTTTCGGCAGCGTTCGGTGGGTCGTTGGCTGTGTTCGGTGGTTTGTAGCTGAGAACAGTGGTTTATTGGCTGCATTCAGTGGGTTTATTGTGGCATTTGGCGGATCCATTTGGTGCACTTCGGGGGGCCTTGCGGTGAATGCTGAATGCACCGCAGGGTCAGAAAATTGAGCTCGCCGAAGGACGCCAAGCAAGAGAGCACTGAATGTTCACCCACATTTCGGTGCTCTCTGAATAACCCCCTATATAAGAAAATGAAGAGAACATTGGCTAAGGCTAGGGTCAGACGAGCGTGATTTCTACGGACTGTACGTCCGTGCACACGGACATACGTCAGTACGGAAGACACAGTAGTGGCCACACAGTCCGCTTATTTACTGATGTATATTTTTGACGGATGTAGGAGAGAAAATAAATTAAAAATCAAAACCATTTTGTCCGTGAAAAATGCTGGACGTATAAATGCAGTCCGTCTGACCACGTTCCATCACTCACACACAAAGCTATGCGGACGTTGCGGACGCAGCGCACTTTGTGCCGTCCGTTCTAGTGGTTGTACGTTCTTGCCTTCCTTGCGTCCGTGGGCCACGGCCGTGGTGCGTCCGCAGTTCAGTGCGGACGTACTTTGTGTAACAGGCTCCAATGGACTTTCTTTCATGCTATCACGGACGTACTTTTAGGCGCAATCACGGACGTGAACACTACGCTCGTCTGACCCCAGCCTTAGTCGTACCTTGATTCAAAATTATAGAGATACTAATCGTTCAAAAGTTACACAGGCATACTTTGAACTCATTCCTGAAGCATCGTCTGTTTCAGCAAGATATATTTTGCCTAAAGGTTTTATGCCGTAATAGACTCAGCTTATGTGTTGTATTTATTTTCTCCAAACTATCGCAGACGAACAGACATGTTGAATCTAATTAGTGTGGATTGCATCGTACCAATTTATAGAGGAATGTAACATCACCCTTTTTAAGAACATTGAGAGAAATAGACGGCACTGCTTATTTTTATTTTTATTAGGGCTCATTACTAGTATAATGGTTCAAACAGCTGTAAACACATTCAGATATAAAGTATTGGGAAATGTACTAATGTGTAGCCTTGTGATATTATTATATAACTAGCTTTACAGCTTTGGGGGTTTTGTTCTTTTAATATTTTGGTGATATTTGATTGGTATTTATTCACTTTCATTGCATGGCAGAAATACCAGAAGAACAGTATAAATAGTGGAATCTATACTGCTATGTAGATACATACAGGGTTATTCAGAAAGAGGTGAAAAGCAGGAGAATGACTGGAGAATAGAAATTCTAGGTCAAAATAGCCAAACCAGAAAAATTCTCCCATTTATCTCACTTTCCAAATCGGCTATTTTGACCTAGAATTTTCCATTCTCCAGTCATTCTCCTGCTTTTCACCTATCTCTGAATAACCCTGATAGTCAATAAAAAGTATGTGAACCCTTTAGAAATTAATGCATTGATGTGAATTTTTTTTAAAAATTCTGGTTTGATGTTCATTAACGTTACACTGATAAACGCAAACTGTTGTAACTTATTGCACACATGCATTGGGTTGTTCTTCTACATAACAACTTCAACAAAAGTTCTTTAATGTTAGTGTCCAATTAAGGAAACGAGATTGGAGATGTGGGTTTGGAGTTTCTTACAGTTGACTTACAAAAAAGAACTCAAACATTTCAAGTTTGCCATTTGCAAAAAGCATCTGTTGATGTGAACCCTGAAAAAATAGCTGTCAGAAGACCCGTGGTCAAACATTGTTACATTTCATGAAGCTGTAAAAGGTTATTAAATTATCTTTGAGTTTAGATTTTCATCTGTTCGATGATAGGCAGATTGTCAATAAATGGAGACCATTTAGTACTGTGGTTAATCTCCATAGACTTGGTCATCCAGGCAAGGAGATTCAAAGGTCACAAAGCACAAATCTCAATTAGGTAAAAAAAGACTTAAATAAATCATTGGACTTTGTTAACATCTCTGATCATGAGTCTGCTTTACGGAACATATTCAACAGACAGTTTCCATTGCAGGACAGCAAGAAGAAAGTTACTGCTTAAAAATAAAATTTGCTGTTGTGCCTGAAGTTTTGCCAAAGACCTCCTTGACACTCCACAATGCTGCTGTGGAAATGTTTTGTGAACTGAAGTTAAGTTTGAGTTGTTTGGGAAGAACAAATAGCACTGTGTATGGTGCATATAGTACATCCCCCTACTGAACTCGATTTTGTAGAGATTGATAGAGTGCCTGTCTTCCATTTTATTCTGTTAAATACATAACATACATATATATACATATGTATAAATGTGTGCTGGGATGTGTAAATGTCTTCTACAATTATAACCTTTATTATATGCTATGTGGAGGCTTTTAATCTCACTTTTTGCCCTCCATTATAACTTAAATGTGTATTAATTTGCCCTCAGGGTGAAGCATCAAACAGAAACGAGTCACGGCCTATCTCCTGCTGATGAGGATATACTGTAACAAGCCTTAAACAGCTGCCCAGGAGTGGCTGTGACTCATTGCATAAACTGACCTTTGCTAAAAAGCCACCATCTAGTATGGCATTGAACTGGCAAGGAGGGTTCTGTGTTAAAACAGAACCAGGATGCAAAAAAGTGATAGATTGGAGACTTAATTTGGATGTTTTTCCCAAAGATGCTTGCTTTCTCTGAATTGCTGGGATTTGTAAATGTCTTCTAAAATTATATATATATATATTGTCACACGGGGGCGGCTATAGCGTGGTCCTCTAGGGCAATTATGGCACACAAAAGTCCTTTAAATGGTGAAATTATTCCATGCTTTATTTCAGCATCAATGAAATCATAACATCCAAACCAACCTTTGGTTTCATATCCTGCATCCAATGCAGACTCTCCAACCTCAGGAGTAGCAGAAGCACCATGTGCCTATCAGTCTCTGTATTTCTCATCCGGGGCCCATTCTAATCTGCCCCTCTCTCAAGCAGGAGCTATTTAAGCCCTTAATTGCAGGGACACCTGCAGCAACACAAACACATTCCTTCCTGGGGGTTATTGCCTAAACCTTAAACAAAAATACAATCCATGCACTACATCACAATATATATAAATTTATATCTTGAGAAAGAACTTCTGACCTGTTCCTTCTATACATCACCGAACCTAGAAGTGGATATATGTAACTTGTTTTTGACCCGTATGTCACCGTGACCATAATGTCATATGGGAGGGTGGACATCGCCTGACTCAGAGGCATCAGTAAGTGACAGTGATGGACTACAGGCATTTTTTCTGTACGGTATAAAAGACAGAAGCTCATCTTATTCAGACAGGTTCTCCTGTCGAATAGACGTATTGCCTAGGGTCCATTGCTCTCCCGTCTGAGGTTCTCTCAGCCTTTTACCATCAGAGGACCCCCACTATCAGATTGGTGAGATGATGCTTACGACTCAAACGGTGATGTATTCTGATTGTTTATTCTTATTCTAATTGTATTATTCTGATTGCTTATCTTACTTGCATTAATCTTTTGAATAAATTATCCTATCTCCTACTGACATGGTTTATTCTTGCCATCCAAAGTACAAACGAAAAAACCAACCAACATGATAACATCTCCACAGCCGTTAAGTACAGTGGAGGCAGCATCATGATTTTGAGATACTTTTCCAATTTGGGGCCTGGACTATGTTCGTTCCTCGAGGGAAAGATGAATTACCACATTTATCAAGATACAGGATAATATCAGGGTGGCTGTGCACCAGGCTCTGCAGATACTTGGTGATGCAGAAGGACAATGATCATAAACATTTAAGTAAATCACTACAGAATGGCTACAAAAAAGAAAATCTGCCTTTTGGAGCGTCCCAGTCAAACCAAATATCTTTACCCCATGAGAAGGCTGTGGAATGACCTCAAGAGAGCTGTTCACTCCCGACATCCTTAGAATATGGCTATTATGAAGTACTTCTGTGAGGAAAAGTGTTCCAAACTTCCTTTTGAATGTTGTGCAGGTCAAATTGTGGCTACCGGAGATTCCTGACTGAGATTATTGCTGCCAAAGAAGGATCATCTAGCTAATAATTTCAAAGTGTTCACTTACTTTTTCCACAGCACTGTGAATGGTTAATAGGACATATTCAATAAAAAAATGAAATATTATTACTGAGTGTTATTAGTTTATTAGTTTAAGCACGTTGTGTTACTTGTGACTTTGATGAAGATGACATGACATTTTATGACCTATTCAGAAGGCCGGCCCGTCATTGGAGCTAGATGGTGCCATGGCTACTGGCAGCTCATTGCCAGGGGTGGCATTTTGCTGCCCTGTCAAAAGCCGGGGAGAGACTTCAACGAGACCGGGGTGTGGATAAGTATGTGAATGCAGGCCTTTTTTTTCTGACCGTATGCGTTATTATACGGAGGACGCCTGTAGCCCCTGGCAGATGTTCCTCTGATTGGCGCCAGCCTGGCGCAGATCACAGAGTTCTCCCACAGGAAGTTGACATCTTGGATGTCACTCCACCTGCGGGATCTATCCCTGCCCACTGACTTCATTGCGCATGGGCAGATGTGGGCCCCCTGTATCTATGGAACCATAAAAGCTAGAGGGCCAAGCAGGGTGTCATTGGACACCAGAGCATGGCCTTTCCAATGATACCAAATATGACAATATGTACAAATAAGTAAATACAAAGAGGTTTAGGTTTCATGTAAAGATAAAAAAAAATAAGTTTTCAATCCCATTTTTTTTCTTTTCATTTTTTCTCTCCTTTTCATTTTTTCTTTTCAATTTTCTCTCCTCTTATAAAGTGAACAATGATGTTGCACTGTGGAGCTCTGTTATACCCTCATGCACACTATACAATACTATAAGTTTTATTGCTGTGGAGCTCTGTGATACTCTCATTCACACTACACATTCCTGTGAGTTTTATTGCTGTGGAGCTCTATGATACGCTCATACACACTGCACATTACTATGAGTTTTATTGCTGTGGAGCTCTGTGATACTCCCATACACACTGCACATTACTATGAATTTTATTGCTGTGGAGCTCTGTGATACTCTCATACACACCGCACATTACTGTGAGTTTTATTGCTGTGGAGCTCTGTGATACACTCATACATGCCGCATGTTTTTCGCTTTTTGACTTGGGCCGGCCCTGCCTATTCATGCACAAATCAAATTTATTCCAAAGGGTTCACATACATTTATTTCCCCCTTGCTGCTTATCCAAAGCTGTTTTTCTTTTAATTCTTCATTTGTGCAAGAGAAAATGGATATATATATACAGAACAGCAATACATGACACCTTTATTAAAACAATCTTGTCCCCGAGAGCATTCCATTCTACATTAAACCTCATTTTCTATAGAGATGTGCATTCGTTTTGGAAAAAAAAATCGGAATTTGGAACGAAATTTGATAATTCGTATTCGGAAGTACTTCCAAATAACGAATCGATACGATACAAATTCGAAACGAAACGGTATATAACAGATTTATTTGGTTTTCCACTGTGTCATCATCATAAAAGAAAAAATGTAATAACTGATATCAACTATTGAATTTGAAGTGAACTATCAAATTGATATCAACAATTGTATTTCAAATGAACTATCGAATTTGAAATGAACTATCGATTTGATATCAACTATCGAATTTGAAATGAACTATCGAATTGATATCAACTATCGAATTTTGAAATGAACTATCGAATTTGAAATGAACTATCGAAATGATATCAACTATCGAATTTGAAATGAACTATCGAATTGATATCAACTATCGAATTTTGAAATGAACTATCGAATTGATATCATCTATCGAATTGATCTTAACTTACAATACAAGTAATAGTCTGCAAAGGACTTTATGAAACAAATTAATTTTGTTTCACTGTTTACTTTGACTCAAATACTAAATCTGTGACACAGCTTAAAATTTAACCCTAGCTTTTCTTTTAACAGCAAAATTTGATTAATTGGGGTTTTATCTAGTGATCCAAAATTCAAATTGATATCAACTATCGATTTGATATATGAAATTCGAATCGATTCTAAATTTCAAATTGATCCGAAACGAAACGAAATACGAATCTAAATTAACTCCAAAATTCCAAAAATGAAATGATTTAAAAACGTAACGTAACGAAACTAAACGAAATGAATTTTTCAGCCAAGCACATCACTAATTTTCTCCCAGTTTTCATGATTAACATTCCTCTGATCGAGACGTAGAAGAGAAATAAGAAACCTCTTGCATTATAGCTGCCATAAAAAGCGATGATAGATGCTTAGACTTACTACTGTTTTCATACGCACCAGCCACTTTACATTTTCAACACCCCTGCATTCATAACAAATAGCCTGACACACACATACACATTAATCTGCCACATTCCCATCCTCCTCCTTTCACATACACTGCTCCTTCATGCATACACATCGTCTTAACAAACACATACACATTAATCTGCCACATTCCCATCCTCCTCCTTTCACATACACTGCTCCTTCATGCATACACATCAACTTAACATGCACAGAGCCTGCATTTATTTTCATACACAATCAGGGTTATTCAGAGAGCACCTAAATGTCCCCAACATTTCGGTTCCCTCCTGTTTACTGCACTTCGGCGAGTTCAATTCGCAGACCCCCGAGTTCAATTCAGCATTCACCGCAGGGTCCCCAAAGTATTCACCACAGGGTCCCTGAATCGACCCGCCGAACGAATCGAAAAATCGCTGCAAAACTGACGCATCGATCCCGAAAAATGACAAATCGATCTGGAAACTCTCAGAAAAACCCCTGAACAGACTGCTGACCAGCCGCTGGAAAAAGTCGACAAGCTCCCGAACAATGGTAATAAAACAAAACACCGCAGCTTTTAAAAGGCCTTTTTAAAAAAATTAAAATACTGCACGAAAATGCCTGTGAATAATAAATAAGGTCCTATGAATAATAATAAAATGGTCTGTTACAGAAAAAAAACGCAATTTAAAAAAAAAAGCGGGGAAAAAAATGAATAGACTTTTTGCCGCACATGGTAAGAATAAACGGTTGAGTAAATATTTAGGAAAAACTTTCCTTTTTTTTAACATTGAAACTAGGAATACACCAATACCATTTTTTTAAGACCGTGTAGTGTACCGATACTTTCTTTTCGGGTATTCACCGATAACGAGTACCGATACTTTCTTTTCGGGTATTCACCGATACCGAGTACCGATACTTTCTTTTCAGGCATTCACCGATACGAGTACCGATACTTTCTTTTCAGGCATTCACCGATACCGAGTACCGATACTTTCTTTTCAGGCATTCACCGATACTGAGTACCGATACTTTCTCTTCAGGTATTCATCGACACCGAGTACCGATACTTTCTTTTCAGGCATTCACCGAATACTGTTATTTCATGTCATGTGACCACTTTCCAATAAATAATTTAGGATTTTTCTGAAAGCCTGTCCAGTTTATGTTAATATTGAAATGTATGGCCACCACCCCATTTACCCACAGCCTGCACACACCCTGACCACACACAGACCTTATATATGGATGGATATTAGGGGCTTGCTTGCAAATGAATTGTATTTGCAGCAAACAAAATTCCTTTGCATTGCACCAGAATTAGCTCACATCAACTATACTCAATATTGCGGCACCAGCAGGAGCTTTTGAAGATCGAGTATACTCTTTATAGTGAAATCTTTGTAGTGTAGGGGATGACACTCGCACAGCCTGAGTCTGCATGGGCTGATAAGATCTTGCTAATATATATACAGTATGTATATATATATATATATATATATATATTAGAACTTACATCGCTAAGTGAGGCAGATAAATATCACTAAACAGTTATTAACATTTCCGAGTAGAAAGAACACCTGGCTCAAAACGTACTTTTATTAAATGTTACTAATTAAACCGGCTACAGTAACTTCAGCATTTACTGAAAAATAAAATGTTTTTTGATACTTATATTTTAAATACATGTCTTTTTAGATGAGCACATTACTGCATCGGCAACACAGAAAACGCAGGACTGGGTTTATAAGTGGATAGGTAATTGCATTCATTCCATCTAATAGTTCACAGCTGTATGATAATAACTCATCAGTGATCAAATATGATAATTTGCTCATGAATAAATACTTTTATACTTTTAAAACTTCCCATCCACCTGTTTCGAAGGGTATATTATTTACAAGGCTTTGAAAGCCGAGCAAATTATTCGGAGATCTGGGAATTAGGAACATCGCTAAAAATACCTGTTGATAGAGAAGTGATATTTCTTTCTAAGCGGTAAATAGGATGATAAGAAATCCAAAACGTCAAGCTCAGATTCTTAAACAATATATACAGGGACGCTACATGATGGTACAGCTGTAGGCGTGTGTGTAGAACGGTATGAAATTTCAATAGCGCGTTTGAAGAATTCGATGGTGACTTGTGAAAACCTTTAGCTGAGTAGGAAATTGGTTCTTAAAACTAGAATAAAATGTTAGGAATTGCTAATAGTGACTTTCTACAGTCAGGTCCAGAAATATTGGGACACCGACTCAATTCTAACATCTTTTGCTCTATACACCACCACAATGGAGTTGGAATGAAAGAAACACAATGTGCTTTAACTGCAGACTGTCAGCTTTAATTTGAGGGTATGTACATCCAACTCAGGTGAACGGTGTAGGACTTACAGCAGTTTGCAGATGTGGCTCCCACTTGTTAAGGGACCAAATGTAATGGGACAGAATAATAATCATAAATCTTCCCTTCTTATTACTTGGTTGCAAATCCTTTGCAGTCAACCACAGCCTGAAGTCTGGAAGGCATAGACATCACCAGATTCTGGGTTTCATCCCTGGTGATGCTCTGCCAGGCCTCTACTGCAACTGTCTTCAGTTCCTGCTTGTTCTTGGGGCATTTTCCCTTCAGTTTTGACTTCAGCAAGTGAAATGCATGCTCAATGGGATTCAGGTCAGGTGATTGACTTGCCCATTGCATAACATTCCACTTCTGTCCCTTCAAAAACTCTTTGGTTGCTTTTGCAGTATGCTTTGGGTCATTGTCCATCTGCACTGTGAAGCGCCGTCCAATGAGTTCTGCAGCATTTGGCTGAATGTGAGCAGATAATATTGCCCGAAACACTTCAGAATTCAACCTGCTGCTTTTGTCAGCAGTCACATCATCAATAAATACAAGAGAACCAGTTCCATTGGCAGCCATACATGCCCACGCCATGACACTACCACGACCATGCTTCACTGACGAGGTGGTATGCTTAGGATCATGAGCAGTTCCTTTCCTTCTCCATACTCGTCTCTTCCCATCACTCTGGTACAAGTTGATCTTGGTCTCATCTGTCCATAGGATCTTGTTCCAGAACTTGAAGGCTTTGTTAGGTGTTGTTTGGCAAACTCTAATTGGTCCTTCCGGTTTTTGAGGCTCACCAATGGTTTACATCTTGTGGTGAACCCTCTGTATTCACTCTGGTGAAGTCTTGATTTTTGACTTTGACACACATACACCTACCTCCTGGAGAGTGTTCTTGATCTGGCCAACTGTTTTGAAGGGTGTTTTCCTCACCAGGGAAAGAATTCTTCGGTTATCCACCACAGTTGTTTTCCATGGTCTCCCGGGTCTTTTGGTGTTGCTGAGCTCACCGGTGCGTTCCTTCTTTTTGAGAATGTTTTAAACAGTTGTTTTGGACACGCCTAATGTTCTTGCTATCTCTCTGATGGGTTTGTTTTGTTTCTTCAGCCTAATGATGGCTTGCTTCACGGATAGTGACAGCTCTTTGGATCTCATCTTGAGACTTGACAGCAACAGATTCCAAATGCAAATAGCACACTTGAAATGAACTCTGGGCCTTTTAGCTGCACATTGTAATTGGGGTAATGAGGGAATATCACAAACCTGGCCATGGAACAACTGAGAAGCCAATTGTCCCATTACTTTTGGTCCCTTAAGAAATGGGAGGCACATCTGCAAACTGCTGTAAGTCCTACACCGTTCACCTGAGTTGGATGTACATACCCTCAAATTAAAGCTGACTGTCTGCAGTTAAAGCACATTGTGTTTGTTTCATTCCAACTCCATTGTGGTGGTGTGTAGAGCCAAAGATGTTAGAATTGTGTCGATGTCCAATATTTCTGGACCTGACTGTATAAGTTAAGCATTGACCTGATCTCCAAAAAAGCACCTGCTGGTGCCCTAACATACAGGCTTATTCAGAGAGCGCTGATCTGGTCCCGAAATTGCACCGAACAGTGTACTTCTCTGTACGATGCAATTTCGTGGCCATTCGGCTATTCAGAAAGCAGGCAGTTTGCCAAATTTTGGCAAACTGCCAGCAAAATACAGTGCCTGTTCGAAGGCAGTGAAATCCCCCATAGAGAAGCAATGGTTAATCTATTCAGAGACACCGAACAGCAGTGAAATGTCAGTGAACCGTCATGCTGTTCGGTGTTTTCATCCGACAGGTTTAATCAGGTGAATTCCATAGGTTTCAATGTTAAAAATATTCCCGTTTTTATTGAATATCTAATAAACCATTTATTCTTTAAATCTTTTTTCTATACCAGACCTTTTTATTATTATTCATAGGACCATTCCATTTCCATAAAACCACTGGGCACTGGGCCTCGACAGTGGTCTTATTTAAAATCACACGGCATTGAAAGTGTTAAAGATACATATTCAACCCTTGTTTTTTCTTCAATCTTCAAATCCTTATTCTAAATGTGAAGTGCTTGTTAAAACTGTTCATTAGCCTCATTGTTATGGCGTAGAAGGCCCTCTGGTTTCTATTGTCATTCACCACTTATAGTACAGATGGATATTACTGGTTTTTTTTCCACTATGCAAATATTCAGCTAAATTTATTTAATAGCATCTGATTAGAACATTTTGGTCTACTGATAACATGGTAGTGCATAGTTCAAGTCATTTTTTTCCTTTATTTAGATACATATGTGGGTGTGTGGAAGTGGAAACAGCGTATAAGCACAAATAAATAACACAGATGTGATCTTAAGTGACCAAGCGTGATAATAACTTGTGCGATATTTTAATAGAAATGCAAAATGTCGATAATTTAGAATCAGGATAAGAGCCCGACATGCACGAGAGTATTTCATTTGGTAGTATTATAAACAGGTGAAACAAAGGTGATCAGAGATCTGTATGTTTAGTATAAAACAAAAAAAATACTAAATAGAACCTTTATCCATACGAAATAGGTTAATTGTGCAGGTTGAGCAATTTTTATCCGGAATGGACAGAAACCTGATTTTGGATTACTCTGAAACATTGGATTGTGCCAGATTCTGAAATCCAGAGGAAGGAGATCAAGGCAGAAGATATCGTGTTATCACAATCCGGGGCTATGCTGTATCATTGAAAATTAATTTAATGTGCTTTTGGGTTTCAGATGGTGCCCCCAAAGATTTAGCACTATGGGCATAATGTCCACAGTGTTAAAACTCTTTAAAATCAGCTATGGAATGTCTTTTATCAGACATTTCCCAAACGATGCACGGAGCCTTGAACTACAGATGTAACTGTAGTAACTCCATTTGGCCAATAGATGGCGACATCTGCCTGCCAGGTAGACATGTGCACAGCACAAAATTTCGTTTTGAACTAATGGATTAGTCCTAAAATGTAATTTATTTAGTTGCTAAAGAAATTCGTTTTCAGTTATTTAGTATGAAAACTAAATTTCATTCATCCGAAAACCAGTGGATACAATTACTATTGTAGTGGCTCCTCAGAGGGCTGAGATCGCTGCTTGTTACAGTATCTCTCACTCTCAGCACAATGTGGGCCATTTTATATAGTTGGTGCTAACTTAACCAGAGCTGTTGTAAACTTCCCAGAGCCATTATAGCCTATGGAGGTTTTCAGTTTACAACAGCTCTGGTTAAGTTAGCACCAACATTGTAATACTACCCCGTATCAGGCAAAGCTGTTACAGTAACTGACTGCTGCTCATCACAGCGCTCAGAGTTTCAGTAAAACTAGTAAATAATATTTTTATATATATATATAAGCGGTTAGAACAATATTATTTCCTTGTTTACTGAATCTCTGAGCGCTGTTAGTCAGTTACTGTAACAGCTGAGCCTGATACATTGTACTGAGAGATAAGGTAACAAGCAGCCGATCTCCGCGCTCACAGCCACTGCATTTAAAGGGCTGAGAAAAAAAGGATCCTCTCTGTATAATGTTTAGAACATCCTCCTGCATTAATTAATACCCCTCTCAGTATATTATATAGAACATCCTCCTGAATTAATTAATGTCCCTCTCTGTATAGAACATCCTCCTCAATTTATACCTTCCTCTGTAAAAATGTATATAACATCCTCCTGCATGAATACCCCTCTGTATAATGTATAGAACATCCTCCTGCATTAATTAATGCCCCTCTCTGTATAGAAAATCCTACTGCATTGGCATGTGGAGGGTGCAGAACTTCGGATGTTGCGCTCTTCATTGCTGGTCTCCTTCACTTATCAATGTAATATCACAAAAAGGACTGACACTAAAATGTTAGTGCATTTTATTTTAGTTTCTTTCGTTTTGTACTGAGCAGTTTCGTTTCTCTTGAGTCATACGAAAACTAAATTATCCCAAAATTCGGACTAAATCGTTTTAGTACTAAAACGAATGCACATGTCTACTGCCAGGTAGGTTATTACAGGAAGGAATACATTGGATAAATTCCGAACTATTTCTTACGGTATAATTAATTAAAATGATTTTCTATAAAAAAAATTGGCAAATCTCTTGGTATTGAAGGGGTGAAGACAGCCAGAAGGAACGCAGTAATCTTATGTCATGCCCCAAAACAGCCTACTCTGTTCATTTTCTTGCCCAGATTGAGGAAGTCCAGTTAGGACATGATTTTTTCCGTCTTTCAGAACCTTTAAAAGAAATCCAACATTTCCATACTTATCATATCATAAAACTAGTTGAGTGTTTGTAATTGCTTTTTATTCTTTTCTTTTTCTAAAGTGCAACATGTGATGGACATTGGAAATAAGTCAGGAAAAAATAAAACAAAAACTTAGTTAACATGAGATAAGTAGGGATGAGCGTTCGGTTCGGATCTGTTCGGAGTTCGCATCGAACATCAGTCGTTCGAAAGTTCGCGAACTTCAAACTTTTTTGGGACGTTCGACAAAAGTTCTAAAAAATTTTTTTTGAAGAAAGTATAAAAAATGCTTAAAAAATACAAAAAATTTTTAGAAATAAAGAGACTCTTTACTGCAGAATATTATAAGCAACGGTTTATTAAATATTGGATTAAAACGGGAATATTTCTAACATTGAAGTCTGTGGGATAAAACATTCTTGTTACTAAAACATCAGGCAGACACGGCCCTCTAATCAGGCACTGTAGAGGGCAGCCTGCCGGGACCTCCCAAGGATCCCCTTGAGGAGCATGCGGCCGCCAGATGACAGAGCTGCAACTGTGCGGGCTAGCCGCCCGGTTGCATGTGGCAGAGACAGGCGGCGCAGGGAGGGAGCCACTGCACCTGCGGCCATGGCAGACCCCCCCTCACCAACCAGGATCCAGGGAGCCCCCACTGGCCACCAGGCTAAGGTAAGGTGACACATTTCTAAAAAAAATAAAATCCGAGGACATTTTTAAATGTCCCCGGGAACATAAGATAAAACTTTTTTTTTTTCTCTACCTTGGCTGAATGTATTTAATTATATATATTAGATACATTCAGCCAGGTAGAGGGGGGTGGCATGTGGGCTTCGCGGGGTCTCAGGCAGTGGTTTGTTTTTTTCGTGTGTATATTTTTAGCAAATTTATAGGGGGAAGGTAAGGGCAGGTATGTTATATATATATAGATAAGATATATATCTATATTCTTATAAATATATATATCCAGACTTGTATTACACACACATTTTTGCAACTAATTGCCCCCCCTCATTTGGCTGATCCCTCCAGAAGAAATGTTGAACCCGATAGAGCAGAGAATAATATATATATTCTCTGCTCTGTCGGGTTCAACATTTCTTCTGTAGGGATCAGCCAAATTGGGGGGGTGCATTTAGTTGAGATTGTCCACATGCCACCCCCATGTGCGTATGTGTATATATGGTCTATGGTCTGTGGGTGGGTATATATATATATATCTGCGTGTTGATATATACGTATATATAGGTCTGTTTGTTGATATATACGTATATGTCTGTGTGTGGTGTCCAGGGCTGGTGCAAGCATTTTTGTTTACTCAGGCGAAGTTGCGTTTTGGTGCCCCCTCCACCCAATCCGTGCCATGCCAATAGGGAGTGTTTGGTGTCCTCACGCATTGCCAATCTATGCTGTGCCTGGTGCCCCTCCTGTGCCACAGGGCCAGAGTGTGTGGTCCCCTCCTTTGGCAATGTGGCATATGAGGGGCACCAGGCACTGCACAAATTTGCAATGTGGCCTGGTGGTGCCCCCTGGTCTTGCTGTGTCAATATACCCACATATTTCAAACTGCCTGCCACTCCCAGTGTTTCCCTGTGATCCTGCTACCTACCACTCTCACTCTGTTGCTGTGGTCCACTGTCTGACTCCAGGTCTCCAGAAGCAGACTGGCAGCAGGGTCCTCGTCCTCTAATTCAATTCACTCCCCCTTAATTCATTTTTCCCCTTTAATTACTTTCACCCCCTCCCCCCTTAAATTCATTTCATATAGCGTATGACAGAGCTCCACAGCAATAAACCTCACAGTAATGTGCGCTGGGTATGAGCGTATGGCAGAGCTCCACAGCAATAAACCTCACAGTAATGTTCAGTTTGTGTGTATGAAAGTATCACTGAGCTCCACAGCAATAAAACTCACACTCATACACACTGCCCATTACTGTATCACAGAGCTCCACAGCAATAAAACTCACAGCAATGTGTGGTGTGTATGAGTGTATCACAGAGCTCCACAACAATAAAACTCACAGTAATGTGCAGTTTATATGAGCGTATCACAGAGCTTCACAGCAATAAACCTCACAGTAATGTACCGATATCAGTTTACTCAAACCCCCCAGCAGAACAATACACACACACACACCCTCCCCTCCCTCAGTTTATTCAAACCTTTTAAAAATCTTCTCTCGGCCTCTCTGCCCAGTCCTCCTTCACACTGCAGTGGAAGCGCGCAGGCTGACCCTGCTGCAGGGCCGCACCCTAAGCTTTGGGGTTTGTCCTCCAGGCTTTTCTGCTGCTGTGTGCCCTGACTATGCATGTCACGTGAGGGGGGCAGTGCCAAATTATGCAGTGTGCCTGCTCATGTTTAGAATGTGGGACTGAGGCAGGCACACTGCATCGCTTTGAGAGTGCGCGGCTGGGCCCCTGGTTGATGTCTGAAGATCATTCATAGCTCCGCTTCCGGTATTTTAAAAACAGAATTTTTCCACCCCTCACACTGACAGCAAGCCAGGACAGTAAGGCAGCCTTACACTAGCGCCGGTCCTGGTGGTATCAATGCATCCCTACTCTATACACAGCGCTCCGTGTCCCTATAATATATATGATCAGGGGATACCTTTTTTATATTTTTATACTATTCCTATTAAATTAACAGTAATTTTTGATGTATTTTATTAAGTAGAAACTTTTTTTGCCTATATAACATGTGCTTTGTGAAAATAAAACGGTTTTGCGTGTACATCTTAATTTAGTTAGTGGATTCCTGTCCAGTGCGGTGAGAAGCAAACATAATGCAGTGTAGACACACTGCGAGGCGGAACGGAGTGAAGTCAAGCCTGCAAAATGTTTGCTTCTCTTCGCTTCGCTTCGCTGTGCTTCGCTACACGCTCAGTGTGTCTCAGCCTTTATTCCCGCATCGCTAGCTTACCGAATCAGTTTGTATACTTGTTACTGACCCTGCTTGTTCTGAGGACCCAATCTGTTGCCGACTTTGCCTGCCTTTTGACTATTCTCTCTGTGTATTCCCTGCCTGTTCTGTTTGCTTCCTGTTGCTACTGGTGTGCGCAGATTCTCACCATATACAGTAGCGCAGCACAAGTGCCTGAACATTGCTGACCCGGTTTTGTTATAGCTGCTGATGTAACTGAATTGATCGGGGATCTCTTCTGCATTACCAAAACCTCCACCACTGCACTCTTCCACAATACCTCAGAGGGGTTACGGTGTGAAGGCACTTGCTGCCACCAAAGGCAAAATATTTGGGTGCACTGAAGTCTGTACCAGATTCATATAATTTTAATATTTGACTGCAGGGTCCAACCCTGCACTCTTCCACAATACCACAGAGGGGTTTCGGTGTGACAGAACTGTTGCCGACACTAAAGGCCCAATTTTAAAGCACCTATTGTTACTTTCATCCAAAGCCTGCATAGGTTTCACCATAATTTAGCCCAAAAAAATCACTAAACTTGTTCTGCGTGTCCTAAAAAGTCTCCTCTTTTCATACAGGCTGCTGCCCCAAGCAGTTGTTTATGAATAGATTAAAGGAAAAAACATTTACCGTCATTTGAAATGTCATTTTTTTGTTTTTAAATGTTTCTATACATCCTACAAATCCGCCACTTCACAGGCAGGTTATGGGGGCCTCCTAGGCACGATATTTGAAGGAATTTTTGGTTTTTATTCTTAACCTTTATTTCATGGAAAACTCACTGTTCCTTTAACCACTTCAATGCTAAGGACGCGCTCAGCGCGTCCTCAGCATTACCGCTGGTGTGCTGAGGACGCGCTGAGCGCGTCCTCAGTTTGGGGTCAGCGTTCGGCCGGGTTTCGGCCGATCGCTGGCCCCTCCGGTGCGGGCTGACATCCTGGATGTCAGCCCGGCATCCGGACCAGCAGCCGCCAACATTAGGTGTCATCGCGCGGGCGCGATGACACCTAATTCAGGCGCCCCCCCCGCATGTGCGGAGGAGGCGCCTGAAAGGGAGGGGGGGGGAGGTCCTTCGGACCTCTCTCCCTCCCGATCGGTGGCACACAGGGGCTTAACCCAGGCATCATTTGGAAGGGCACAGCCTGCCCTTCCAAATGATGCCTGGCATTAACCCCTGGGGAGCTGGATCGCAAATCGGCGCTGAAAAGCGCCGATTCGCGATCCTTCCCGGGAGCTGGCCGACATCTTGGATGTCGGCCAAGCTTCCGGGAACTCCCCCAGAGGACTGGCGTCATCGTGCGCAGCACGATAACGCCAGTCCTACAGTTAACCCCTAACTGCCACCAACTGTGGAGATAGGGAGTTCCAATGAACTCCCTATCTCCCGATCCGTGGCAGCTAGGGGTTAAATTTTGATATTGTTGGATCGGCCAGAGCATGGCCGTTCCAACGATACCAAACATGAAAGTTAAAAAATTTGTAAAAAAAAAAAAGAAATGAAAAATAAAAATAAAAAAAAATTTAAAAAAAAAATTAAAAAAAAAAAAATAAACACTTTTTTTTATTTTTGGGTTTGTTAATGCAGCAATATTGTTCCCATTTCAATTATAATGTGAACAATGATGCTGCACTAACGATTTTTGTATGCGGTGCGTTTGTTAAAAATAGTGTCATTTTCCCCAAAAAAAAATGTAACGAGACCCCATCTCTAATTTTTTAACAAGCGCACCCCATACAAAATATAACCGCAATTGCTCGCATGTTAAAATGTGGAAAAAAACACTTTACACGTTGTAAATTATTGAAAATACATATTTTATTGCATTTTTTGTATAATATACAGACATGACATAACGTATACATATAATAATGACATATTATGAATCTACCGAGTCTGACGGAAAGAACGATATATAATATGTCGGTGTCATATACTAAAATAAGCCTTCAAAACACGTTTAAACATGATGCGCAAAACAGGTAAAAAATGACCTCAGCACAGGGGCGGGAAAAGCCTCAGCAGCGAAAGGGTTAAAAACTTATTTTTTTTACTTTTTTGTCCTTGTTTCCTGTCACCCAGGGCACTACCCGGACCCCCATACACCTTTTATGGCAAATATCTTGCATATATGTCCTCTTGGAGGGCACTCTAAAATCGAAATTTCGAGTCCCATTGACTTACATTGAGTTCGGTTCGTGTTCGAACTCGAACTTTTGAAATTGTTCGAGTTCGAATGTGAACCGAACACGGGGGTGTTCAGCTCAACCCTAGAGATAAGTAGCTTATGCGGTTGAAGTCGTGTTGTTCAGTGTTGATCAGTATGAAAAGTGTGGTGTGAACAGGGAATGCGTCAAAAGAACAAAGTGGGACCGAATCCATCCTAGCTGTGGATAGTGACTCACGAATGGAGAAATCCTGCAAGCCAGGCGTTTTCAATATGTGGCTCGCTATTAACAGCTCTATTCAGACCGGGTCACAGTATCGATGGCTCAAGTCAGAATATTTGAAGCAACTTGTATATAATGGTTGGACTTCATGGAGCCAAGCCTGACCCCACAAAAGCTCTGTGTGAGCAGGGTCGCGCAGAAGCCACACAGGAGCCGATGAAGGACACAAGGAACTATTTGTTCTCAATGTTCTGCTGCTAGCAGCAGATCGAGCAGCCCTTTGCAACATGGGATCAGAGGTATGCTTAGCATCTGTAACCTGTTTAAATGAGTGTTAGGTATTTTTTTATTTTTTTTTAGAAAGTCTTTTACCAGGAAGGATACATTGAGATGTCTCTCGTCTTCAAGTAGGTACCATTAGGTGTCTTGCCCAAGGACACTTACCGGAGAGGAGAGGTGCTCTTGCCAGGATTTGAACCTGTGTCTCCACGGTCTCCACAGTCATAGAGCAGTGATGTTATCTCTACACCACCCAGCTGGTACCAATTTTGCAAAAAGCAAAATCATTTGACACCAGCCTCTGAGACCTGACATACGTGGAACTCTGGATCAAGGCAAGAATAGGGAGCTACATTGAAATAGCTCATTGTTCTCAACCAGGATCCATTATTAATGGCTCCTTTACAAAGTATATAAACTTTTAATATACAGTAAGGAGCAGCATGCCTTGGGCCGCAAGCAAAGCCTGCAGCTCGGCTGGAAGAGCAACTCAAGTTGTTGCTCTATTAGCTGGAGTCTTTAGCATGAATCCAACCCTGACTAATGGAAGTGCTAAAAGGGAAGGTTTGGTAGGTCTGATAATACATGTATGCCTTTCTCTTTTCATGATAAATATGTGTATTTTTATGCATTAGCTGTATTGTATGTCCACTCTTAATACATATGCAAAGCGTTGTATGGGCCAATCTATGCCGGGACAGAAAATCTTAACTATCCAGTAGACAAGATTATTCCGTCTCTCTGTCGTCCTCCAGACAGGTAGGACCTTATCAGTGTCTACTGATTTCATTATTCATGCACAAGCAGGAAACTCATTACCATACATTATTACGAGAGGCAACATGTATAAAATCCTTTAATTTCAACAGCTCTGTAACTGACGCTTACCTTTGCCAAGGACAGGAGACAGAGGGAAATATGTGAAGGGCATTAAGGTCAGCTATAAAGACATTAGACAAGCAGAATCAGCATTGTGTTATCTGCTGACACTCTTGATGCTCTAGAAAAGTCTTTTGCTATTTCCTCTATCCAATTATCGTCTTTGTTAATCTCGTAAAAAGTAGCTCTTAACCAATCACTTATGTCTTTCTCTTCTGCTACAAAATCCATAAACCTTAGATACAATAAAGGAAATATAAGTGAATACAGCAGCCAGCTCACAGTTGCAAATGCGACACGTAAAGAGGGGTCTTATTAGGGTAATTGTCAGATATTTGTGTGTGCCACATCTACCAAGTAACAACACACTTTGTTTTTGGACTTCCAAGTCATGGAGTATATTAGGGATGTGCACCGATTTTTTTTTCGATTCGATTCGATTTTTCGAATTTTTAAACTTTTCGATTCGGCTCGTTTCGACTGCTTTCCGTTTCGATTCGGTTCGGTTCGATTCGTTTTTCGGGTACATTTATTTTTCGGAATATCGACCATTTTTCGTATTTTCGGGTCACTTTACTAGGTTTCTGTATCGACTTTTCGTTATTTCGGAAAATTTTCGTTTTTCGGAATTGTACATGGTTTTCGGCATATCGCCAATTTTTCGTATTTCGGAACTTTTCGTTTTTCGGAATTGTACATGGTTTTCGGTATATCGACAATAAAACTTTTCGTTTTTTCGGAACGTCTGTTCTCGTTTCAAAGCTGTCTAACTCTATTCGTTTTGATGAAAACTACTATGGTTTACTTTTTTAATACTACTTTATATATTTTTTATAATAAATTTTTGGTTTGTTTTTCGGATCCGATAATTCATTCTGTCGATACGATTATTCTGGCGATTCTATCGTGTTTTTTTAATTAACCCTTTCGCTGCTGAGGCTTTTCCCGTCCTTGTGCTGAGCTAATTTTACCGGTTTTGCTCGTCATGTTTAAACGTGTTTTGAAGGCTTATTTTAGTATATGACCCAGACATATTATATATCGTTCTTTCCGTCAGACTCGGCAGATTCATAATATGTCATTATTATATGTATACGTCATGACCTGTCTGTATATTATAAAAAAAATGCAATAAAATATGATTTTTCAATAATTTACAATGTGTAAAGTGTTTTTTTTTTCACATTTTAACATGCGAGCAATTGCGGTTATATTTTGTATGGGGTGCGCTTGTTAAAAAAATTAGAGATGGGGTCTCGTTACATTTTTTTTGGGGGGAAATTACACGATTTTTAACAAATGCACCGCATACAAAAATCGTTAGTGCAGCATCATTGTTCACATTATAATTGAAATGGGACAAATATTGCTGCATTAACGGAACCCGGCCGAACGCTGACCCCAAAGGGAGGATGCGCTCAGCGCGTCCTCCGCATACCAGCAGCCATGCGGAGGACGCGCTGAGCGCGTCCTCCGCATCGACGTGTTTAACAGTGTGGAACCAAGCAATACATAATTAACTTATTAACGTAAAGCAACGCACACAAACAGGAAAATATAGAAAAAATAGAAAATTTATTTACAAAATGGGGAAGGAAGGGAAGGGAACATGACAAGGATGGCAAACTGCCCAACAGGGGCACAAACAACACAAACAAACATACATTTTAGTATTACTGGCATTTGAGGAGATGTTGGAGCTGGTCCGCATCTTTGATTACAAAGATTATGACTGCAGTAAGGGCCCTTACGGCAGGAAGAATAATTTTAGGAAGGATCGTATCATTGACAAGCTACGCGCACCACCATCCTGGAGGTGTTTGGGAAAGACGGGACGAAGGACCAGATCAGAAAACGCTGGTCCGACCTCAAAGCAGGCGAGCAGGAGCAGCTGAGGCACATCCGTATTGACTCTTACTGCCGCTCCAGGATGTCCGCGGTGTTACTAAGGTGTTCCCGGAGTTCCTGCAGCAGTTCATGGATGGAATCCAGTGTCCTGACTGCCAGGCGAAGCTCGCCAATCGCCTCCTGATTGCTCGGTCTGGCTTCTTCGATATATCCAATAAATGAAAGAAGGAAAATACAGTAAGTAAAGCAGGTTTCTATTTTTGACTGAAAGTCTTGAAAAAATATAACAGTAGTATATACCAGAGCTGGCGGCCTCCTCCTGCTCCTCCTCCGACTCCTCCTCCCACCACCACCGTCTGTATATCCAGTGCTATATGTAAGAAATTAAAGAAATAAAAAATACAGTAAACAAAAAATGTTTCTGTTTTTGACCAAAAGTCGTTGCTAAATAAAACAGTATATACCAGCGCTGGTGGACGCCCGTGGCTCCTCCTCCTCCTCCGCTGGGGCACTGGTCCCTGCCCGGGCAGATTCGGCGTCCTGTGCCCTCTTCCTGTCTTCTGCCAAATCCAAAAATATATACACGTAAATAATGCAGACTGGAAAAAATGGTATATCTATACAATATATTGCCGAAAGTATTGCGAGACCCCTCCACTACCCACTACCAGCTTAACCCCCACTACTCCCATCTCATAGGTCTAAAGTCACAAAATATTTATTTTTCCTCTGCACAGACATATATTACCGTTCATTTATATATTTTTTTTCAGAAGTAAACATTACGTTTATTCAATAAAAACTATTATTTGTGTTGTGTGTGTACAAAACGCATTGTGCGTCTGCTTTTAGTTATTTTATAGAAGGCCTCAGCCTCAGTTTCACTTTCAGTTTCTGCGAATAATAAAAGTGGATAGTGCAGAAACAACAACAGAAATCCACCATTTTGTTTTGAAATTTGCATCTAAAGCGTTCAATGACACTGCTGCAGCAGCTGCTGAGGATGTATTGAACGCAGCTCTGTTTGGATGCACTTTCAGAAGAACTACATGTCCCATCCTATCACTTTAGCAGAGACGCAGAGATTTTTATTGATGCGCAGGTGGGAGTCAATATTGGGCAAGCTGCGGGTCATCTCGTATGCATCACTCAATCACAACAACCTCCCCCCCAGCACACTACAGTACACACAGTGCCAAAAGAAATCCAGCATTGTAACTTCATCTACATACATCAAATATTTTACGAATACGTAAAATCACAAAAAAGAAGAGCTATGGCAAAAATGCATGTATGACGAATTGTGAAAACGCAAAGCTATACACAATCACATTGCATGAAAAAAGGACTAGATAAATCAGCGTATTTCTGCGCACATTAGCACATGCAAGCACATTATTATTATTATACAGGATTTATATAGCACCAACAGTTTGCGCAGCGCTTTACAATATAACATGACACTTACGTTTCGCTATGACGCGGCGGATGCGTCTCAACTGCTCCTGCTCGCGTACTTTTAAATCAGACCAGCGTTTCCGTAGCTGGTCCTTCGTCCGGTCCTTCCCAAACTTCTCCAAAATGGTGGCGCGTAGCTTGTCCAGGATACGATCCTTCCTGGCGTTATTCTTGCTGCGGTAAGGTCCCTTCTGGCAGTCATAATCTTTTCTATCAAAGATGCGGACCAGCTCCAACATCTCCTCAAACGCCATATTTTGGGCGCGTTTTTTCTTGGGTGCAGGCACTGCAGGTGGAGCTTCTTCATCAACAGATGACGAGGAGGTCTCCTCTCTGGCAGCGGCCATTATGAAGAATAATAAAAAAAAAAATTGTTCAAAAAGTTGTCAATAAAACTGGCTCAATAAAGTTACGACATGTGCGCGCGCGCGCATGCGCGACCCGCGGACGAATCGGATCTGACCAAAATACGAAAATTCTGATCGGATCTTTGGAAACAATAAAAAAATTTACAGAATCAGCCATATAACCGATACTAGTTAAATATACGATGTCCAGACTTACCGAAATGGTACCGAAATCCCGAATGGAACTGAAATCATGAATAGAGGGAAAATAAATTTCGATTTGACACATTTCAAGTCCATTCGAAAATTCCGAAAAATTTTCGATTTGGTAAACTTTTCGTTTTTTTCGGAAAGTCTGTTCTCGTTTCAAAAATAGATTGATTTGACACATTTCAAGTCCATTCGAAAATTCCGAAAAATTTTCGATTTGGTAAACTTTTCGTTTTTTTCGGAAAGTCTGTTCTCGTTTCAAAGCAATAGATTTCGATTTGACACATTTCAAGTCATTCGAAAATTCCGAAAAATTTTCGATTTGGTAAACTTTTCGTTTTTTTCGGAAGTCTGTTCTCGTTTCAAAGCAATAGATTTCGATTTGACACATTTCAAGTACATTCGAAAATTCCGAAAAATTTTCGATTCGGTTCGGAAACCTGTTCGGATTCGACATTTTCGGATCTAAAAAATTTCGGATTTTCGGCCGAATCGAAAGACCCGAATCGGGAAATTTCGTGAAAATTCCGAAATTCCGAAACCCGAAACGCACATCCCTAGAGTATATTAGTGTACATCAACAAATTTATTCAAACTATGGCTCGATTTAAATCTATTGGATGATTTTTTTGAAAAATATATTGATGTTGACTACGTCAGGCCAAAATTATTTTTCTGTCAAAGTATCAGCTGATTCAGTTGAAAAAAATTCAGCCCGAGCCAAATTCCGAAAAACGTCCCTGTTTTGTAAAGAGATCGGTCCTGTAAATACGTTTGCAGGGGTTGTTTTTCTGTGTTTCATGGTCTTGCAGTAAATCCAGGACATATGTGTTGTAATAGTAAATCCTGGACACGCTTGTCTTAGGCTAGGGTCAGACGAACGCATTTTTCACTTTGTCCGTGAAAAAGTGCGGTCGAACGAACGTACGTATTTTTTCCCGGAATACGCGATAGCGGTCATACGATGCGCCTGTTCGTCCGTGATATTGTACGGATCGTCAATAAAACACTTTTTGTGTCTGGACGTTATGTTAGCCGGACGTGTGCAGCGTCTGACGTCTCCTAATCACACACACACGCCGCTATGCGGACGCAGCGCACTCTGTACGTCAGTAGTAGCGGTTTGACGTTCTCGAAAAAATGCGTTCGTTGGCCACTTGCGTTGCGCGGACGAACTTTCGTGCGGCCGTTCGTCGTATGTTCCCCGGCATTGGACGTCATTTGCTGCTAGTACGGCCGTGATTTTGTGCGTCTAAACGCACGTTAAAACTGCGCTAGTCTGACCCTAGCCTTACTGTAAATCCCATAAATGCACGACTTACTTTAAATTCCAGACGTGTCCATTTTAGTGTATATCCCATAAATTCAAGTCATATTTAAAGTCTCGTATATGCGAGCTTTATTGTAAATCCAGGATATGGGCGTTTTTACTGTAGCAGTGGAAATATTACAGTACAGACTTGCGAGTTGTAAATATAATAGTGGAATATTAAAGTAGGGAGTTTTGGGTTGAAAATACACCTGTAAAATGTTAATGTACAAACTGGCACGTTATTATTGTAAAAGTAAAAAATGAATTTATGGACTTTCACGTATGATTATACCAGTGTAAATGATCATGTACGGACCTGTGAGAATTAAATTTACAGTATGGAGATTGTGCCTTTTTACTGTAAATACAGATCCTAACTAGTAATATAGTACATAGCAATATATGAGTAGTGATGAGCCGAACACCCCGGTGTTTGGTTCGCATTCGAACTCGAACACCCGAAAAAGATTGACCGCAAACTTGAACAAAATTCGAACACAATGCAAGTCAATGGGGCACGAACTTTCAAAAATGAAGGTCCCCTCCAAGAGGGCATATATGCAATATATTGGGCATAAAAGGTGTATGGGGGTCCGGGTAGTGCCCTGGGGGACAGGAAACAATGGGAAAAAAGTAAAAAAAAATGTTTATAACCCTTTCACTGCTGAGTGTTGAACCATTTCACCGCTGTGCGCTGAGCTCATTTTTACCGCATTTTGATAATGTTTAAATGCGATTTGAAGCCATGAGAAATGTTTCATCACCACTGAGTGGGAAATGTTTGACCAACAATGAGTGGGAAATATTCCCGTTTTAACTCAATATCTAATAAACCGTTTATTATTATTATAGTCTGCAGTAAAGAGTCTCTTTATTTTTAGATTTTTTAGGATCTTCTAAGTATTTCTTGGATTTTTTTTAAAAAAAAATTTTTTGAACTTTCAGCGAACGTCCTGAAAAGTTTGAAGTTCGCGAATTTTCGAATAGCTGATGTTCGAATCGAACTTCGAACCGATTCGAACCGGCAGCCCATCCCTGTATATAAGGGGTTATTTAGAGAGCTCCGAAATGTCACCAACATTTTGGTGCTCTCTTGTTCGGTACACCTTGGCAAGCTGAATTCGCTGACCCTGCGAGGAATTCAGCATTCACCACAGAGTCCCTGAAGTGCGCTGAACGCCACCAATCAACACGCCAAGCGCAGCCGCTGACCGAAAAAAACAATCTGCCGAATGCACCCGACAATCCGCAAAAAAAATCAGGGCATTTCGACAACAGCAGCATGTGTTTTATAAGGTAGTTTGATTTGTAATGCATGAGTAATCTAGTTACACATTCTGTTATTGGTAGTGTCCCTTTAAAACACAAAGTGTTATTTTTCAATAAATATATAGCTTTTCTTTTTTTCATATCATAAGAAATAAAATGGAAATATGAACTTTTCGAATAGCTTAAAGACTTGTATCGAATTTGATAAAAAAAACACATATTCTGCTCACTCGTTCTCGTTTTGTTATCCCATGAACTCTGTTGATAGTTCAAAGATTCCTGAACAATAGCAATTATGGTGAAGTGATTTTCCTCTGATATGGATACTTATCTACACTTTACGCTTTACTGTAGCTTCATTCATTTCAGATGAATCACATTCTCGGTGATCTTTGGCTCACGTTGCGTTACTCCTGCTTTGAGATAAATTCGGACTGACAGATTTAAAATGAAAGCATATGCTTCCAGTTACTTGGCTCATCTCCTTGAATTAGCCGCGATAAACGACTCAATCTCGCCTTAAGCGTTAATGTACTTCAACGTTGTACAAAACTAAATAAAATTCCAGTTGTTTTGGGATTATTATATCAGCAGTTGGTATAGTTTCTTTGTTTTTGAATTCCCATTGATCCGGGCTGTTCATGTAGATTCCGACATTCAAAGGCAACGTTTATATCTAGCAATGCAGAATATATGCAGAAAAAGGAAAAACATTAAATTATTAATAAGAACTAAATAGCAACATGCTTTTATATGACATGCAATGTCTTTTGGCAGATGCTGCTGGTAAATATATTGAGCATTATATAGTACATGTGGTTTCGGATACACTAGAGTACGTTGGGGTGTGATGTTTTGGAGCCCAGAGAAAGTCTCCATCATTCTGAGTCTTACATTGTCTTGGCTGTGCAATAACAAAACAGAAATTTTAAGTAATATAATCTGGAAAATGTGTTTATATGGCTGTGGATGTGTTAAAGCGCTACGGAAACTGTTGGCGCTAAATAAATGAAGACAATAATAATAATAGTATTATACAGATTTCATTTTGTTTAGAGAATTATAAAGGGCAAAACATATAGACTCAAACTCAAAGGTTCCATTATAGAACATAAATGAATAAAAGGAAATTTCAGGAAATGTACCTCCTCTTATGTTGAGCACATCCCAGCACAGCATGTGCTGGAAGCCACAGCAAAGCAACAATAACAGCACAGCCACAAGAATAGCACTACCATGGAACATGATGGCTTAATTTTTGGAAGATAACAAGGTTACTTCCTGCAAGATGGCGCAGCATGCCATTTGTCACTTGAGTCAGTGGTGACAATCCAGGATTTTTATTTTTAGGGCCGTATCATGTCCAAGAATCTGTGGCCACCACATTCTCCCAATCTTACCAGTCCAGACTTCTTTTAGTGGGGTGATATGAAGTAACAAGTTTACTGTAACAAGTCCGCACGATTGACTCCTTAAAGGATAATATTAGGAATGAGATTCAAAACAGAAAAGCAGAAAACAGCATCCAATTCTAGCCCTTTACTGTGATTCGATGTGCTCAACATAAGAGGTACATTTCCTGAAACTCTCATTAATTTCCATTCATTTAAGATCTATACTTAAAACTTTGGGTTTGGGATTGATATGAATCACCCTGTACTTTTAATATCAGTGTGGGATTGTCACGGGGAGGCGAGGGTACGAGCCCAGGATGCGGTGATATGCACGAGGAATCCAGGTTATGGTGCATAAAAAGGAGGTTTATTGTAGATATACTCACACACAGCAGGATCAATGCGGGGCGATGCAGGAACAGGACTGGCTGGAACTGTGGGCTGGATACTCGAGACAGGGGAAATACTGGACACTGATGCAATAGGAAACACTTACACAAGACACCAGACAGATGAGACAGGAAGGTAGGTCTTTGGCACAGCAGGAAACTTGGTATAGCAAGAGTCTATGGTAAGCGGGGTGTCCAGTACACAGACAATGGTGGTAGCTGTTAGCTTCAGGCAGGTAAAAGGCAAAATGAAAAATACAATGCAACAGCACTGGAGGAAGGGGTGTGCCCTGCTTAAATCGAGAATGTCCTGGAGTAAGCAAGGGGAACCTGGGCAGTGTAAGCAGAACAGAGGCCTGAGTCATGAGGGGCGGAGCACGAATGATGCTGTTTGGTTATGGCAGAGCAGTGCCGGATTTGCCCTTCCTCTTGCGCCAGCGGTGTGAACCGTGACAGGGATAGGTTACCAATATGAGAAATACTTTACTATTTATCTGCTGTAGAAGAAAACACAGGAATTTCAGCAAAAAGGTTGTTGTTAGGGATAATACTTGGACCAGTCCAAGACTGGGTTCGCCAAAAGCCGGAAACGCCAATAACCGGAGATGACAAAAAACAGAATGATGAGAATTTTAAATGAATAAAACTTTTTATTCCAAAATAAATATCAAGCGATAAAAGCCCAACGCGTTTCGTCTAATCAAAGACTTTTTCAAAGGCAGTAATAATATGCAATATGTCAAATAAAATAAAATATATTATTTTATTTTATTTGACATATTGCATATTATTACTGCCCTTGAAAAAGTCTTTGATTAGACGAAACGCGTTGGGCTTTTATCGCTTGATATTTATTTTGGAATAAAAAGTTTTATTCATTTAAAATTCTCATCATTCCGTTTTTTGTCAACTCCGGTTATTGGCGTTTTGGCGTATTGGGATTCGCCTGAATAAACCTGCCGAATTAAACTGCCGAATGGTAGGGCATTTCGGGAACCTTTCACTGCTGGTTTGTGTTCTCTGAATAGCCGAAGCATTGCATCTGTATGGGGATTTCACTGCCTTCGAACAGGCACCGAATGTGCAGGCAATTTGCCAGGATTTGGCGAATTGCCTGCTCTCTGAATAGCCGAATGACCCCGAAATGTCCTCGTTCGCTGAAATTCAGTGTCCGGTTACATTTCGGAGCCAGATCGGCTCTCTCTGAATAACCCTGTAGGTCAAACTAGTCGATTTGGGGGGGGCGTGGCCGGACGTTGCAGCGCACGGTCGCATGTAAGGGAAGCTCCTGAGACCGGCGCTGAACTTTCATGTCTAACGGCTAAAACAGAGCAACCTCGGGGCTGAAAATTCTCCCACAGCTGGGTGACACCTCCTAGCTCCCAGATGGCACCTCCTAAAGCGCAGCGGACGCTGGAAACGCAAAAATCGGCGAAAAAAGACCGGGTTCGTGAGGCCCAAGATGGCGGATCTCCCTCTTCTGTTTCCTCTTTTACAATGGAGGCAGCTGTGGTGGGCCCACCTTGCATGTCTGACACTTCACCACCTTCAGAAAGCAGACTTCATGCCATGCTGCAAGAACTCCGCTCCACCATCCAAACGGATATCAAAGAGGCGCTGCAGGAGCTGAGGCGCGATGTACAGGACCTGGGTGAGCGGACCGATTCTTTGGAGTCTAAAGCAGATGACTTATGTTTAGCTCACAATGACCTGGTGGATCGTCATATAGCTTTGCAAGCAGCACACGACACCATGGCATCGAAATTAGCCGATATGGAAGACCGTTCACGGCGTAATAATGTGCAGATCCAGGGCATTCCGGAGGCAGTGGCTCCTGCTGACCTCCAGCCTTATATTATGGAGCTCTTCCAGATCCTGGTACCAACATACTTGCCGCAAGATTTTTTGATGGATCGGGCACACAGACTGCCGCGTGCCAAAAATCTACCACCCTCCGCCTCCAGGGATGTGCTGGTCCGGGTGCATTTTTTCCACGTTAAAGAAGAATTAATGAGAGCGTCGAGGAAATCCATGCCTCTGCCCTCTCCATATGCTGAAGTTTCCTTCTATGCAGACCTGTCAACAGCTACCATGACTAAAAGGAGGGAATTCTCGTCTTTCACCAAAATCTTACGTGACCACAACATGGCGTACCGATGGGGATTTCCCACGAAGATCCTGTTATGGCGGGAAGGAGCTTTGCATGTCATTCCAGATCCCCTCGCTGGCATGCGTCTGTTGACGGAATGGAAGGTGGTGTCGGAGTTTACTCCCCCCCGTGTGGAATCGTCTTCGCCGCTGAAAGTTTCTCTGGAGTGGCACCGGATCCGACCTAAATGAGATGCAATGGTCCTGCATTTTGTTGCGTGGGACGTGCTTTTCTTTATTGTTTCTTTTTTCCACCAGGTTGTCTTAAATCTACTGGGACATTGAATCTCTCTCACGTCTGCAGGACTTAACCCTTCGGATCTACCTTGAGAGTGGTGCTTCTGGGTAATGATCCTTCGTTTGGTTAACCCCGAGGCCTTCCAATGGCCTGTAAATTGGCGCAGTCTCCTCCGTGGAGAGTTGGGACTGCTGTTTTTCCCCTACGGGAGTTTTTTCTTGAACGTGTTCTTCTAATTACACCATCCTACTGTGTTGATTGACTCCACTCAGCTGCATTTATGGAGTGCAGTTGTTTTTTTTTCCCCCCTCGTATTTAGTACGGGGTTTTTTTTTTCTTTGTTCCTTTCTTTTTTTTCTTTTAATTAACCTTTTTCTGGTTCAACTTATGTGTGTACTGTATGTATTGTGTGTTTATTTGGTATGCACTACGCTATATCATTCCAGGTATTACTGTAAGCGGAGGAGCCCCCCCCGTTCTCCCACGGAGGTTGTGTGTCAGGTTCGCTATGAGATCTAGACAGCTGGACGCAATTAACGATGAGTAAACCTCACTTCCAAATTTATTCCTTAAATGTTCGGGGCTTGAATACTCCATACAAGCGACATGCTTTATTTCGTGACCTACATAAGTCCCAACCTGCTATTGTATGTTTGCAAGAGACTCATTTCTGTAAGAGACGCCCGCCGTTTCTGAAGTCACGCATGTATACTGATGCATATCACTCCACTGCCCAGACAAAATCTAAGGGTGTCTCGATCCTGTTTCATAAAGACTGGACCTTTGTGTGTTCGGCTCAGTATGTTGACCCGCTGGGTCGCCTGGTAATCCTGGTGGGCACGCTGAACGAATTACCAATCACTATAGCCAACCTTTATCTCCCTAATGACAACCCAGTTTCTTATCTTCGGAAAGCTTATGGTAGAGTGAGGAAAATGTCTAGTGGTACGATGTTTCTATGTGGGGATTTTAACTGCACCCCTGATCCCGACGTTGATACCCAGTCAGGCCAACCCCGCTCCCACGCCCGCTCCTCCCCATCCTCTAGCAAACAATTACGGGAATTTATGCATTCGTTTGAATTATATGATTCTTGGAGGATATGTCACCCTGATACGCGCGATTACACCTTTTTTTCTCATGTTCATTCCTCATACAGTAGAATTGACTTGTGTTTGATTCATAGTTCGGCTTTGTCCCGCCTAATGGAGGAGTCCATCGGCGTTATCACGTGGTCTGACCATGCTCCGCTTACGCTTACCTTTGAAGCGGCTTTCCCGCCGAGGGGTATGGGGAACTGGAGACTCAATGACTCGCTTATTGTGCATAGGGACGACGTGACCAAAACGATACAACTCCTTCGGGAGTACTTTACGGCAAACATGACTGAGGGTGTTGCAATGTCGTCGGTTTGGTTGGCCCACAAAGCGGTTCTGCGGGGACACTTTATACAGAAAGGAGCGCAGCGTAAGAGAAGTTTTAACGCCCAGACAAATGCCCTCATACAACGAATCACTGTATTGGAAACCCAGAATAAATCCTCTCCTGTTCCAAGTATTTCAGCTCAATTGATTTTACAGCGCCGTGAGTTGGAGCATCTTTTGCTCCAGGTCACGGCACGCTCAATTAGACGGCTCAATTATGCTCATTATACTCAGGGAAATAAACCGGGGAAATTGCTGGCGTCTAAACTGAAAGCAAAACGAATGCAAACCAACATACCGTACCTAATGGGTGCTAATAACGTAAAAATTTACAACCCAGCCCTTATCACTGACGAATTCGCACACTACTACGCATCCCTGTACAACCTAGGAATAGACCACACAGTGCCGTCCCCCACACCGGGCGACATAGATACCTTTCTCCAGATGGTTAATCTCCCCTATATCTCTTCCTCTCAATCCGCGGGCTTGCTTGCTGCGTTTACAGAGGAGGAAGTACATACGGCCATTAAGGCACTTCCGAAAAATAAAGCTCCGGGCCCCGACGGTTTTACAAATCTGTATTACCAACAGTTTGCTTTGTCTCTAGTCCCGACTCTCACCCTGGTTTTTAATGACATTAAAAATACTGGCATTATCCCTCCGGAGATGCTGCAAGCGACTGTAGTGACCCTGCCTAAACCTGGTAAACCCCCGTCGCATTGCGCCAACTTCCGTTCCATATCCCTGTTGAATGTAGATGCAAAACTATATGCTAAATTATTAGCTAACAGACTGGCCCCTCTACTTCCCTCCTTGATCGCGAATGAACAAACTGGCTTTGTCCCCGGACGCCAGACATGTGACAACACCCGACGTTTTTATGACATAATTGATTTAGCTCATAGAACTAATACATCTGGACTCTTGCTGGCATTGGACGCTGAAAAGGCGTTTGACCGCCTGCACTGGGGGTATATGCGGAGGGTGTTGTTGCGGTTTGGTTTCCCGGAACATTTTGTGAATAGTATTATGGCCCTTTACTCAGCTCCGTCGGCGAAAGTTTTGGCTTCAGAGTTTTTATCCTCCCCCTTTCACATAACCAATGGCACCCGACAGGGTTGTCCACTATCCCCGTTGATATTCATTCTGGCCCTAGAACCCCTGGCGTTGCAGATTAAAACCTCCCCGGCAATCAAGGGTTTATCGACCCCGAATGGGGAGCATAAATTGGCATTATTCGCTGACGACATACTGCTCTTCCTGACCTCACCGGAGACTTCACTCCCGCCCCTGTTTGACATCCTTGATAAATTTGGCGCGATATCGTATTACAAAAATAATATGAGTAAAACACAAGCTCTCTCCATAAATCTGGCTGCTTCCTCCCTTAGCTCTATGCGTAGTAAATATCCTTTTGATTGGCGCTCTACTTCTTTAAAATACTTGGGTATCTCCCTAACCAAATCGCGAGGTACCATCCTTAAGGAAAATTTCACGCCATTATTGACCTCCATAGAGACACAGCTCTCTAACTGGAGTACAAATGATTCCACTTGGCTGGGCCGCATGGCGGCTATAAAGATGTGCATCTTACCCCAAATTTTATACTATTTCAGGAATATCCCTGTTTTTATTCCGGCGCACTTATTGCTCAGGCTGCAAAAGATACTCCATGCACATATTTGGAAGGGGAAACCCCCTCGAGTGTCAGCTTCCACAGTCACCAGGCCGCGACGTAATGGAGGGTTGGGGTTTCTGGACATACACTCTTATTAAAAAGCAGCCTTACTAGCCCAACTGTTATCATCAATGCACTTGAGAGAACCGCCACTATGGTTACTATTGGAGAATGCCATGATTTTCCCATATAAACTCCATGACTTGATGTGGCTTCCATTTTTGCCGAGGAACAGTACCTCAGGTCTGCTGCCCGCTTCAATGCTTTCTCTTATGTCCTGGCGCCTGTGGGGTCGCTCCTTGGTACGACCTTATGACCTACTATGTCTCGCTCCCCTAAGAGTATTGTGTCGTTCTATCCCTGATTTAAACTTGGACTCTTGGGTCTGGCGCGGTTTGACTCATGTATGGCAGCTCTTTACGCCCAACTCCCTGAAATCCTTCCCCGACCTGGTAAAGGAATTTGCTATCTCACCGAGTGATTGCTTTACGTACCTTCGGGTGAAACATGCTTTGACCCAAAGGGGCCTAACCTCTTTTAATGAAGCAAATCTTTCGGCCTTTCATAAACTATGTTATGGGAAGGAAATGTCAAATGAAACCGCTGTCTCTGTGTTATAATAGCCTCCTAACCCCAACCCCACCTAAGAAATTACCCTATATGATTAAATGGGAAAAAGATTTAGCTTTAACTATTTCCATAGAGGATTGGTCATACGCCATTGGCACGATATTTAAATACTCTAGAAGCACCAACCTACGTGAGGCCCACATCAAATTGCTGTGTAGATGGTATTTAACTCCCAACCGGTTGGCCCATATCTCAGGGAACTTGGGATTATGCTGGAGGTGTCTCACCGGTCCTGGCTCTCTATTGCATACGTTTTGGTTATGTCCTATTCTGGGGGGATATTGGGAAAAGTTATGTAGATTGATTTCCCATTGTACTTTGCTTACGCTTCCAATATGCCCGAAAGTGTACCTCTTGCATCTCTTACCCGTTAACATCCAGACCCGTCATAGGAGGTTTATTTCCATGTTATTAGGGACGGCTAAAATAGTTATAGCAAGACATTGGCGTTCTTCCGCCTGCCCCTCTATGAGAGAGGTTATGGTTGCCCTCGAAAGTGTGTTTAAATATGAGGAAATGTTCCACACAGCGAATAATTCTATAAGCCAACTTGTGGAAACGTGGGAGGGATGGAGGGTGTTTGTCGATTCTGGACTTTTGATATAAGGTTCCTCGATATGTAAAGCTGTAGTGCTGCCATGTTGTATGTTTTATGTTTATTTTAGTTTAGGAATTTATGTTTTTATTGGAAAACGGAGTCTGCACAATCGACACCTTGTTCAACGACAATCTCATTCGACTTGAATTGTTTATTACCAAAGTTGCAAATCTATGTTTCTTCTTCTGATGCTTTCTTTATTTGCATGTTTGTAACATTCCTGTGTGCACTCCAATAAAAATCTTTATATGAACAAACTAGTCGATTTGGAAAGTGAGATAAATGGGAGAATTTTTCTGGTTTGGCTATTTTGACCTAGAATTTTCACTTCTCCAAAAGGTCTCCAGAGTTTCACCTTTTAGTGAATAGACCCTATAGTAGGAACAGATTATAGGGACTTTCTCTTCAGACTCTAACCAAACGTGCAAATTCTCCTCCAAATCAATTATTTTCAAAAAACTGTGCCCTGATTCACCATCCGATGCAATGCTATAAATAATAAGCAAACTAATCTCTATAAATAAACATAAAATAGGATTTCTGTGCATAAAAAATGGCAAACATATGTCAATAATCATCACTTCATGCGAAATCGCCATGATGGAAGCATTGTACACAAGGTATGGTTCTGACATGATCAGCACTTTTGTTAATCTAGGTAGATCTAAGCCGTCACAAATCCTTATATAAACAGTGTTATTGTATTAGAGCCCCTAAGGCGCACATCCTGCTGCTAGGATTATATGCTGTAAAATAATCAGGATTATTTCGGCCAGAAACAGGATAAGCTTAGATCATATTAATTTCTCTATGCCTCTATTAGCAGCTCACATGCCTATCTCTGGAAGTGTGTCTTTAGGGCTTTAAACTAGGGATGTGCGTTTCGGGTTTCGGAATTTCGGAATTTTCACGAAATTTCCCGATTCGTGTTTTCGGATGCGGCCGAATTTCCGAAAATTTTTAGATCCGAAAATGGCAGATCCGAAAAGTTTTCCGAGCCGAAACGAAATATTTTCGGAATTTTCGAATGGACTTGAAATGTGTCAAATCGAAATTTATTGCTTTGAAACGAGGAGAACAGAGTTTCCGAAGAAAACGAAAATTTCCGAACTTCCGAAAAGTCGATACAAAAAACGAGCTAAGTGACATGAAAATACGAAAAATGGTCGAAATTCCGAAAACATGTACAATTACGAAAAACGAAAATTTCCGAAACCACGAAAAGTCGATACAAAAAAACGAGCTAAGTGACACGAAAATACGAAAAATGGTCGATATTCCGGAAAAAAAAAGTACACGAAAAACGAATCGAGCCGAACCGAATCGAAACAGAAATCGGTCGAAACGAGCCGAATCGAAAAGTTTAAAAATCCGAAAAATCGAACCGAATCAAACCGAAAAAAAAAAATCGGTGCACAAGCCTACTTTAAACCAAATGTCACTTATTGCACTTTATTTACGTGCAGAAAAGTGGTAGGTACTAAATGCTTATATTGGGAAATTAAATGCAGGATACTATCTCACTGTCTGTTTTGACCACTACACTACCGAGATCAAGATATATCGGGCTTCAAAGGCACCATCCGTGCCCCTTTACAGATATCTCGATCTGCTGATCTGCAGCCCAAAAGCAAATGAAATTTGTTTGCAGCAAACACATTTTGTTTGCTTTTGGGCAGCAGAAGGTGCCCCCAAAGTTTTAGCCCTGTTGGCATAACTCCCAAAGAGCTAAACCTGTAAAATCAGCTGCTCAAAGCTCTGAAATATCGAGCTTTCAGCAGCCGATGCAGGAAGAAAAAGAAGAAAATAGACCAGCCGCTCAAACAGCTGTAACTCAATTTGGCAGTAGATGACGCCACCTACTGGCCAAAATAGGTTATTTACAGTAAGAAATACAATGGGTATAAACTCAAATATTTCTTAATGTATAATTAATTTAAAATGACTTTAAAAAAAAATCACTGGTTTCTGACAATGCTTTCTTGGAAAATCACTTGGTAGTGATTATGAAGGGGTTAATGGCTGATGTTTGCAGATGATAAACAATATACAGCAGGGGGCAAGTCGAGCAAGAACTCAGATCCTACACTATTTTAGCAGAAGGAACAGAGTTCCCATTGGTCACACACACACTATAAAAGCTTCTATTCAGGTTTTAAATCATGTTTCCTTGTTATGTCACAGTAAATACATGATTTCTTATATTTTACCTAATACTGAGCCTATATATATTTATATAAAATGAGAGCGCATGGGGAGGTTTAAGTGTAAGATGGAATAGCTAATTGGGTGGCAGAAATGTTATTGAGTTCACGCACTTATGTTTTTTAGAACTTGATCCCTGGTATACAGAATTATTTATACATTTTGTAATGTAAAAAACTAAATACATAGACAATATTTTTACTCTTTTTGTTTCATACTTAACATATGTATTCATACTTTCTGGAGCTATTTCATGAAAAAAATGCAAATCTTATTGAAACAATAACAGCACAAACATTTAGTTCTATTCACTAAAGGGTGAAACTCCGGAGAATGACTGGAGAAGTTAAAATTCTAATGGGGTTATTCAGAGAAAGGTGAAACTCTGGAGAACATTTGGAGAAGTGAAAATTCTAGGTCAAAATAGCCAAACCATAAAAATTCTCCCATTTATCTCACTTTCCAAATCGACTATTTTCAACTAGAATTTTCACTTCTCCAAAAGTTTTCTAGAGTTTCACCTTTCTCTGAATAACCCTGTAGGTCAAAATAGCCAAGCCAGAAAAATTCTCTCATTTATCTGACTTTCCAAATCGTTTTTTTGGTCTAGATTATTCACTTTTCCAGCCACTTCTCCTGATTTTCACCCTTTAATACCCGACCTTCTTAACGATGACTTGAAAAGGTCGGCAGTATTAAAAAAGTAGACTATTTTATGTCAGGTATGTAAAATAGTCGAGAATAGCTTCAAACAATGGTAGAACTACCAACACTAAGGTAAAGTTACCTTTGATACCACATTGACAATTAAGGCTGGGGTCAGACCAGCGCATTTTTAACGTGCGTTCTGGCGCACTTAATCACGGCCGCACTAGCAGCAAATGACGGGCAATGACAGCCAATATACGAAGTACGGTCGCACAAAAGTCCGGCCGCGCAACGCAAGTGGAAAATGAACGCATTTTTTCGAGAACGCAGAACTGCTAGTACGGACGTACAGAGTGCGCTGCGCCCGCTAACGGTGTGTGTGTGTGATTTGGAGACGTCAGACCCTGCTCGTGTCCGGCCAACATAACGTCCAGACGCAAAAAGTTTCCTGGTTTGGATTCGTAAAACATCACGCACGAAAATGCGCATCGTATGACCGTTTTCGCATATTCCATGAAAAAATACATCAATGCGTTCGGACACACTTTTTTACGTTTGCGTGTAAAAATGCTTTCGTTTGACCCTAGCCTTAGGGTTACGGGTTTGAGTTAGGAGTTGGGGATTAGAGTTAGAATTAAGGGTTAGTGTTAGTGTTAGGATTAAGGGTTTAAGCGTCATTGGGTAAGGTTAGATTTTCGGGGTTAGGGATTCTTTTTTACATGTTTCCATAAAATCTTTCCCTTTGGCAAATTGAGATAGAGGGTTAGGTTAAGGCTTCGGGTTTAGATTAGATGTTAGGGTTAGAGGTTTGTTAGGGTTAGAGGTTAGGGTTTTTACATAACATTTTATTTTGGCAAGTTAGAGGTTAAAGCTATAGTCGGGGGTTAGGGTTACAGATTGGAGTTCTTTGTTATTTTAGTGATTTAGAGATAGGGGTTAGGTCTTGGATTAGGGTTAAAGTTAGGATTAGTGTTCGAACAGAATCAAGCAATGGTATTACCACCAATTCTAAGGTAGTAATTTTTTAAACCACATTTCATTTTATCGAGATAGAGGTATGGGGTTTGGTCAAGGGTTAGGGTTATGGGTTAGGTCAGTGGTCGGGGTTAGGCTACGGGGTTTTAAAAACATATTTTATTTTAGCTTAAATATTTTTTATGCCAGTTAAGGTAGCACCATGCTTTTTGACACGGTCAATGTGCTGTCAAATTTGTACTTTTTTCTAAACTATAAACTCAAAACCTCTATTCAAACTATTTTATTATTATTATTATTTATTTATTAAGTGCCAGCACATTCTGCAGCGCTGTACAAGGTGCAATGACAGGACAATTCTACAATACATACAGGAGAAGGTCAGTATTGCTGCCAGCCGAAACAGGAGGACATGAGGGCCCTATTCCCGTGGGAATTTACAATCTAGATGGGTGAGGGGACAGAAACAGGAGGGGGGCCACTAGCGTCGCTAGGTGGGGGCGGGGGGGTGCAGTCCACACCGGGTGACACCCTAAAATTATTATTTTTTTACACAAAACTATTTTACCAGGAAGGATACATTGAGAATTCTCTCATTTTTAAGTATATCCTGTGTAGGCATGGCCTAGGCTGGCACTTTCCAGGGGGCAGCAAAAAACCACCACTAAAGGGGATATTCACAGATCACCGAAATGACGCAGACATTTCAGTGTTCTGTTGTTCCCCGCACTTCGGGGAATGAAATTTCCCTGGTGAATTCACCGCCGGGTCCCTGAAGTGCAGGGAATCAGCCACCGAATGCCACCGCAAACCCGTCCCCCGCTGTTTTCAAAAAAACGACTGAACAAAAATGTCTGGAATTAACATAAAATCCTATGAATGATAATAAAAAGGGCTGTTACAGAAAAAAAAGCTATTAGAAAGAAAAATAATAGATTTTTTTTTTAAAAATGCCTAATAGATACTAAGAAAAAAAATCAACAAATAAAGAGACTAGGGATGTGCACCAATTTTTTTTGGCTCGTTTCGTTCGTAATTCGACAATTTTAATTTCAGATCGTTTCGGCCGATTTCCGTTTCAGTTCGTTTCGTTTCTCGTATTGACTTTTTTTTCGTGAAAGCGGAAATTTTCGTCTTTTCGGATCGGCTCATTTTTCATATCGACTTATTTTTCGTGATTTCGGACATTTTTGTGTATTCGTGTGGGAAATGTTTTGCCCCATAGACTTCAATGTTAAAAATATTCCCCTTTTAATTCAATATCTAATAAAATGTTTATTATTATATTCTGTAGTAAAGAGTCTCTTTATTTTTAGATTTTTTAGGATCTTTTAAGCATTTTTTGAAAATTACCGAAGTGGAACCGAAATTACGAATTGAACGAAAATGATTTCCGATTCCAAAAATTTTTCGTTTCGGATCGGAAATCGTTTCGTTTCGGACGTTTTCGGATCCGATCCGATTCGGAAAATCGTCCGAATCCGAATCAACAAATCGGGCCGATTCGTGAAAAAACTAATCGGTCCGAAACGCACATCCCTAAAAGAGACTTATTACTACAGATTAATGGAATAAACGTTTTATTAGATATTGGGTAAAAACAGGAATATTTTTAACATTGAAACCTATGCAGGATTATTCAGAGAAGGGTGAAAACCTTGAGAATGACTGTAGAATTGAAAATTCTAGGGCAAAATATTCAAACCAGAAAAATTCTCCCATTTATCTCACTTTCCAAATTGACTATTTGGTCTAGATTGTTCTCTTCTCCTGCCAATTCTCAAGGTTTTCACCTCTCTCTGAATAGCCCTGATGGTGTTCGCCTGAATAAACCTGTCTAATGAAACCACTGAACATCAGGACATTTCTCTGCTGTTCGATGTCTCTGAACAGATTTACCATTACTTCTCTATGGGGACTTTCACTGCCGTCGAACAGGCACCGTTCTTGCTGGCAGTTCACCAAAATTTGTGTGTGAGTATATGAGAGAAAAAAAACCCTGTAAAACTCGGGGGGGGTGGGTGACACCATGAGTTACCGCACCGGGTGACACCAACCCTAGTGACGCCACTGGGGGGGCTGCAGTGATAAGTTAATACAGGGAGAGGTGAGGACCATTTTTAGGTCTGTCGGATGTCTTGTTACGGAGTCAGGTGGTCGGCTTCCCTAAACAGAAGGGTCTTTAGGGACCATTTATTCATTAATTTATTTGTAAAGTATTTTACCAGGAAGGATACATTGAGATTTCTCTCGTTTTCTACTACGTCCTGGGTTAGTTTAAATGAAGCCAGATTTGGGAACAGATTTTATATTGTAGTATTTTTATCTTTGCTCACTCTCTATTTTCCCCTACTACACATGTTCACTGTCTCCTCCCCACGTGGACCCTTTAGCGCAGAGGTCAACAACCTTGGCCCTCCAGATGTTTTGGAACTACATCTTCCATGATCCTTCGCCACTCATTAGGTTGGCTGAGTCTCATGGGAAATGTATTTCAGAAACACTCCTGGCAAGGTTGCCGACCCCTGCTTAGCATCTTCTCCTTCCTACTCTCCTACTGTTCCGTGTGTTTAGTTTGTATGTATATTTGTTTGTTGTTTCCCATTGTACAGCGCTATGGAACTTATTAGCGCTTTATAAATCCTGTAACTGTAACTGTTTATGGAAATCTTTGTTTACTCAAGGCATCACTCATTAACATATTTTTCCTTATTCCCCTTATTCCTTTGTGTCTTTTTATACATTTTTATACATTCACTGATCATAAAATATCTACCTTAAATAAAGTTACAGTTTGCACTGAAATGTCTATTTTTGTTACACCTGAACTGCTGTATAGAATCAAGCTCTATTAAATGTTCATACATACAATATATATATATATATATATATATATATATATATATCTGCTACAAAGCCACAGTGTGGCATAGCATTGATTTTAGGGTTCTGTGTAATAACAGGCCCAGGATGCATAAAAGTGAACCAGAGGTCATCTGCATATCCTACCCAGAATTCCTTGCTGCATATGGGGAATGTGGCACAGGAACTCTGAGATGCAATTCATTGAATTGCTGTGATGTGCAAGTGGCTTCTGCAATAATAAACACACACTCTATTATATATATATATACTATATTGCCAAAAGTATTTGCTCACCTGCCTTGACTCGCATATGGATGGGTGAGCGAATACTTTTGGCAATATAGTGTATATATATATATTATGGTTAAAGTCCTAAATGCGGTTAATCCTAGGAATACCCGGATAATCCTGACATTACCCAGTCGTCATTAGCAAAAGTCTGAAGTGAAATGAAATTGCAGACTTTATCCGGGTAATCTGCAAAGTATCCAAGTATATATAAGCACATATAACACATAATAAAGATCATGTAACTCTTTCACATTCATATAGGAAACATATCCTGTTACTCTGTATATTCAGTATATCTTTAATACATTTTAATGTTTGTCTTTTGCCATTTTTATTGATAATATCCATAGATAATAGCAAAATTCACTTTTACCCAAGCGGGGTTGGATGCTCTGCAGATTACCCAGGCGAAGCTGTGGATAGTCTTCAGATTACCCGGGTGAAGCTGTGGATAGTCCTCAGATTACCCAAGTGAAGCTGTGGATAGTCCTCAGATTACCCAAGTGAAGCTGTGGATAGTCCTCAGATTACCCGGGTGAAGCTGTGGATAGTCCTCAGATTACCCAAGTGAAGCTGTGATAGTCCTCAGATTACCCGGGTGAAGCTGTGGATAGTCCTCAGATTACCCAAGTGAAGCTGTGGATAGTCCTCAGATTACCCAAGTGAAGCTGTGGATAGTCCTCAGATTACCCAAGTGAAGCTGTGGATAGTCCTCAGATTACCCGGGTGAAGCTGTGGATAGTCCTCAGATTACCCAAGTGAAGCTGTGGATAGTCCTCAGATTACCCAAGTGAAGCTGTGGATAGTCCTCAGATTACCCAAGTGAAGCTGTGGATAGTCCTCAGATTACCCAAGTGAAGCTGTGGATAGTTCTCAGATTACCCAAGTGAAGCTGTGGATAGTCCTCAGATTACCCAAGTGAAGCTGTGGATAGTCCTCAGATTACCCGGGTGAAGCTGTGGATAGTCCTCAGATTACCCGGGTGAAGCTGTGGATAGTCCTCTAATGACCCGGGTAAAGCTTCAGATTTTTATCCGAACGATAACAAAATTTGGTTTTAGCCACACGAGGTTGGATAGTCTGGGTAAAGTGTGAATTTTTCAGCTCTTCCAGACTGTTACCCAAGGGCGGTTGGTTAGTCCTAACACTATCCGGTTAAAGTCAGAATTTTTCATTTTTAACCGCAGCTTTACTCAGCGGTTTTGGGTAATGTCAGGATTACCCGGTAATCTTATTATTCACACTTCGGGCTTTAACCGTAACATATATATTCCAAATTGTCCCGAGGAAAGATCCTGGGTGGAGCTGAAACTTCGTGTCTGGGACTTTAAAATGGAGTCATAAATTTAGAAAAAAAATTAGCCCTGGAGCGGCGTCACACTGTTTATATGCTGATAGATAGACAGATATGGATAGATATAGAGATATATAGATAGATATGGATGCATACATATGAATAGAGATATGGATACATAGATTAGTTCATTTTATTTATTTATAAATGATTTTACCAGGAAGGATACATTGAGATTTCTCTCGTTTTCAAGTATGTCCTGGGTTCAAGAACATTGAATTGTTACAGTTGTTACAGATATAGATATAGAGTTATATACTGTAGATAGATATGGGTACATAGATATGAAGATAGATATGGATACATAGATATAGAGTTATATACTGTAGATAGATATGGATACACAGATATAGAGTTATATACTGTAGATAGATATGGATACATAGATATAGAGTTATATACTGTAGATAGATATGGGCAGTGGCGTCACTAGGGTTGGTGTCACCCGGTGCGGTAACTTATGGTGTAACCCCCCCCCCCCGAGTTTTACAGATTTTTTTTTAACTACTCTTACTCCCATATAACACTGAATGCTCATACACACAGCGCACATTACTGTGAGGTTTATTGCTGTGGAGCTCTCTCATATGCTCACACAACTTTTTGCCAGCTGCCAGCAGGTACGTTGCCTGTTCGAAGGCAGTGAAAGCACACATGGATATATATTGCCCCCAGCAGCTCTAGATATATTGCCCCCCAGCAGCTCTGGATATATATTGCCCCCAGCAGCTCACCCATGGATATATATTGCCCCCAGCTCACATATGGATATATTGCCCCAGTTCACAGTTATATATTGCCCCCAGCAGCTCACCCATAGATATATATTGCCCCAGCTCACATATGGATATATTGCGCCTCAGCTCACATATGGATATATTGCGCCTCAGCTCACACATGGATATATTGCCCCAGACCAGCTCACACATGGATATATTGCCCCAGACCAGCTCACACATGGATATATTGCCCCAGCTCTCATGGATACTGCCCCCAGCACACATAGATATGCCCCAGCTCCTCTCATGGATATACTGCCCCAGCTCCTCTCATGGATATACTGCCCCAGCTGCTCTCATGGATTTTGCCCCAGCTGCTCTCATGGATTTTGCCCCAGCTCATGGATATACTGCCCCAGCTCATGGATATACTGCCCCAGCTCATGGATATACTGCCCCAGCTCATGGATATACTGCCCCAGCACATGGATATTGCCCCAGCTCATGGATATTGCCCAGCTCATGGATACTGCCCCAGCTCATGGATATGCCCCAGCACCTCATGGATTTGCCCCAGCACCTCATGGATATGCCCCAGCACCTCATGGATATGCCCCAGCAGCTCATGGATATGCCCCAGCAGCTCATGGATAATGCCCCAGCAAATGGATATGCCCCAGCTAATGGATATGCCCCAGCAGATGGATTACTGCCCCAGCAAATGGATATGTCCCAGCACCTAATGGATAATGCCCCAGCACCAGATGGATACTGCCCGAACTCCTCATGGATATGCCCCAGCTCACCTCCACCACGTATTCGCTCCCTGCGAGCGTCCGAAGCATGCAGCTTGTATACTGCCCCAGCTAATGGATATACTGCCCCAGCTCAAGGATATACTGCCCCAGCTCAAGGATATACTGCCCCAGCTGCTGTAATTGATAATGCCCCAGCTGCTCTCATGGATTTTGAACCAGCTCCTCTCATGGAGTTTGCGCCAGCTCATGGATATGCCCCAGCACATGGATATACTGTCCCAGCTCATGGATATGCCCCAGCACATGGATATACTGCCCCAGTTCATGGATATTGCCCCAGTTCATGGATATTGCCCCAGCTCATGGATATTGCCCCAGCTCATGGATATTGCCCCAGCTCATGGATATGCCCCAGCAGCTCATGGATATGCCCCAGCACCTCATGAATTTGCCCCAGCAGCTCATGGATATGCCCCAGAACCTCATTTATATGCCCCAGCAGCTCATGGATACTGCCCCAGCACCAGATGGATACTGCCCCAGCTCCTCATGGATATGCCCCAGCAGATGGATACTGCCCCAGCACCTCGTGGATACTGCCCCAGCACCTCATGGATATGCCCCAGCAGCTCATGGATATGCCCCAGCACCTCATGGATATGCCCCAGCAGCTCATGGATATGCCCCAGCACCTCATGGATATGCCCCAGCAGCTCATGGATATGCCCCAGCAGCTCATGGATTTGCCCCAGCACCTCATGGATTTGCCCCAGGTCACTCATGGATATGCCCCAGCAGCTCATGGATTTGCCCCAGCACCTCATGGATATGCCCCAGCCCCTCATGGATATGCCCCAGCTCCTCATGGATATGCCCCAGCAGATGGATACTGCCCCAGCACCTCATGGATACTGCCCCAGCACCTCGTGGATACTGCCCCAGCACCTCGTGGATACTGCCCCAGCACCTCATGGATATGCCCCAGCACCTCATGGATATGCCCCAGTACCTCATGGATATGCCCCAGCAGCTCATGGATATGCCCCAGCACCTCATGGATATGCCCCAGCAGCTCATGGATATGCCCCAGCACCTCATGGATATGCCCCAGCACCTCATGGATTTGCCCCAGCAGATGGATACTGGCCCAGCTCCT